>VDFB02018296.1:15960253-16043862 GCA_007258455.2 Sequoia sempervirens | reverse complement strand
ATATATATATATATTAATTGAAAACAATTTTTGTGATGACAATTTTCACAAATTCTCAAAGGAGAATTGATTATATTTTTTTTTACACAAAGAATTTCATTTTATTGAATATAACTCAAAATTTCAATTTTCTAATTTAAATTAATTTTTTTTTTAACAAAGATTTCCAATGTAATCTAATTTTTCTCAAAATATTCTCTATAGGAGAACTCAGAAGAATTCTTATAGAGGTTTTCTATCTATTTTAACAATGAATTTATTTCATTTCATGAGGTTCTCTAATTTTACTGTGAAATTTTTTCTACAGGGGTAACAAAATTATAACGACAAAACTTCTACAGCCGGGAACACAGTTTTCTACAGAGGAATTTCTAAATTCTACAGAGGTTACAGCCATTTCCTCTTACACAAATAAACAAACTTTTCAAAGCAAGAAAGCATTTAAACAAAAGATAGTAAGGAACCTGTTTTCTGAAGCCTGAAGAAGCAAGAGTTGTGCAAAGCTTTGTCTTTGGAACTTCCAACTTTTAAACTTTTCCCAGAAGCTTCACCTCTAGCCTAAACAAAATACAAGTCCAAAATCTCCTGCAACCCTTCTTAGATTTTTAAAAAATAACACCAAAAAAACCACCCAAAACCCACACACTGTTCTTTAGCCCAAAATTTTTCGTGAAGAAATTTTTGTTACCCCCATGCCCATATTCTCTCCAAGAATATTTTTCCAACAAGAATTTCATTAATTACCCACTTATTCCCGTAAATCCTCTAATAAAAATAATTAATTAATTTTTAATCATTTTTATTTTTTATTTTATTTTATTTATTTTTCTAATAATATTAACATAGCATTATGAGTTATTTAATTAACTTAAGAATTCAAAAATCAATATTGCTACCTTAAGCAAATTTAACATTATAATTAACAACAAAGCAACTTATATTTTATTTAAATTATCCACATAATCAGAAGCATTAATCAATTATCTTAACCATAATTATCTATAATAACTATATCAATTAATCACACATAACTAAAAATTAATTAAATCACAAACTAAAATATTAATCAACAATAACACAATCACACACAAAGACAAGTTTGAAACAAAAACAACATTGGACTCACAGGTGATGAAATTATGACGAGAACACTTTCTTAACCACTCCCTTTTCAACATCAAACCCGTTGAGTTTATGGGACACGCTCAAACCTGAAAAGCAGGTGGAGTCAGTGTCCAGTACTTGCATCCTGCATAGAAACCACCATCAAGTAGCATGTAAATCTACATTGTAGACATACCATGAAACGTAATCGTGGGGTAGCAGGGCACTTGCAAGCAAGTGATGCCACTTCTTCCTTTCACCAAGACACACTAGCAAACACATCAAACACCATAATAGCATAAAAATCACATCACTATATATATTATTAAGGAACACCACAACATAGCCATATAACATAATCACCATGAAATGTATCATCTAGCAACACATGTAATATCAAGCGCTGCAAACCAACTGAACCATGAATCCACGCACAACCAAAACAGTGAACTGATCGCCCACACAACCTAGTACAAAATCCACACATAAGAGTATCAACAACATGAGGGGTATCACAATATCACTTAATATTTATACTCAATTATACTCTTCTTTTATCCCCTTAAGACGTCATCTTAGGACCCCTTAAGACATCCCCATAAGACAACCTATAATTAGTGTTGGATTATATTATTTGTTTTGACAACTTATAAAAATAGTATTTGATGCCATTATTTGTTTTGATGGCTTATAAATTAGTATTGGATGGCCATTTGTGCCTAAATGTTTTATAAATTAGTATTGATGCCATTATTTCTGGTTTTGATAGCTTATAAATTAGTATTGGACGCCATTATTTGTTTTGATAGCTTATAAATTAGTATGGGATGTCATTATGTAACTTATAAATTAGTGTTAGATGTTATTATTTATAGAATTTATTAATGCTTTTATTCTCTAATCTTCTGTGGTATTGTTTATTTCTTAAAATTTTATCCTTTCTAGTATATAAATAGATTGCTTTTGTTTGTAAATTGCATTTATTGACTAATTATTGATTGATGGAATTGAATAAGTTCATTGGACTAATTATCACTAATTATTGAATGTACATATCATGTATATCATGTATGAGATCACTAAATTTGTAAAGTATAAATATTAAAATGTCCTATTAATTTCAACTTTAATTTCATATTTATATTTAATTTCACATTAATGTCCTGTATTAATGTCTTGACTATGAACATAAAATGCATAAATGTACATGTGTAAATTAAATTTTCAAACAATAATAAAGTCCATAATTTACAACATATTAAGTGCATGAAACCAATATATTAAGTGTATGAAATAAAGTCCATCAGTGTACAGCCCATGAACTAAAGTCCAACTAAGTATTTGAGCCATGAAATATAAAGTCCAATAGAGTACATGAGAAAAAAAAAATGTAGTCCATGAAATAAACAAATATAACCCATAAATCATGTTTCTAGGTCATGTATTGTCTCTATAATCAAGAGACCTCTTCACGTCAGTAGACTATGTGGATGACCTGAAACACTCTTTACAAAAGAAAGAAGAAATCAAATGTAAGACAATGAAAAATGATTTAATGACGATTTAATTTATAATTCATCATAAAATTAAATTACCATCATATATGGGTCCGGATGCTCTGGTGCCCCTGAACCAACCTCTAAATTCTCTAAATAAATCTACATAAACAAGACAAAGAAAGTTGAAATTAGATGTAATTCTACAACTAAAAATGATTTAATTCAATTTAATTTATAATTTGTCATATTTTAATTGTACCGTATTATGAGGTTGTGCACCCTCGTCTCCAAGAATTGTTTGTACATGCTCAACTACCAGATGTGTCTCATGCTATAAAAGAAAAATAATTTAAAACATGTATTAGCTCATATTATATATATATTTAGTTTGAAATTTAAAATTAAAGTTATATTCAAAATATATAATTTATAATTGACTTTAAATATAATAAAAAAAAAAAATTGCCATGATATTTGGAGCCTGCTCTGCATGTCCTCCTGGAGGTGTAACTATGTCTAGGCTAGGGCTGAAAGTTGCTCTAAAAAGGTCCTACAAGATCAATTTTAAAGCATGTATACTTGAATCAGGTTAAAATTTATATATTCAAGTTTGCACATTTTGTGTAGATTTTTTTTTAAGCAACCTGAAAATCAGAGGCCTCACAAGTAGTTGCAACATCTAATGTTTACTCGATGCCCATTCTCATTGTGGTATTAACCTAGACATACATGCAGAGATTTAACACTTATAATATTTACAAGTGTACATGCACATTTCATATATAGTGAATTCAAAATTCATAATTGTAACTATACTAATGTAAGTTAAACAATTTACAATATAAATGTACCTTCCCCTGATCTATGACACCTAACAGTGGAGGAGTGCTCAATAACCCCTTAGGTGAAATCGATGTGGAAGCCAATTGACTTGCCTAAACCAACATAAATATTTTAAACATATGTTCATGATTCAATTATAAATTTAAAACTCAAGTTAAAAATCATTTCATATATATAATTTAAAAAATTGAAATCAAAATACCCCATAAGGGTTGCCAAGTAGGACTAGTGTCGATGTATGTACTTGTGGAGTAGATGATTGCCCCATCATTAGTGTCATATGTACACCAAATAGTTTGATTGTTAAAATGTATTGCAAACTTTTCTTTGATATATAAATTCATCAAAATTCTTATAAAATGAATGTGTAGATGCATATTTATACCTATCTCGCAGTGTCCTTAGGGTGATGGTCTACTATAAGAAATTCTACAAATGAACTAATGTGACCATATGAACCACCAAAATCTCCAAGTCCACTTGAACTAGGTGTGGCCTGATCAGGTCCATAGCATAATTGATGGCAACTAGTACATACATGTGGGACTAGCCTCGACACTCTTGGAGTTGTACTCAGACCAGCCCCATAAAACACTCCTCCATCATCATCATCTCTATGCTCCCTACCCTCTATCACAGAAGCATGTTGATCAAGGTCTCCTGTGAGTGTACTAAGGGATCCTAATGTCGAGACCACAGCTCGATGATGCACAGGTGCGGGAATGGGAGGACCAGGAGCAACAAAAAGGGGTTGTGCATGCATGAGGTGTTGGGGATCAACCCTTTCCCCTAACCTTTGTTGTGGCATGCTACCACCAACACCTTGAAATGATTTAAAATCAAAATAATTGGGATTTTTCCCCATAACAAACTCTACATATATTTTCCTCAAAAAATACAATGGGAACTCCCAATTAGTGGTGGACTATCAAAAACCATATACCATCGATCCCAAAAATGTGCACTCATCTGTGGATGTATGCACCACCTCATGGATATTCTAGATTTATTGGGAGGAATGGACTATCGAGTAACAGGGTCGAGAAAGTAGGGGGCTAGGTGGGCTTTTGTTATTTTAAGGTCTAAAATTTGTTTATAAGATAGACCGTCTGCATAAAATTGTCTCATCTGCTCTCTCTCTCTCTCTCTCGTTGATGCCTATCTAGATCTGAATCAATAGTCCTGATGGCATCCACAATGTTTTGCATCGTAGATGCAAAACATCTCACGTGTGGTGGAATCAATGCTTGATTATGCATAGCATTGATTTAATTTTGTATGGATGCAACCTGATCATTTATGCGTGCTCGCAAGTGAGCTTCATCAGATGCAACATGTGTTGGAGGTGGGATATTAGGTTGAGCGGGTGGAGGGGGAGGTGGTTGAGGTGGTGGATTGATGATATCATCAATGTTAAAATGATCCATGATATGACATATAAGTGTGCACCTGCATTAAATTATACAAAATTAACATACAAACTGAAAAAATTACAAGAAATAGTTAAATTTGAAATGCACATGCAAATTTGTTTAAATAGGATGTGCATACATATACATACACATACATATACATTGATTGAACTTGAGCATGTGCATGCAAAATTCACAATTTAACATGTACATACATTTAAAATAAAAAATATGATGCATAATTTACATGAATACATCATTCAACTAAACTATGTACATACACACAAATTTCAAAATTTAAGATCTAGAACTATATGCAATTTTAATACATGTACATACTAGAAAGTAAACTTGAAACATTCACAAAAAGCTCATTTTATGTCTAGCGCACATATATATATATATGACAATTTTCCAATAGGAGAAATCATGATCTAGTAGATAGTCATAAAATATATACTATTATAAATTCATCATTATAAGTTCATAAATTCCACCAAATTCATAAATTCATAACTATTTAAGATCATTGTCTTAATTTAGAAGCTATTGTGGCTCTCTACTGCATCTCTTCATTTCTTTGTGTTTTCCTTTTCAGAATTAGAAATTCTCCTCTCCTCTGGCCATTTTCAATGCTCATCTAAGATCCCATCCATAGCCCTGACAACATCAACAATGGTTTGCATCCTAGATGCAAACATCCTCATGATAGGTGGTGGGATACATTCTTCATTTTGAATAATGTTGATTTGATCTTGGATGGTTCTAATATTGGTATTGATTTGTGCTTGCAAACGAGCACCATCAATTTTAGATGGTGGAGGTGGGGGGCTATGAGGTGGAGTGGGTGCAGGTGGAGTTGAAGGTGGTGGAGATGGATGGTGTGGAGGTGGATTGCAAATATTATTGAATCAATCCATGTGATCTCTAAGATATGAGTGAACCTGCATTAGATTTGTAATTTCAAAATGTAAGATATGTGTTTAGGAAATACCCTTAAACTATTCAATATAAATGGCCTAATTGAATACAAATGATAAAATATGTAAGCCTCATTTATGTCTAAGGCATGTTACTTGAATGAAAATAAAATTAACTATTAATATAGGACAATTTATGAATGCTATAGGGTTTACAATTTAGAGTTTAGGATTTAGGTTTTAGGGTAATAGGATGGCTTAAGGGGATCTATGTAGTAAGGTCCTAGTACAAAATGACATGGATTTTAAGTGAATAAAATTTGGTGAAGATTCCCAAGGCAACCAAATTTCATTAAGGTTTGAGGTAACTTCACCAAATTTTATTCACTTGAGCCATGTCATTTTGTCCTAGGAACTTACTAGACATAGATCCCCTTAAGCCATCCTATCTCTCTAAACCATAAATTTATCAACCTAGATCATGAAATATCATTCATATTATAATCTTGCATGATATTATTATTGTTAAATTTGGTTTCCTGGGGAAACTTCACCAAATTTTGAGAACTTATTTGATCCCCTTAAGAAATGTCATATTAGGACACCTTAATACATCCTAAAGTATGGCTTAAGGGGATCTATGTAGTAAGGTCCTAGTACAAAATTACATGGCTTAATTGAATAAAATTTGGTGAAGATGCCTAAGGCAACCAACTTTCATTAAGTTCCTAGGCAACTTCACCAAATTTTATTCACTTGAATCATGTCAGTTTGTCCTAGGACCTTACTAGACATAGATCCCCTTAAGCCATCCTATCACCCTAAACCACAAATCGATCAACCTAGATCATGATTTATCTCATTCATATTATAATATTGCATGATCTTATTATTGTTAAATTTGGTTGCCTTGGGAAACTTCACCAAATTTTGAGAACTTATTTGATCCCCTTAAGAAATGTCATATTAGGACCCCTTAAGATATCAATTTATGGTTTAGGGTGATAGGATGGCTTAAGGATATCTATGTCTAGTGAGGTCCTAGGAAAAAATGACATGGCTCAAGTGAATAAAATTTGGTGAAGTTGCCCAAGGCAACCAAATTTCATTAAGAGCCTAAGAAAAAATGATGGCTTTAGGGTTTAGGGTTTAGAGTTTAGAGTTTAGGGTTTAGGGTAATAGGATAGCTTAAGGGGATCTATGTAGTAAGATCCTACAAAAAAATTACATGGCTTAAGGGAATAAAATTTGGTGGAGTTGCCTAAGGCAACCAAATTTCATTTTAAGGTCCTAGGACAAAATGAATGCTTTAGTGTTTAGGGTTTAGATTCTAGAGTTCAGGGTTTAGGGTTTAGGGAACTTAGGGTGAATTTTTGGTGTCCCTTGGAATATAATGGACTTGCAAGTTAGTGAAGAACATTTTCTTGTGGAACAGTTGATTGAGGTAACTCTTGTTTCAACTGACTAACCTAGATCATGAAATCTCATTCATATTATAATCTTGCACGATCTTATTATTGTTAAATTTGGTTGACTTGGGCAACTTCACCAAATTTTGAGAAATTCTTTGATCCCCTTAATAAATGTCATATTAGGACCCCTTAGACATCGATTTATGATTTAGGGTGATAGGATGGCTTAAGAGGATCTATGTCTAGTGAGGTCCTAGGACAAAATGACATGGCTCAAGTGAATAAAATTTGGTGGCGTTGCCCAAGGCAACTAACTTTCATAAAGGGCCTAGGAAAAAATTATGGCTTTAGGGTTTAGGGTTTAGAGTTTAGAATATAGGGTTTAGGGTAATAGGATGGCTTAAGGGGATCTATTAAGTAAGGTCCTACGACAAAATGACATGGCTTAAGGGAATAAAATTTGGTGGAGTTGCCTAAGGCAACCAAATTTCATTTTAAGGTCCTAGGACAAGATGAATGCTTTAGTGTTAAGGGTTTAAATTTTAGAGTTTAGGGTTTAGGGTTTAGGGAACTTAGGGTGAAGTTTGGGTGGCCCTTGGAATAATGGACTTGCAAGTTAGTGCCTAGTTTATGAATATTCTTTATTTTGTGAATAGATTGACTATTTCCGTAATAGAAACACATACTTATGTATTATTAAGATTGAGTTTGATGTATATTTTAACTGGATATTTTTTTAATTGAATATAAGATTATTTTATTTAACATTTTTTTTAGTAATATTTCCCACTTAAATGAATTTTATGATATAAAATTAGTTAATGTTGAATCAAGTATTTTATTTTTGATTGTTTGGAATTGAAAGAACCTAAAAGAAAGAAAAGAAAAATATTTAGGTTCTTTTAGTGTCTAGGTAACTAGTGCAAATTGAAATTTTAGACTAAACTAGAAGCCTAATTAACAAGTAATTGACTAGAATGAGGGTGAAGATTGTTAAAAGACAACAGACAACACATGCAAACAAGAAATGGAAACAAGGCATGACTAAGAGAGATCAAAACATAAAATAGAAATGAATGTTGAATATTATCTAATTGACAATTGGAAATGGATTGTACACTTGGATTTAGGAATTTGCTAACTAAATTTGCAAACAAACATTAATAAAATTTCTGAATTGTAACTATTCTTTAACATATTGTTTTCTCATCTAATTATAATTTAACATTGAAACTAAAGTTTAACATATTGTTCTCTCCATACAATGCAAATGAAATTTAAAACATTTAAGCAATGCAAATGAATTTTCTTGAGCTCGAAATTAGGGTTTTAGCAAAAAAATTTGTTTCAATTCAATTCAGGGTTTCAATCTAAGCAATTAGGGTTTTTAATGCAATTTTTTTGTTTCATTTCAAACTAGGGTTTTAAAATCCAAATTTTTTTGTTTGATTTGAATTCAGGGTTTCAAAAAGCCTGATTAGGGTTTCCAAATGCATTTTTATTTCATTTCATTTTCTAGGGCTTTGAAATGCATTTTTTTATTTCCTTTCAATTAGGGTTTTCAAATGCAATTTTTTTTTGTTTGATTGAACAATTTAGGTTTCAAAAGATAAATTTTGTTTCTAAAATACAATTCAAGGTTCATTTTTTCCTTTCTATTCAATATCTTCAGGTTTCATTGCATTTTTTCATCTATTTCTACAATTCCTCATTTCTACTGTTATAGGAAATAAAATGCTTAAAACGTCAAATAAATTTTAAAAAAGCATGCTAAAATGTATTCTTCTATTAACAATTTCAATAAAAAATGAAAAAATGCTAAAAAGTGGGCGTGGAGGCTGGTTTTGTAGTCGTTGTCGCCCACCAAATTGGGATCTTGTGTGCAGTGAAAATGAAGTCTTGTTTGTTTTTAAAAAATAAATACCATTACAAAATGGGATCCTGATTATTACAAAACGGGATCCTGATTTTTATAAATCAGGATCCCGTTTCATATTAATTGGGATCTCGTTCTTTGTTCATCGGTTCAGGACCCTTTAACAAATGGGATCTTGATTTTTAAAAAGTGGGATCTCGTTTGACATTTAGGCTTAGGATCTCAAAGCTAAACAGGATCCTGATTTTTAAACATTGGGATCTCGTTTATAAAAATCAAGATCCTGTTTTTGTAATGTTGATTTCATTTTTTTGGCTAAGGAAAAAATTTCCATGTTTTGTGGACTCAACTTTGTGCACTTACCCTGATGCAAAATGTGAAATGTATCATAAGATATCACAATAGACATAAGCAATAACATATAAGCCTATCAATGAAAACAAAATGGGTCTCACATCCTCCCCCCTAGGATTGGACGTCCTCTTTGAAGTCCTCAAAGAGGTGAGGATATAGTGTCCTCATCCATGAAGCATCCTCCTAGGTGGAAACCATCTCGTCATATCTATCAAATTGAACACTGACCTAGTCCAAATCTTGTCCTTGAAGCCCCAATGTTTGATGATCCAATATGTGAATAGGACCTAATTTTAACTATTCATTTGAATCCACCTATAAAGCATTCCAATCCAATACATGAGATGCATCATGAACATAATAGCACAAAATAGAAAAACATGAAATATGTTGTGGATATGTGGCAGGCTAGGTGGCTTGAGGCTAGATGTAGGAGATGGGTCCTATTTGCTCTAAGATCTCAAAGTGACCCATAAATTGAGGTGCAAGCTTGGAGCCCTTTCCATAATGGGTTGGACTCTTATGCAACCACACTCTCAAGAATAATCTATGACCCATTGAAAAGCTCCAATCTATCCTCTTAGTGTCTACATACTTATTATGATGATCATGAGTGTACTATAACATTTTTCTAATAAATACCACTTGACACTCCATGTCTTGTAATAAATTTGTGTAGAGAAGGGGGATTCACTACTCACAAGTTCTCTTCATTCAGGGAATCTCACGAGGAGAACTGCCCTAAACTACCTCAAGGAACTATGCGATAGTTCTAGAATTTGAAAAAGGTTTTCTAGAAAAACTAACAAGCTCTTGACCAAAGGATGGTAGTGTGGGATATAGACGATAGTGAGACATGTTGGCATCCTAGAGGCGCATTGGCATCTCGTACGAACCAGAGAATGAGAATATCATAGAAAATAGCTAAACAACTGCTAGCTATTTGATTGATAAGAACTTATAGAATGCAAGAAAGTAACAAAGAGTGATAGAAATGAAATGAAGTGAAGTAGAAATGATAAAAATAAGGAGAAGAAACGAAATGCTTACAACCACACAAGTAATGAAGCCTCCAACACGTGAATGTATTCAATACCTATATGTGTAAGATCTAGAGAAATTTTTGGAGTTGTATAGGGGTTTTCCTTAGTCAAAACCCCATTTTGGTGTTCCCACCTCCATGGACAGCTAGATAGATAGAAAGAAATGAGTTGAAATGGACAAATCATGTGGTGAAAGAAAAACCCGCTTCAAGAGTAGAACATGCACCACCAAGTATGAGTGATAAAAGTAATCCTCACTCGAGGAGGATAACTCATATCACAATATGTAGGTGATAAAAGAAATCTCCACTTGAGGAGGAGAACCTGTATCATGAAGTAAGGATGCAATAGATAAGGGATATGGAATCCCAGGATGCCCACAAGCATGAGATAAGGGAGATGGAGTTGCAAGAGCCAAGAGTGTTACAAGGAGTGTTGTAAGAGCTTGAGAAGATGTAAGAATGTTGGTGTAGCAAGTTGTATGAAGTTGTGTGCAAGCAAGAGTTGGAGAGTGGAAAGCTAGAACCAAAGCTAGAGAGGAGTTAGAATGAAGCTAGAAGCACAAATGAATTGAAAATATGACATTTAAGGAAGGAAAAGAAGCTTCCTGGGAGGTTACAAGGAATCTTGAGCCATTACCACTGACCAAAGGAGGTGACAAGTGAAAAACATGCATGAAAACAGTCATTTGAATGTTGAAACATCATGGGATGCTAGCGCGGTGCATGAAAATTTGCATGGTGTGCTAGTGTCTAGACACATCACGCTACAAAATGACATGAATGGGAAAAGCACAAGGTTCGATGCAAAGTTGATGCACGAAGGTAGCTACTGAAAAGGGGTGCAGAGCATCCTGAGAAGGGAAAAAGGATGATGGAGGGGCTCAAATTAGCCTACACAAATGCTAAGGGAGTGGACAATAAAGCAGATACAAGAATGTACATGAAATTGCAAGGGGTACAATTTTACAACATTACACTTTGGACCGATACCCACTCTATCCCCAAGTCAGTCCCAACTCAACGGAGTCCTACACGATCTACCATACAACACTTGATAATGTGTGATACCTAAGGAACTATAATGACTGTTGTTGTAAGAAAACTCGAACAAATATAAGTTCTCCCATTTGGATTGATGATCCATCACATACATCCTCAACATATCCTTTAATACTTGGTTGACCGCTTTGTTTGACCATATTTATCAAGTGATAAGCTATGCTAAAACTGAGCTGAGTGCCCAATGCTTGTTGTAATATTGTCCAAAATTTTGATGCGAACACTAGATCTTTGTCTAATATAATCTTGTGAAGATTCATGTGTAACCTAAAAATATTATCCAAGAATACGCTCACCATTTCTGATGCTATGTAGGTAATGCAAATTGGTGAGAAGTGAGCCACCTTGGTCAACTTTTCAACTGTTACCATGATGACATTTGTAAGATAGAGGTAGAAAAATAGTGAAATCCATGGAAATGGTGTCCCATTTCCACTCAAGAATCTGGTGCAATTAAAGAAGTCATGTTGGGTGTTGATGCTCAATCTTGACCCTCTAACACTCAAGGCATTGAGAATTTTTTTTTGCGATGTTAGGAAAAATTCTTTCACAATGACATAATTGATGAAGATAGTTACACATCTTCTTTACCCTTGGATGTGTTGCATATGGTTCCTTATGAGCATTTAATAATATCAATGTCATAGATCCCCAACACGTGAAACATAAATACGTCCTCTATGTTGCAACAACCCATCTACCTCCAAAGTATATCTTGAATGCTTTCCCTTAAGGGCCCTTTGAGACTATATCTCACCTTGAATCTCATAGTATCAGTCATCCTTTGAAAAATGCTATAGTATGAAAGTCCTCAAATCTGTACCTAGGGTCATAAACATAACCTTGTGCCATCACCTACTCAAGCCATCTTCCACTATATTCTCCTTTCCTTTAATGCAATGTACATCAAAGTCTTATTCACACAAGAACTCCATCCAATGTCTTTGTATAGCATTCAAATTTGGTTGTGTGAAGATATATTATAGATTTCAATGATCAAAACAAAGCTCAAAGTGACGTCGAAGGAGAAAGTGTGTCCATGGTAAGAGCATGAACCATAGATGAAATATCTAGTTCATGTGTAGGGTATTTTACCTCGTAGGTCTTGAGTTTTTGTGACTCATACATGATAACTTGAACCTCCTACATGAGTATTGCACCTATACCATTCAACAATACATTAGTACAAACCACAAAGTCTAGCGTCAAATTTGATACCACTAGGATGTGATCACTAGTAAGATGCTCCTTAAAGGTTTGAAATGCCCTCTCACACTGTTCAGTCCACTCAAAATTATTCTCTTTCTATTGAAAGGGAGTGATAGGTGCGCTATCTTGGAGAATCCCTCCACAAATTTGTGGTAATATCCAACCAATTCCATAAAGCTTCTCACATCTGTAACATTGGTAGGTGTCAACCAATCCATAATCACCCTAATCTTCGATGGATGTATTGAGAGACCATTGCTAGATATAATATGACCCAAATATTGAACCTTTGACTGGAAGAAGGAACACTTAGCTAGATTGACATATAATTGATGTTCCCTCAAACACTCAAGTACCTATCATAAATGCTTCTCATTCTCCTTGTTTATTCATGAATAAATCAATGTCATCCAGGAATATCAATACAAATCAATCCAAAAAGGTATGACATACCCTGTTCATCAAGCTCATGAACACTGCAAAGGCATTCATCAGCCCAAATTATACTACTGTGAACTCATAATGACCATAGTATGTCTTGAAATTTGTCTTATGAATGCCTACCTTTAAAATCCTCAACTGATGCTACCTTGAATTCAATTGTATCTTATAGAAAACTCTAGCTCCCCTCATCTGATCAAATACATAATCAATCCTAGTAGAGGGTAACAATTCTTAATTGTTAATTTATTCAACTATTTGTAGTCAATAAATAGATGAAGGGACCCATCCTTCTGCTTAACGAAGATGATAGGTACACCCAAGGTGACATGCTAGGATGGATATGACCCTTCTATAGTAACTCATTAATCTATAAAAGATCCTACTTATGAATCGCTTAAACAATTTTGTTAGATTCACCTAGGATCACATATTTTATTATTATTGACTGTTGAAAATTGCATGTAAGAAAGAGCATAGAAACGAGCATTCAAAGCATAGACAGAAGAATGAAAGAAACAAGATTTGATAACAGAGTTCACCCAATGTTCGGGCTACGTCTCCAAGCTCACTCAACTGCGACGTCGTTTTCCATTAATATGATGCAAATTTCTTGATTACATCACTATGGTCTTCAAGCTACAATACAAATTATTCTGCTTTCAAGGAAGATTATTCCTCTTCAAGCTCTTCCTACTTCCGCATCGCATTGAAAAAACTTCCTAGCAACATGTTCTTGCCTAGCTTCTTCGTCGCTTTTAAAATGCTTCCAAAGCAATAATAATGCAACTCACTCTCTCAAAACATGAGAACAAAATCCTAAGGCATCAAGCCTCTATTACAAAGCCAATGAGAAATTTCCCTAATTCTCCTTCCAAGAGAATTATTCCAAGAGAATTGTCTCTAGGCCTCCTCTAAGTCCTATTTTTGCAAAGAAATAATACCTCCTTATATACATGCTCATATGCTAATAAGGGGTTGCAACAATAATATTTGCAAATATTTGCTATATCTTTGTTTTGAGATTACAAATCTTTAAAATATAGCTTATTTACCCCTTATTTTATGAGAACCCCTTATTTGTTTTTTTATAAATCTCATAAAAATCATAATTCGGGCTTAGGAATAATTTTTTTAATATTTTCCTAAATTAGGACCTTTAATTTTAAAAACCAATGAAAATCCTTTTAAAAAGGATCAGGCTTTATATTTGTCCTAAGCCCCCCCTTAATTTTCTCCTTATTTTATGGCTTACATAAAATAAACAATTCTTATGTTTATTTAAGGTTTATATATAGGGAGGAGTTCCCCTTAAATCTTGGACAAGGCATGTGGTGCAAGAGGATTTTAAGGCACAAGTCAAGGGATCAAATCCCACCAAATCCTCTTTGTTTAAATATTAGACCAAACACTTTTTCTTTAATAAATATGATTTAATCCATATTTTATTACTTAGTTGGTCCATGTCGGTGCCAACTCACTACTCTTGCCACGTCATCTATCATGTGTCCTTCCAAGTGTCAAGCTTTGGTGATGCCACATCATCACTTTGACCAAGTTTGACTAGTCATAACTTCCACATACATATTCGGATTTGGTCCGTTCAAAATGCGTCAGAAATATCTCATTGAGTTCTACGTGATGGAATTGGTAGAGAAATGTTTCATGATCATTATTTTTTTGGTTGAACGACTTTGACCACATGTTGACCAAACTTTGACTAACAATAACTTTGTCATACGGTCTTCGTGTGAGCTTGTTCAAGTTGTGTTGGAAAGATATCAATAAGCTCTACATAATGATGTTAATTTGTTGACCATTTAGAATAGTCAAATTTTTAGGGTTTTTGAAGATTCACCTAGATCACTCCTCTAACTAAATCATGAGCTCATTGAGGTCTTGTGTCATCATCATGTAATGTTTCCTAGATATTGATTACATCCTTGGCACCAAATCAATATGAAATTCCACCTCAAGATGGGGAGGAATCCTTGGCAAGTTCTTCAAAGGAAAACCATCTAAAAACTCTCTATGAATAGGATGATCATCCAAAGATATCTTTGTTAAGACCTCTTACCTATCATTGATGGTGAAAACAACCATTTGACATCCCTTTCACATGCTTCACTTTAGTTGCATAGTAGATATCATATGAAGGGATATGTGCCTACCTAACCCTATAATCACTACCATTGTGCCATGGTCAAAAATTCACTCAATCACCTTACGACGACAACCAACCTTATCTTGATGTGCACTTAGTCAATCCATAAATAGAAAAATTCTATAAAATCACAAGGGTGCAATCCGAAGATCCATTGATGTGGTGATAGTCCCAAAAACTAACTAAAAACCTATAATCACTAATTCCATGACCACCTTGGCCCCTAAGGCTAGCTCGACCTATGACTTATTATCTTGTCTATGCCACTAGTTTACAATGCTCCACTATACATGGGGAAATAAAAGAATTAGATGTCCCAAAATCAATCAACACAATAATTGATACATCACTAATCATAGGTCTGTTGCCTCAATAATTGTGGCTTGTTGGTTAGCCTGGTGGTTCTTGATTGGTTCAAAAACTTTGTGGCTCTTTCCCACATCTCCATTTGTCTTCTCTGAAGCTCTAGGATGGTGTACACCTTCTCCAAAAACCTATGGGAATTGTCTAGCTAAGTCTCTTGTACTACCACACACAAAGCATGGAAATATTTTTTGAGCCTACACTAGTTAGGTCTACTAAACTAATAATTTTCAAGCATGCTATAACCACTAGATCTTCCCTTGAAAGATTGTTGAGATCGTGAAGGTCCTACATGTTAAACTTGTAGTCTCTGATCCCTATGTGATCCTCATGTATTCCATGGTTTGGTGTGACTACCCTATGGTCATTTTAATGGTTTATATCTCAATCCTTGCTTGTACTATTCAAGTTCCCTTTGAGGCCCTATGGAAGATCTAAATCCTCCCTTTGGAGGATGGAAGGCTTATGGAAGCCCTAGTCCTGATGCCCTTGACTGCAGTTTCAAAAGTGTTCTCGTGACCCTAGAGACCTCCCATGAAATTCCTTTACAATGTAAGCCTTCTTTACAACAACCCTAAGGTCCTTGAGATCAACTATGCGTACACAACTCAAGATACTAGGGTTTAGGCCCCTAATGAAACAATTGACAAGTAATTTATCGTTCTCAATATAATTTGGACACATATTGAAGAAGCTCCAAAATCTGGCTGTCATGTAATGTCTCCAATCTAGGAGTGACATCATGGTAGCTTGATTCTGGTCCATCCAAATTCCCGTGGGTTAGAACACATGAAAAGGGAATGAATTTTGGCAATATGGATCAAATTTTGGTAGAATGTGTTTAGAGAATTAAGAAAGTGTTACCTTTAAACCAAGCCAAGCATAATGTTGATATTATTTTCCACTTGAAAATTCAAAGCACACAAGAAGGTCAAAGCAAGCAAGGAGGTCTACTTGCTGGTCAAAGCAAGCAATGAGGTCTACTTGCTGGTCAAAGAAAGCAAGAAGGTCTACTTCAAGTCAAAGCAGACAAGGAGGTCTATTTGCAAAACCAAGAAAACAAGGAGGACAAATAAGCAAGGAGGTGAGTCGACCTCATCCAATCTGATCAACTTCTAGAAGCTTTCCCTTCCTATGGGGGTTTAGGTGACTTAAGGGAGAAGCTACCATAAATTAATATTTTAAGAGCAAATATGATCTCTTCCTTGGGGTGACTAAAGGAAGCTTCCAAGATAGAATTTTATAATCTCCAAAAAGGAAAAAAGGAAATCAAATTCTTCTAGGAAGGTTTGGGAGACTTAGTCAAGAAGTTTTTGATTAAGGAACAAACAGGTTTTAAAGGAGACTTAGTCAAGAAGTTATTAATATTTTAATTACACAAATCTGATCTTCTTTGGGTCGACTTGGGCCAGGTGCCTTAGCCTTGAAGTGAGGTGATTTTTTTAATGAAAACAAATCTAATTTCATTCCTAGGTCGGTTTGTTCTTAAGGCCTTATTTAAAGGAGGCTTGGGGGATGAGAAAGACATGTTATTGGTGATTCTAACTTGTTTGATGAGAGAGATCTCTTGACTGAAAATAGTTTCAATCGATTCAAGGTGGTTCTCCCTTGAATTTTGTAGCATGGTGATGTCCCCATCCCACCAAGTGAGTTGAATTCAAACAAAGTTCAACACAAAGCTTAAACAAATTTCTTTGGCAAGTTCCAATTGTAGATTATGACCCCATTTTGAGACACTTTCATCTTTACTTGCTGATAGAAGGGTTTTAAGAGGTTCATGTGGCATACAAGGATATTTTTAGCAATTTATAGCTTCAAGCAAAATAAGATTATTGTTGCAGTAGTCATCAAATTAATTTCAACATCAGATCTGAGGATTTTTTGGATGTTTGCAACCTCTAGTGGTGTTGCTACAGTCAATTTCTAGTCATCTCCAACTAGGCATATCTCCCTACTTCATTTAGCTTCATCTAGCATACATAAAGCTAGGGTTTGGTCTGGTGCTTTGGCACAACTTAATGTAATTGAAGGTCTGAAACTCAAAACAGATCTAACTGATTGTACTTACCAACCCCTTTGTTTCCAAATCGAATAAAGAAGATAAGCTTAATTTGCTAGGTATGATCATCTTGTTTATGTTCATCTTGTTGTTTTCGTAAAATATACAAAAAAGTTCATTGCTTGTTGTTTATTCTTGGATACTTTCAAAATTACATTGTAAACAAGTTAAGAGTTTAAGTGCAACAAAAGGGGAAAATTTTTAGTTAGAACTTGCAAGGGTTCTTACATCTCATATTGAGCCACTATGAAGCCTCTCTATTGAAAATCATGAAACTTGTGGATGTTCTTTGAAATATAATGTGATTTGAAGTACTTCAAAAAGATGTCCCAAGATAGAGTATCCAATGTTAGGTGGTACTTTTGCTCCTCCTGGCACCACCAGGTGGAAGTGGGTCCTCTCAATAAGTGTATTATAATCCTTGTCTTTAAGTTTCTCTCATATCGTTGCAACCCAAAGCATTGGTCAAGGCTAAGTAGCCAAGACTCAGCCTCCACCCCATTGGTGGATCCTAAAAATGTAGGAGATTGAAGACAAATCAACTCTTGGATCTGATCCCTCATGTCTTGAGATGCTCTCAGTGAAATCACTACCTTTGGCTGTGACTAATTCTGACGAGTTGAGGGAATTTGCACTAACTCATCTACTATCTCCTCCACATGTACCTCCCAAACTCAAAGGGGACTCCTGCTACACTCACGAGACCCAACTATATGCTCCTCAACTATATGATAATCCTCATGGGGTGCCCCTATTGCTGGCAATAATCTCTCTTGAATCATGTCTATTTGATTATGTAAGGCTTGGAGAATTTGTGGCCCAAGCTCTACCTGTCTATCTTGATGTGAAATCTTAGAGTGGCGTGACTCTCTTTGATCTTAATGGTAATGTGCTCATCTTGACAGACTAGTGTGTGGGTGAGCTCTCCTTGACCTACACAACATCCTACAAATTCCAAATTAAGTTCAATTAATCACATATCCTATTCATCGTAGAGTTCCCAGTGTAGGAAGCTTATGCTTTGATACCCAATGTCATGCCCATAATGTGATAGTGATGCCAAATATACAATGTCTCATAAGATATCACAAGACATGAGCAGTAGCATATAAGCCTATCTACAAAAATAAAATGGGTGTCACAGATGTTAAATCTCTAAAACTTCATGGAAAGCCAAAAAAGATGGATCTAGATAGATATTCTTGAAGGAAGCTCTTCCATAGAGTCAAATTCCACATGTGAAGGTTTGATGAATAGATTGTTTGATTGCAAAAATAAGGTCTTCCTTCAAAGGCTATATTTTGATCAATCAATCTTGAAAAGCCACAAAATAATATCAATTCATAGTAGGATAATCTCCATGTCCCCCATAGGTTGCTAAGTTCAATCAACACAATTCTCCAATGAAAATGAGACTTTGATTACCAAAAAATTGTAGATTAGGGCATGCTTAGAAAGGTTTAACAAATCATTTACAACCGAGTCGAGATTGATGACAAGAATGGGTTGATCATTTTCCAAGTGTTTGGTTAGATTTGATGTCATTTGTCACCTACAACAAAAAAACAAACAACATTTTCATTATTTGAGGGAAGAGGGCTTGTCAACCTAGATTGCATCTTTGAAGGAGAAAGGAAGGCTTCAAATGGGACCGTGTGCATTACAATTGCACATGGCAATGGCTAGAAAAATCAATGAAATCCTAAGCCATCAAGCCTGCAACCCATGATCCATTTGTTCTCAATTGCAAGCCATTCAAAATTCTCCATTTTAACAAATGCTTTTAATTATTGAAATAAATAACATAAATTGATACATTAACTATTAAAATAATTTAATAATCATAACATAAATTGATACATTAACTATTAAAAAATATAATTTTATAGTAAATATATAACTTTAACAATTAATATAGAAATGATGTTAATTATAACAACGTAATGATTATATTAAAGAATTAGAAAAATTATAATAAAAGTAAAAATTGAAAGGTAAAATATGGATATTACAATTACTATTATATTCTTATAAATATTATAAATATTGACAATTCAATAGAGATATATAATAATAATTATATTATTATAATTATTATAATTAATATAATAATATTAAATTTCATATAATTAAATTTTTTATTGTATTATTGTATTTGGGCGTAGTAATAAATTAAATTATGGCAAATGTATCATCAAAATTATTGGAATAAAATAATATTATTAAATTTTAAAAAGGTAACCCAAACAATACTAAATCGACAATATTTTGTAGTGGCAAATGTGAGTGGTTTTCTAACGGTGAAGAGTGGGAACAGTCTGGAAGATGGAGGAACTGAAAATGAGTGCAGATTTTAAGAGGACACTGAGGATGATGGGAAATGAGGATGAGGTGGAGGAAAAGCTCGAAGCCTATCAAAACATTCGTGGTGCGTGTCCTCTCATGGCCAAACACTCCCTCACTGTGTCGAGAGGCACTTCTTCTGTTGCTATGTCCCCTGCAGCACCGGTTCCTTCTGTGCCTACGGATGGACTTGGCTATGTCAATGGAGGTTTCCCCAACCAGGGATTAAAGCGTGAATTTTTTCTGTCTGCAGTTAGGGCTTATGGCCCTCGAAAGGCCCTTTCAGATGACGCATGAGTGAGTCTCTAACCTGCTCTTGTGTCCTCAGATGCTCACGTTTGGATTCACCTGCCTTGGATCACTGGTCCCCTGCGTTTGACGGTGGCGCTCATGCGTTTGGCGGGATTCCTGTGGTGGCTTCTCTGGAGGCGGCCACTAGTCGTCCTCCTCTGGCCTTGGATGCAGCTGGGGCTGGTTTGGAGCTTGAGATTGTTGGTGTTAGTGGGGTTGAAGCATGTGGCAGGAAATCTTGGGGTAGAGCTGTCAGAGGATCGGTTGCCTCCACTCCTGCTCTGCCTCTGGCTTCTTCTGAGGATGGCAGGGGATCTCTGCTAATTATCCTTGACTGTGTCGTTGAAAGGGCTATTGCCAAGCTTGAGCTTTAGCTTGTTGCTAAATTTTTGGGAGCTAGACCTAATATCGATGTGTTTAGGAGATGGACTCAACAGAAATGGAATCCTAGGGGTCATTGGAGATTGTGATCTGGTTAAAGGGTTTCTTCTTGATTTCCTTTTTGAACCATGAAGACTGTTCTCAGATCCTCTCAGATTGCTCATGGTTTCTTGGAAAGGATGGTTTATGACTTGAAAAGTGGGCTCCACGCTTTGATCTTGAGAGAGATTGTTTCCATATGGTATTGGGTTTGGGTTGCTTCTAGAACTTTGGAAGGAGATTTGGGTGGGTATTGTTAAAGGTAAGGATTTATGGAGGGGGGCTTCCCAAAAAAATAGTGGGCGTTGTTGAGATATTTTAGGAATATTTTGAAGTTGGTGGCCCTATGAATTTAGTAGTGAAGTTTAGCTTAAAAGTTTAAGCTCTGAAATTTAGGGACGCTGGTGGTCCCATGAAGCTAGCTTTGAATAAAAAATTAATAAATAAGTATCATTTCCCTCCATTTTTTCTCAAGTGAGAATCTCAATTTCTAGATGTGTGACAAGTGGTAGAAAAAACTCCAAAACTAGTGGGACAATTTCTAGTCACACTCCAATTTCATGAGCTAAAATTTTTAGTCTTAAAAGGTAGGGGCTGCTATTTTTCATGAAAAGATTCCAATTAATCTTGAAGCATAATTATTTTTTCCCCATGAGACTTCCCGCTCCATGAAAATAGATGCCCAAGCCCCACCATGGGACCATACTATAACTTAGCTAGATCTTGGGTTGGACTTTGCCACCAAATTTAGGAAGTGTTTGTTATTCACAAGATTCTATGTTTTGGTGGATGTGGAGAAGGTGATCCCGTCTAGTCACCTTATTTTTAGATTGGGTGTTTGTGAACAATGAATTGACTTTGAAAATTTCCAAGTAGTTTTTTATGGTTGTCACAAAGCTAGTCATGCAATGACAAGGTGCTTGAACAAAAGAAAATTTCAAGCAATTTAGAGGAAAATAGATCATGTTGAAACCTCTCAATCTGAGGGTGAGATGGGTAGCCCTTGTTTGATGAGTAGTAATGAGGTCTGTAAGACCCTCACTAAAGAGATGTTGAAGGAGGACAATAGGGTGAAGATTTTGGAGGATAGTAGGGTTTTTTGGCTGACACTTGTTGCCTCTAGCATTGTGAATGCTTCTTAAAGGTCTCACAAGCAAAAAAAAGGATGATGGCTACAAAGGAGTGTCCTCATTGTCTTTTGCTTCGAATAGAGGTAGAGTACAACTAGGGAGGTTTTATATTCTAAGAATCTAACAAGTGTTGTTTAGTGCCCCCTAGAACATTTTGGCTTCAAACCACCTTGATAAGGCCAATCTTTTCTACTCCTTAGGTTTTTTTGCCTTGGGTTAGTTGTGCTTAGCTTTGTAGGTTTGGATGTTATTTGTGTGTTGTCTTGTGGCAATTTTGGGCTATTTGATCCTTGTTGCAACTCTTTGTTGTTTGGTTAAGCTTCATTATTATTATTATTATTCTGGAATTTTACTTAATAATTGTTTGTCCTTTGAGATTTTTGTTTTATTGCTTATGTAAAAGGATTTGGACCCTTCTCAAAATCCACCTTTATCAATTATATCAAAAAAAAAAATTATAATAATTGTAAAATATTATATATTTAAGATTACAAGAATTGTAAAAGTGATAAACAAATTATAAGATGAAAAGAATTATTATTATTGAAATTATTATTATAATTTTAATGATTATATTAGAAAAAAAATGTAGAATTTGTGTTAAGAATGATAGTTATTAAAAGAAAAAAATATGAAATAATTTTTAAAAGCATGTGTTAATATTACAATAAGAATTTAATATTGTATTAGTAGAAAATTACTTAAATTATTAAAGTTAGATATTATGTAACCTATTAAAATCAAAACTATAAGAACAAAATTAGTAAAATTAATATTTATAAATAGTAGAAATAAGACAATAGTTAAAAAAGATGAATACTATTGATTAAATTTATAATATAAAAGAGATGAATATATTTTATTGAACTTATAATATAATAGATATTATAATTAATATGAAAGTAATTTAAAAAAATTATGTTATAAAAATTACAAGTAGATTATTATCATTATAATTTTTTTTTTACAAAAATAATTGAATTATTGTAAATGTAATTGTTGTCAATCAAATTGCACTTGAATGCTTGAATATTGAAATTCAGCAATCTGTTGAAACATTGGAACTAATTCCAGGCCGTGGGTATCCTATAAGGAATTAGACCTCCAGATTCTAGGCTGGTTCCTATTTAATTTTCTGGTTAATAATTGAGTGATTTGCTGGAAAAAAGAGAAAGACCAAATCTAAATTCTGAACTATGAAACTTAACTTTGGTGATGCACCAAAGAATTCAATATGCAGACTTAACTCACAGAATGATTACTCACTATTTTCATTCGCACAACTAGATCTAAAAGCTTAAACACTTGAATGTTTTAAACAAAGGCTTTTAAAGAAAAAATCATAGAAGGAAAATATGATTCCCACAACTAGACTGTTCGATTATTGATTAGCACAATGTTTAACCAGTGGATTTAAACTTGGATGCATACAAAAATTCATTAAGGAGACAAAAATATTTAAAGGTTTCATAAACTGCAAACACAATAATCACTTCGATCAATCCTACATGACAATGATGCTTGAAAACTTGAAGGCGAATTCTAAAAAAGATGGTAATGAAAGGAGTCTTTCTACAAAAACACACTAATTGACCTGTAAACCTGCTGCTGTATTAATCTAAAACAAATGCTGAGTTACAAAATAATTCGCTTTTGCAAAGTGCAAAGGAGAAAAATAAGAAACAATTGAAAAAGATAAACTTTTTCAATATATACAATGAGAATGCACTTCAAAGTGCATGAACAAGCAACTGAAAGTTAATTTCAGTGAGAAAGTGATAACTCCAAGGTGAAATCTAAGCAGAAGCAAAATTCCCTAAAATAAGATTCAAATTCATGCAAAAATGAGTGAACTTAGTCTCAAACTTGTAGTCATAAAGCATGCAACTGATCTGAGACTCAAACTGAGCTGGAAATTCCTGAAAAGGTGGGCTAAAGCATGCAAAACTGTGTCATTCTTGTCAATTCGCCCATGCACATTGGAACTCCATCTTCACATCTAAGTCTTCAGTTGAGTTTGATGTGTAACTGAAGTAAAATTGTGATCCAACTTTACACAATATCTTTATTTGCATTTTAAGATGATTAATTAAATGATTTATAACGCATCGTTTAATTAATTCATTTACATTATTTAATGCAAATAGCTTGAAGAATAAAGCTAATCTCATACTTAGCATATATTTGAAAATACATGTGACATTTGAAAATATGCATTCTTCATTAACAACCGAACCGACCACTCTTGGCATAAATTTGTCAATAATTTAAAACCCCGCCATAATATTTTAGCACAAAGTTTAGATATTAATAAGGCCAACCACTTTTGCTAGGCTCATTGACTTAAAAGTCATGGCCACAGGGAAAATTAAAAGACATAATGATTATTAAAAATAAAAATACCCAAAATAAAGCTTAGGGCGAATGGACAATCGAACCCTAAATCATTACAATTCTTTTTACTTTGATGAAACTTCCTGAAGAAGCTAGCCGCCACTGTTGAGTAGGGTTTGAGCTCGAACTCATCATTCTCTATCAATTTTGATGATTTCTTCAAAGATCCTGAACATAAAATGTAAGATAAAGTTTATTTCGTTGCAAATCTGAGTTCTTTTGAGCATTTGAATGCTTTTTTGAAGCCTTAAGGGCGCGGCTGTAACTCATTTGTTGAATATACTTTCTGATTCTGTCATTTGGTGTTATTAAATTGTATTGGGCCGCCATTAAAGACTTGATTCAAGCTTGATATTGTTGAGTTCCTTCAGATTTTAATCTTAATCTTGGTCGCCTCTCTCTTTGCTACAAAGGTAAGCTGATTCTTCTTATTATTAAGCTTTTCATTGTGCTTTTGAAAAATAAAAGTGACAAAAGAATATGACTATCTCCATTTTTCTGATTGCAGCTTATAATATCCTCCATCTAGGTATTTGTATTTCACTATATTCTGCATCTTAGAGTAAAACCCTTACATGGGTAAGAGAAATCTGATGTCCTAAAAAAAAAAAGCCTATACTCTTGGCCCAAAAAACTGTGGTTGTATAAACGTTTTGGGTATTTTTCTTTGTATTATTAATCTGGGTATTCATGACCTTGACTGAAACAACATCATATTTGTATTCTCACATATTTGTAAGCTCGATTTAAATAGGTCATGGCCTCACAACATTCTAGGTATCTGTGAAGTATTCACTCTTTGTATTTTTTAGAACAAACCCCCACACTGCTCTTTTTTCCTGATATTTTGATCATTTCAAATATGTACTGTTCAAAATAAAGATTTTTGCCTTCATTTAATTGTATTCTTGGCAATCTCTCGCAAATACCTTTATTGGCATGATAGTCTTCAAGCTTCATCCTGACAATAGTATTATCAAAGCCTTCCTAATTTTTGAATGAAATTGTTGAATGACTACTACAATCCATAAAACTTCAAGCATATGCAAGGATGTAGTAATTTTAAAAGGAAGTAGAAGTATTAACATTAATTTTGCATTTCTCAAAGAAGAAAAACCTCCATGATAATTATTTATAAGACTGTCCCTTCTTTGATTGACTGCACCATCCATTTATTGTCAACATGACAGTCCTGTAGCATGTGTTCTATGCTTAGTGTACACCTGTTGCATTGTATTTGCATTGATAACTTAGTCTTGTATCACTTACCACTACCCTTTGTTACTTTCTCCTTCATTCAAAAAGACTAAGCATGGATTATTTTTGTCATTGTATGGCAGCCTTTTATCTATTTAACTGCTCTATTAAATTTCCATCTTGATATGGCCTGGGTTGTGTCCATTGAATATGGATTTTAGTCAAATGTTCCCTTGACTATGCTCATCTTACGAACTAGAAACATTAGTCATTTCAACCAACTCCTTCAGCTGAATAATTTATTTGTAATTGTTCTTTATGGCTTGATTGTTTCATTTTTTAGTTGTTGTTTTGAATATCTTTGTAAATAGTGATTGTCATTGAAATCAGATGCTCCATTTAATGCTAATCAATTCACTGCTGACATATTAAGACTACCGCTTGACATGAAGCTTTCATTACATGTAGCATTTAGCAAACCTGTTTCTTTGTCTCTCTTGTAGACTATGAATATGTTCCAGAGTTGTAAGGAATAGTTGAGATAACTTAATACCTTATTCTCCTGTTAGTTTAAGGAAGCTCAATGCCTTATTAAAATGTAAAACATGAATGGAAGACAGAGCTAAAACTGAACTATGACAAATACAATTAACGCTCTCTTAACATGCTTCTTTGTTTATGATGAGTAAAAGATAACTGCTCAATCTATTTTACCATGCTGAATTAGACTACTTTCTTATGATGTTATTGCTTTACAATAGTTCCGTTTGATGACTGTAACACTTGATGACTCTCATATAATAATGTGAATAAAAGATTTCATCTTTATGATATGTCGAGCTCTACCCTTGTGGGAGCCCGTTTTACTCCACATATCTGATAAAATGATCTCAAACATGATGAACCTGTTCCTGCACATTGAAACAAACATGTTAGCAAAATAAAAGAAGCTGAAAGCTTCCATTGAGTTATGTTTTTCTTGATTGTCAGCCTCTCATCTGGTGAATGCTTGATTTGATGCAAATGACATTCCTGTTGATAGCATAGGCATAAGGCAAAATGCAATTCATTATTGCTTAGAGTATAACCCTAACGCCACTCCTTTATAATTTTGCAGGTTCATGAAGCAAGGAAACGAGGCTGCAATAGCTTGGAGATGCAACGACTGAAGACACCAACAAAAGTGATTCATCATTACAGGAAATGATGAATTGCTCCTCTTCTTTACGCTTATGTTATGTTCAGTAGTGTAGTTTGTCCTTGAATTGTTTATTCATCATTTTATTGTCATAATCAAATTTAGTTACTCTCGCAACTTGTGTGAGATTTAGTGTTTTTACAAAATGAATAAAAGGAATTACTATGCAAATTTTCAATTTTATGTTTCAAATACTTGCACAATAAAACTGTGATTCAGATGTAAATTGATCTCTATGATGATCAATGAATACTTAATCAACAAAACTTTAAAATTTCCGTACCTATCAATAATGAACTTGATTCAACTCTACCTATTTGAGCTTGTAGTGAAAAATAGGTAACAGTAATTAGTATAGATAATAAGAGTTTTAGAATTTTATTAGATTGCAATAAATCATAACATAATATATAAGAATATAAATATAAATATTAATGATATTGATGATATCAAAATGATGACAATTAATATAAAAAGGTTGTAAGAAACAAAGCCTACAATTAAGAATAGGTCCAATCATCAAAAGTATAATAAGGGAAAAAGTAGAAATGAAAGAAAGTGAAGGAAAAACCAATTAAATTATGATAGGTGGATTAAGTGGACACAAGAAAAGAGAGGGAGAAATAATGAAGATACCGAGCAAAGATAGAGAAAGTGGATAGAAGGGAATAAGAGAAAGCAAACAATAAGCTATAGAAATGCATAGAGAAGGAGAACTAGATTCCATTTGTCTTGAAAAAGTCTATAATATGTCGTGGAACATGGCATGTCTAATGACATTTGTATTATTTGTACCAAAATTATTAATAGATGATTGTGGCATCACTATTTATGACTTGATCACTTCAATTGTGTGTTAGCGGAGATGTTTGACAACTCAACCACTTAGGGCATCTGTGATGGGTACATGTGCTACTTTTTAAGACTTTATAGAAAACTTAGAAATAAACAAACTTAAAAAAAATTCTCATCTGAAAAACTAATAAAAATGGAACAGGTACCTAAAACAAGGCATTCCTTGTTTGCTTGAAAATATGTGACAAAAATAACTTAAAAAATACATTAAAATCTCAATGGTGATTTATCTTGCATATATATGCATGGCTTGAGATCTCCATGCCCTAACATTGATTATTTCTTTGAAGGACAATTATTTTCTCTATAGCGCCACCTCTTTTAATGCCAAGATAGATTATTTATTGTTGATGGTGTGCTCTTTGGATAATTCCATTGGCACTTAACTTTAAAGGTGGAATATTTGTATTTTTGTCAACCATATAACTTGAGTGGGGATATGTGAAGGATCAATCACTTCTATTATGTTTTATTTGAGATGTTAGCCAACTCAACAACTTAAGGCATGCATGATGGATACATGTGCTACCTTTTTTAACTTTGTAATGACATGTGCAAAAAAATGTCCACTTATGCCAAAGTTGAGTTTTTGTTCACTTATGTCAAGATATAAAAAATTATGTGTTTGAGCCACTTGAAAATTTCCTTTTATGATTGCAATGGGAATAATCCAGGTAAAGGGGGGATATTCAAGGTAGGTGAAATGGTAAATAGAGATACAATTTCTATTGGTTGGTAAGGACACCTTATTTTCAAAGATAAAAAGAGATGACCTGATACCAAGTGAAAATTTACTCCACTTATGCCAACTTTGAGATTTGAAGTAGAATTTTGTTATATATTTTCCATGATAAACATGCAACCAAGTGGAATTTATGCCACTTATTTCCATCTTTTGCAATCTAGGCATAACTTTTGAGTGCTTTAAAAAGTGAAAATGCATGTTTAGGCTTTAGGGGTGAAATTCCTCAAGGACTTTACCAATTATCACTTCATTTTTTCCTATTGATGTTGTTTATGATCCTTCACAACTTTCCTTTATTTTACATAAAATAGATGCTACCTTTATCAACTTATGAAAGTTGTTATGTTGAAGAATAAAACTTGACACAGATAGTCTTGCAAGTTGATGCATAAATTTTCAAGTTGAATATGGTTCAAGCACTTGATGAATATGTCCTTGAAAACAAACAAAAAAAGGAATTAAATGAAAATTGAGTTTCATATGGGTGCAACAACATTATCTAACAAAAGATAGGGTAGAAAAGTGCTCAATCATAAAAGTATGCCCGAGTATCCTTTTGGATAACTCCATTGAGAGTCACTACTCATAATTCTTTACTTTATTTATGCTTTGCAAATATAACCATAGACACCAAAACACTCTCACTATAGAAACCTATAAAAAACCAAGAGCATACCTCTATTTGCACCGTCAATACTTTTCACAAAACTTAATCAATGTCTCACATGTAGCATGAATACTACATGTAGAGCTTTATAATTAGGTGTATCAAATTGACAACATTTGAATATTAGTTGACACCTACCAAAAGGTAAGGATTTTGAAAATAAAATTTTGAAGGGGAGTTGAATTTAGTTGGTAGAAAGAGAGGCAACATATTGCCAATGGAAACCCCTCAATTTCCCTTTCATCAAAACCCACATTAAGCTTTGTGAAAAGAGCAATTTAGAGACACCAAGATTCACTAGATGGTCAACACTATAATTGCTAAATCTCTATAAAATTGAGTAAACCTTATACTTTCATACCACTTATTATTCCACTTCATTAATAATGCTCCTTAGGTTTTAGTCATTCAAAATTTTACTTAAGCAACCCCTTATGACCACTTAAAAATCATCTTTAATTTCTTAAAATTTGTAAGCCAAAATTTAAAGCCAATTTGATCTCTTCTAGAAGAATCAATATAGATCACTATATCCCAAATAGGCCTTAGGTTTCCTTTATCAACTCCATCAAATTTTAATTTAAGGAAGCCATCTTGAGGAGGTTTCCATTTGTTGCCTATATGCTCATTCTTTTTGTCCATAACACCATTAATGGAAAAAATTGATTGCCAAACTACAAAGGGTTAAAAATTCAAAATTCAAATTCAAATACTAGTATTATAATTTTAAATTATCCTAGTGAACATCCATTATCCACAAGTTTGAAGTTACAATTGAACATTGAGAATCAAATTGTTAAAATAAAAATTCTTAGCTACATTGAACACCACGATCAACATTTTGATTCATTACTAGATGAAAATCCTATGCATGCTCCTCAGAGCTAGAGCTATTGGACTCATATGAATTTTTCAATTAGGCCTCAACTCATCTTCATTTCACATCTTTATTCTTATCAGCTTTCTCTACTTCTCAAGATCTAATTTTCTTTTGTTGTTGGAATCTCCTTGTTTTGTTTGTCTTTCAATCAATAAGGTACAATTTATTATATATCAAAAATATTTTTCTCTCTTAGAGGAAATCTTGTTCCTCTTAATGGAGTGGGTAGAGCCACATGTAAATCAACATCTCTTAGCACTAGAAGAATTAAAATCCTATAAAAGGAGGTGATTGACTAGTGTTACTAGCAATGATTTAGTTAACGTGGATTTCCCATGTCATTATAAGAATTCATCTTAATCAGAGTCTTGAATTGTTGGAGTTAAAAAAAAATGATCCATCAATACTTGGTCACTACAACATCCTCTACATTGTACATTTTATTTTAGATCTTCACAAATCCCCTTGTCACTTCATCATCAATATGAATGAATCTCTCAAGCCTTTCTACAAACCATTTAATATTTATTCCATATGTGGCAATGTTAAATAGTTTTCAATTTCTCCCATCTTTGTTGAATGATACACTAAATATGGTTTTCCTAACTAGGTTGATAATGTAACAACCCCAGTGTTTTGCTCAGAAAGATTTCAAAGTTTCTACCTCAAGAGTAAAATCCATGATGTCATAGCATAACAATAAAAAATTCTTTCCATAATTTAAATTATATACACATTTGAAATAACACTATTTCCAAACTTCCCTTGCATTCCATTGTAATTTCAAAAATATTTCCATGACATAGATTTCATTTGAATAAACTCTAGTTTATCATTACATCCTTCCATATAAATGGGTACATGATACATACATAGCTCTTCTAAGCTTCATCTAGCAATAGATATGCAAACTATCTTGATGTTGCCACATCAATGTATACATTCCGGATGGCCTCACTCTTTGGTGCATACATTCTAGTTGTCCCCAATAGTGGTGCAAACATACACAAACCTCAACTGGAAAATAATGAGGAGAAGCATCACTCAAATGATTTTCTACCAACCATGGACTCAAATGCAGTCCCCCGCACATCTATCACATATGAAAAGGTGGCCCTACCCTTCAATGAAGAGATTGGTTGGTAAACCTCATATCAATAGCATATCTGAGCTTAGTGTTGTGTTCTAAAAACCAAAACCTATTCTTAAGGTCATTATTCCTACGAGTATGAAAATCTTGAACAAGAATGCATAAAAGGAACATGGTGATCTGACGGTGCAAAATAGTAGCTACTTACACTACTTTGGCCAAAGCATTCTCACCCAGTACTTTGAGTGACAATCATCCTATTCACATACTCTTCTATAGCTTGGTTTGGATTATGACTTTTCATATATACTATGCTTAGGTAATTTCCTTCCATCTAGGTAATCCCTAACCTTGGAAATAACCTTTTCCCCTTTTCCAAAGCACTATGGTATCTCTACAAATAAAGCCTAAGCATAAGTTACCCCCTTCAATGGACAACCTAGCCCTAGCTTTATAGTCTAAAGTATAGCTACATAAGCTTCATCCAATCATAGATTTGATGTTCATAAATATTTGGCTCCAATCAATAATATATCACATTAATAAGTGGTTCTCATTAAGAGTATAGTTACATCAATGAATGACCTCAATTGAAGGATAATCATATCAATATAGATGATTCTATTCAAGAGTGTAATCTTCTTAATGAAAAGAGTTATTCAAAAGAATATAATCTCATCCATAATATGACTTCATCTCAAGAGTGTAAAGCAACTAACTCAAGTAGCAACTCTAACTCATAGGTAATCCCACCTATTTTTCCAAACATATAGTGTCTCATAAACTCGAGTGATCTACTTAACCACATAGGCGAGTTTTAACCTTGATATATCCTAATCCTAGGATAAAGACATCATCCAATGACTAGTCCATTCATATTGGTTAATCTAACGCTATATGTTCCAAACAAGGCCAATTAATCCAGCTAACCACGTAGACTAATCCCAACCTATAGGTTTCAATGGTATTCAAGTACTTTTCTCAACCCAGTAGGTAAAACTTAACCTAGGGTTTCCTCAAATAAGCTTCTTGACTCATTAGGTTATTCCAAACCTAGGATTTCATTTGAGAGTGACGTATGATCAAGTGATCATTCTAGTAAAGATAATTGATGTGGTTTACATAACATCACATCATATCTTTCATACCTTTACTTTTGTAATGCTAACCCTATCATTCCCAAGGTTCCCTAGCCTAATAAGCTACATTGTCAAGTCACTTCATGACGTTGATACATTTCACATTATACACATAGTATAAACTATCTATGAATAGAACATCAATATCTAATTCTCGTATAGGGTATACAGGAGTATTAAGACACTTCCTTTAAAAGCTAATCATACTTTTTTCATTTATTGTACGTAATACCTATGACAAACAAACACTCCCATTATGGAGTATATACAAACACTTTTATAGAAAAGCATAAAAAAACTTCTTTTCCTTTCCAACGAAAATACTATAATTTCCTAATGCATGTATTCTCAAGCAATTGAAACAAAGCGTTCAAATATTATTATTTCATACATAAAGACAAATAAGAGAAGACTAGACCCTCAAGCCTATAATATGCTTAACCCAATTGACTGATTTATTGCACAAACTTCCACATACAACTTGATAGCCTTCACTTTTCCACTCAAAACGAAACTTCACTATGTCCTCTTTCATAATATATCTCAATGCTCTCACAAAGTAACTCTAAGCTCTCACCAAATAAATCTAAGCTCTCACAAAATATAGCTTCTTAGAATATTTGTAGTAGAATAGGTTTACAAAATAATGAGTCCCAAATGAGAGAACTAGCCACTCTATTTATATAGAAAATTGATTCATTGAAGGAAAAAGAAAAGGTGTGTCAATCGACACCTCTCCACATGCAGATCAAATCATTTCACACAACAAAAAGATGGCAGAAATCTAAGTGTAAACTCAACTTGGTATTCTACAGATCACCCCTTTTTGTTTGAAAATAACTCAAAACTAGTTCAAATATGCACATGACCAAAATGTGAGAGTTGACTTGCAACCAAAATAGGCTTCTACAAAAAGAGAGTTTTCATATATTAGCACCATGTATCTGCCAACTTTCCTATCTTTTTGGCATGGTTTACCTCATTGAAATAGTCTTTTATTTGCAGGAAACACATATGTTAAGTCCACTTGGTCATAGTCTAACCTTTTGATAGGGAAAATATGAATCAAATCCACTTAAATAGCATTCAACTATGCTTTGAAAAAAATGTTAATTGTTGTAGTTTATTTCCCTATTTTCATGCGTTCAAATACTTATACAACAATTCATAAATTCATGTATCCTTTGCACTTTAATCTGCAAAGTTAATTGCATCTCATTTTCTATTTCAACATAATAACATAGTGCACAATACCTCTTATTCATCGACCAATATATATTTTTATGGTTCAACCTCTATTCTTTACAGAATACATGTATAAATTGAACTCAAATACTTTGCATAATATATATACAAATCGACCTTCATTATTTCATGCACTCACAATATATATGTGTATTATGCACTTCATGGTATATCATTTCATTTGTTTTTTATGCACATATTTAGTCAAGGCTCTTTAAAGTGTTTCATACTTCATTCGCAACCTCCATTCATAATGTGTTGGCCACTATATAAGTTGGTGTTGTATTCCATTTAGATTAACAAAGTCAATATATTATTCTTACACAGACCAAAGGCTTCTTCTAGTACTTAAGTGCAACATTGTTATCATATTGCTTCAGCTTCTAAATAACTATATTCTCATATATAGTTCATGCTTCATATTAGTGCTTTGCTAATTTAGAAGATAATGCAATGTCCTTACCAATCATTATATATATATATATATATAATACATATTACACACACACACACACACATATGTATATATACACACCTCTATATAAGCATTAATGCTTACGTGTGTGTATATATATATATTAATGCTTACATGCATATATATATATATATATATACACTCTCATATATATTATAACAATACATTAATCAAATAATCTATTTGATATTCGAATGATTATGACCATATGATTATGTCATGTATAACATCAAATTAATGTATATATACATATATGCATAATTATACATATGTTGACATACTAGTATGGACATCGCATTATATCTGACATTTGTGTATATTGACATATGCATATAGGCATATATCTCAAATACTCATTCAACCATACAATCAAGCATCTATACAATTACCATCTTATTGATAGGAAACATACATGTGATGTATATATACATATATATGTACATGTCACATTGTCCCTTCAATAACACCATGCTCATAAGCAACTTGTTCATAATTGTGCATAGGCACATCTACCTATGTACTCTCATGTACATGCTTCTCTAAGCATATGATCTATTGTTGACATGCATATGCATACATATATATACATTTTGTGTATGTTCACCTCATTAATCAAGCATAGTAATATAATGAAGAACTTATAAGCTCCAAATATATAAAAAATCATCCAAGAATGCATTCAACAGTAATCAAGACCCTTACTAATTCCAACACATCATACTTAAGGATGAATTACCAATTTCCAACACTATGACTAGAATCAACCATTCTATTGTGAGTGTGTGTATAAGTTTAGATAGGTTTCATAAAGGTTATCCGACCAATCACTTCTCTTGAGTGATACTTCCCCTCCCTTCTAGAAGATTTGAACTTGTCCCTACAACCAACTTAGCACATTTGCAATGGTAGTTAGACATTCATAATAAATCCATATGCATCTTAAACTTTAGCATACTCATATAGCAATTTATGTAAACATAACTACTCTTTCAAAGCATTTATCAACACTTTCACATAATACCTATTTCAATATTCCATTCATTTAGCAAACATATCAAAATCATGACTGTATGTATCATCCTTTTTACCCATTAAGGTAAAAGTAAATTAGTAACAAAAAGATGGGGTGTGATAGATAATTTATCATAAACCATGGCCATCATCAAGCCAAGTATGTTATCAATGCATTCATATTCCTCTACAAGTTTGTGAATATTCAAAGTTCCATATAGATAAATGATTCTCATATTTGATATTAAAAATAATCATTCATCCTTGCGAAATTATTTTTGAACTCCCTACCATATGTTTAGTGTGAAAAGAAGATCTAGACTAATTAGTGAATTAACTTGGATTAATCCTTTCTCTACTAAACATTGGAACACAAACCAAAAAAGGCATTATGCTTGGCTAACTTCCTCAAGGGAGAACCAAGCTACTTGGGTCATGTCCCTTTGTTGTAAAGAGGGCAGATTGATCAAGTGTGGTTCAATTAACCTAATTGATATATAAACCCTAATTTAAAAATATGAATAATTACATAGATTGATACAAAAAATTATAGAAACAAAAAATATCTGAGCAAGGTAGATAGAGGGGCACCTATCATAAAAAATAAGGGTAAAAATGGATGGAAATAAGCATTGGGTGCCCTTGTCTAGAAGTGCTAGAAATTAGGGTTTTAGAATTTGTATAGACTAAGCAGTGTCTGAAGATCTTTGATTGTGAAAATTTAGATCTAAAGTATGACTATGTTTGGATAATCAACATGCCCTAATTTGTTAGTTATGACCCCATGAAAATATGAGTTAGGGTTTTGGAGCGTCCAAAAGAGTTGAGATGTCCAATCCATTTCACACAAAAACTTGTGAGCCTATTGTTGTCGAATAAAGTTTTCACCCTTGTTAAGCTATCAACTATAGCAACCTATCGATACATGGGAACACTTCGAGGTTGTGGGTGACCTAGGAGTGAAGTGAACCTCCAGATTATAGGCTGGTTCCCCTTAAGATACTTTGAGGAAAATTTGAAAAATGATAAGGGAAAGAGTAAGAAGGATGAACTTGAATTTTAAAAACCTATCAGTAACATGTGATACACCAAAGATAAAATATGACAACACTGCAGAAAAATCACAGAAAATCTCAATAGAACTAAACAATCTCACAATACAAAGATTTATGCTTATAAAAATGAGTCTATGTAAGGTTTCGACTGTTCTAGTGCTTAACACAAGGAAAACAAGATGTCTTCACATATATAAACGCAGTAGAAAGGGATCACTAACATAAACCAACTTTATGACATAGTATTATTTGCATCCAGTATTGAAGGAATCTGATAAAATAGGGGATTACACAGGATTTTATCATGCAACTCACAAGCAATACTAAGACAACAAAGAAAATCTAAAAGGAAATGAATTTCAATTAAGAAAATGAGGAGTCCCTGTGTTACAAGTCTGTAATATTATGAAAAAAATGAGTTACAAAGTCTAAATAATGCTCTTTTTTAGCAATCTTCTAACTAAGAACTCATTTCAAAAAGGAAAAATGCCATATATATAACCAAAGACTGTCAACCCCTGCCTTAGGGTTACAAAAATGAGTCAGAGCCAGGACACGTCGGCCCTAGAAGTGCTTGGAATGAAGTCAATGAGGCATTCAATGCATATTCCCTACTCATGTCGGTAAAAGCTCGCTCTTGGGAAAGTCTTTAGATCTTTTATAGGCATTGCATTAACTTGCAGCCTCTGTGTCCACCCTCATGATTTCGCTAGAGTCGCCTTGAATGCTCTGCAACGTGGTCATTAATGCTGCTCCACTTTCTCCAGCTGACCTCACCAGCTATCATCATGACTCGCGGCCACCTCCCCTTTGAGAAGTGGTATTAGATTTTTCCACTAGATTCAACGCCATTACTATCTTATCACCCTTGATCTCAGAGTAGAGTAATGTCGGCATGCTTCGTTGATTCCATTCATAGAGGGGAGGCGAATAGTCAAACAACCCATGATATGCCCTAGCGCCTTCTGATTGGTTGAGTTTGTGCCAGGTTGATTCCAAGTTGGTCAATGGTTGCTTCAGAAGGATCGCATGTTGGCGAGACCTTGGATGTCGGGGAGAAGACATAGCAGGCGAATAGAGTCATACTGATGTTATTTTCATTCGGCAAGACACCTGACGATCGACAAGAAGCTACAACGAGAACCCCTGACTCTTACATAGATCTCCTTCGTCGGTGTGACCTTCACCCTTCGGAAAGACCCCTTGGCGAACACACCTTGCTTTCCCCAAGCTACTCCGTCGGCGCGACATTTGGGTGTCAGTGAGAGATCTTACGTAAAGCAAAACGCTAACCCAAGACCCATCATTCCATCAGCGAGACATTATGCCTTCGCCATGACATCATGGTGAAACTACTTTCCTTGGCCGAGACTAGCTCCGTTCGCTGAGACATTAACATGTCGGAAAGACATTCTGGCGAAGACACCAACCTTTGCACTGAGGATTTTCAAAACTGGTGGGGGCGGGGCTAAGACAAAATTAGAACTGGGATCAGGACCAAATCCATCACTGAAACTTTTTCAAGTTTCAGTTTCATATTCCGACCCGCTCCCGCCCCTGACAAAACTCAAAAGAAGGTGAAGGAAGGGAAGAAAAAGGAAGAAGACAATGGGAAAAAGCACCTCGACGAAAAACAAGAAAGGAACAAAGAGCTAGCGAAATTGGAACTGGAACTAAATACAGACCTGAAACTTCCTCAAGTTTCAAGTTCAAATTTCGTTTTGATCCCGCCCCCACCAAAATCCGAGACACGAAGGAAGAAAAGAAAAACATAAGGGGGAACTGAGGAGGAAGAGACAACCCTCGATCCCAGGTGACGAAGAAAAGGAAAGAAGAAAGAGCAAGACTGGGGCTGAAACCGGAACGAAAACAGGAACCGGAACTGGAAAAATTCCAAGTTTGGGTTCCGACTCGATCTTGGCCTCGGGCTCGAGAAAAGAAAGAAAATGCACAAATTAAAAGAAAAAAAGGTAGGATCAGAACTAAAACCGACCCCGGGCAAGACACAGCAGGGGCAGGGGCAAAAACAAACCCAAAAAGGAAACTTTCATCAAGTTTCAGGTTTGGGTCCCGACCCGAACCCGCCTCTGACAAAGGCAAGGGAAAGAGGAAAAAAGACAAGGAAGAAAAGAAAGGGAAAAAACTACCCCATGGTAAAACGTAAGGCCAAAGAAGAGAACAAGATGCACACGAGCGCAGAACCAGAACCGGAACCAGAACGAAAATAGAAACTAGAACTTGAAAAATCCCAAATTTGGTTTCGGTTTGACTCCGCCTCCGACGGAAACAAAGAAGGGGCCTAAAAAAGAAAGAAAAGGTGGAAGCGAGGGTGAAACTGGATCAGAAATAGGAACTGACACCTTGAAAAAGTTCCAAGTTCGGATGCCAACCTGGTTCCGCCCTCGGCAGAATAAGGAAAATGCAAAAAGAAGGCAAAAAGGAAAGAGGGAAAGATAGGGAAAAAATAAAAGTGAAACCCACCCCTAAACTAAAGACCTGCACGCTGGGCTCAACCCTCTTGGGAGCCACACTTAATCCACGTGCCAAATTAAAACATCATTTCCCCCTGCATCTACACAAGAAGCAAAGAAGTTAGAAAAAAGTGACCCTGATGCAAGTGTTCTTCCATTTTGTCTTCGAGAACGCCTGAAAGCATGGGTTACCCTGCTTGATTGAGCCCATAGGTGAAAAATGGGTAACATTTCTAGCGACCTTTGCTGGATGTTTGCCTACTAAACAAGCAGACCAGTAGTCTAGGCCTATCCATTGGGCATGGAGTCATTGGGACAGCTCAGAAAAGATCAGAGTAGCTTTGTACATGGCTATAACTCATCTTGAGACTCACTAGATCACCTGGAGACCTATGAAAAGGAAAAATGAAAAACTAAAGTGAAACTATTTACCGTGCTGGGATAGCACTTAGGGAATGAAAACTGCACCTATTCTCTAGAATTTAAACAGCTATGTACAGGTTTAGGTCCCTTCCTTAGAAGCAACATTTGAGGTGAACCCCATTCACTGGGATTAGTTCCACTATACCATCTAACCTAGATAGCTGGAAAGAATTATGTTGTTTCTCCTCAGTAATGATATATGGCCCAGTCCAAAGTGCATCAAATTTGGAGTTCCTTCCAGGCCTACTTTTAAATTCATCCCACTTTAGTACTATGTCACCTTCCTAGAACACTCTGGGGGATGCCTTTTTATCGAATGACCTTTTTATTTGAGCCTGATATTGCTTTGTCTTTTTCACTGCTTCAGCTCTAAGTTCTTCAAGCTCAATTAATTGAGCTAACCTTGTTGTCATAGGATCCTCCTCAATCATATCAAGCTAGTTTACCAGATCAAGGGCTAGGAGTTCAACCGAAATGGGCAGTCTTGCCTCTTTTCCATACACTAGCATGTATGGAGAGAGTCCTGTAGACCTCTTTGACGTAATCCTATCAGCCCATAAGGCTGATTTCAGCATAGTGTGCCAGGTCTTCTGATTGTTCTCCATAGTTCTCTTAATGATCCTCAAGAGATTCTTGTTAGTGGACTCAGCCTATCCATTGCCCTACGGATAATAATTAGAGGATGTACTCAGATATAGACCATTTTTGATGGCCCAGACAGAGATTTTAACACTCACAAAAGCAAGAGCATTGTCTGACATAATAGAATCTAGGATACCAAATCTTGTAACTAGATCTTCATAAAAATTTAGGACAACAGACTCATTAGTTTACTTGAGTGCCATAGCTTCAGTCCATTTTGAAAAATAATCAATGGCTATGAGTATCCATTTGTGGCCTGCACTGGATGGTGGGTTTATAACCCCAATAAAATCCAAACCCCATTTCATGAAGGGCTGATCAACCTGAACCGGTTGCAGCGGGAGGGCTGCCAACTTCTCTTTTCCAGCGAACATAACACACTCTTTGCACCCTCTTACCCATGTATGAGCATCTTTGAATAAGGTAGGCCAGTAATAGCCTCCTTTCATTATTTTAAGAGTTGTGGCTCTCAGAGAAAAGTGTCCACCAGCTGATCCTTGATGGAATTCATGCAATACTCTATCAACCTGATCAGCTTCAATACATCTTAATAGGACACCATGAAAATCTCTTTTGAATAGAAAACCATTTAAAAGAACATAAGGTATGGATTGCAGTCGATAATACCTTCTTCTAGATCTAGTCAGGTTGGGAGAGCACTCACCAGTCAATAAAAAATGCATCATTTCTATAATCCAACCAGTAGGAGCAGGTATAGCATTTTGTTGTCCATCTTGGAGTGCTAAAACAGAACTTTCCTCCTTCGTTACACTAATGTTGCTGTCCTCAGTAAGCTGTTCGTAGAGACCTCTCCCTCTTATCAGTTTGGTAACCTTTATTTTGAGGTCATACTCCATCACCTTAGTGACCCAACCCGCTCTTCTATCACTCAAATCTCTATTCAATAAAAACTCTTTCACATTGGGATGAGCAACCATTAGCATAATCTTGTTATTGGAAAGCATGTACCTGAATTTCTTTAAACTTCTTATGACAGCAAGAATGTGTCTCTCTACAAAAGAATACTTGAGCTCATAATCTTTGAGTCCTTGACTAAAGAATGTCATGGGTTGTTCAGATCCTTCATCATTTCGCTATACAAGTATGGCTGAAAGCGAATCAGTATTTCCATAGGCATATAAGATGAAATCCTTAGAAAAGTCAGGATTCAGAAGTGTAGGTGCGGTTGCCAGTGCCTCTTTTATAAACTCAAAGATTCTTTTCCCATCCTCAGTCCATTTGAAAGGTACATTCTTTCTCAGTATGTGAGTTAGTGGACTTAATAAATCAACAATGTTAGGGATAAACCTCCTGACAAAGTTAATCCTACTAATAAAACTCTACAAACCCTTTTTATGCACTGGTAAAGGAAGAGCTAAAATAGCACTTATTCTTTCAGGGTCGATAGTGATACCTTGTTTAGATACCACATAACCAAGCAATCTTCCTTCGTGAACAACAAACACACATTTTTTGGGATTAAGTGATATCCCAAATTCCCTGCACTTCTAAAAAATCTGCCTCAAATGGCTCAAATGATCCTTAGCCTCTTTAGAAAAAATTGTGATATCATCAAGATATACTAAGACTATCTTGTACATTAGGCCATGAAAGGCCATGTTTTGTACTGATCTTCCCTTTTCACCAATATCTGGTTGTAACCAAAGTAGCCATCTAATAGGGAAAACCTTTCAGACCCTAAAACTACCTGGAGTATCTGCTCCATAGAACGTAGAGGATGACGGTCCTTTAAGGAGTATCTACACAGAGTCTTATTTCACCGTTTTTATTTCTTACTGGTACTAGGTTTGAAACCCATGAGGTATGCTTGATGGGAAAAACGATGCTACTTTCAATCAACTTATCTAGTTCTTTTTTCATCAAAGGTTCTAACTTAGGATTCAAGAGCCTCTATTATTGCCTAACAGGCTGGGCATTAGGCTCAAGTTCAATGGTATGTTGAGCAAGCTGGGGATTAAACCCCGTTAAATCACTATAGTGCCAGGCAAAGATATCATCAAATTCTTGGCAAAGTTGAATAAAAACATGCTTCTCTTCAGCTGTACATACCTTGCCTAATTTAAGAAGCTTTTCTTTGAAGACTTCAACCTCTTCGTAGTGATCTTGCTGGACTTGAATACTCCCCTTGGGATTTCTAGCTTCATCATTAGTATTAAAAACAGATTCTAAAGTGACTAGGCCTTTGGGCAACTTGTTTTTTAGCTGAATAATCTGGTCACTATACTGGTGTTGCAACTTTTCCTGATTGGTATGTGAGAACTCGACTTCTTCTCTTAAAAAGATGACAATCTGTTGGTCGCTATCAAAGACTTGTCAGTGCATATTGTTATTAGGTATAGCAAGCCTAACTACAATCTTGATATGCTGATTAGCTTTTTCACTGCAAATCTCCTTTGGAATATCGTGTTCAGCTCCCACAACAGCTAATCTATCAATATGTTTATTCTAAGCTCTAGGAATGGAAATCAGATTAAATGCCTCAAATCCCTCTAAGAGGTCCCATACCCTATTCTTGTAAGACCTGAGCATATCATTTTTAACAACATTAAGCTTTATTACTTTCTTGACAACCAACTCACTGTCTCCATAAACTCTTAAACAACTGATACCTTTATGTCTTGCCCACTCCGAACCTTGGACTAGAGCTTCATACTCAGTAGAATTATTAGAACAACTAAAATAGAATTTGAAAGCTCGATAGTACTTCTATCCTTTTGGTGATACTAGCATACATCCACCACCAGTACCTACTTTACTCCTTGAGCCATCAAAATACAACTCCCATAAATCATTTTTATGCTGCTCACCATGTTGTTCCTTACTCTTTTCAATATTAGGCACAAAAGAGTTTGTCTCATACATCATATAAATCCCAATTTCAACCTCCTCTAGTCGCTCACTTGTACCAACTTCATGAGCTTGAGGTGCCCACTCTTTAGGAAGAATATCTAATGTTCTTTCTATTTGAATCTCAGCCTTTGTAACAGCAGGTTGCTCCACTTGTTCACTTGTAAACAAGTTAGAATTGATAGGAGACAGATTGTAAGGTTCAACATGAACCTTGGCTATGGGTTATGATTTAATAGTGGCTTTAGTGCCATATCTAGTCCTGAACAACATGTGAGACCAATCAGAAGATAGGTAACCACCTATCTTGGCCGTAAAATCCCTAGATAAACAAAGGGGAAAGTATGGGGGCAACTCAATAATGTATATATCCTGTGGTATTGCAAAATTGGGACAAGCATGTAGAGTTAAGCTCAATTTTTTATGACTCCTACTGTGTTTACAGCTGTACCATCCAATTTTACTACCCCCTTCTCTAGTGGCTCATATTCAATTCCCAACTTATCGACAATTTGTTTGGGCATAACTGAACTACTAGCCCCTGAGTCAATCATACAATTGTGAACTAGATGGTCTCCTATGATTAATGACAAATAAAAGGGAGGTGGCTTGGCCTTAGTAGCTTGATGTTCTTTATCACCATTAGTAGTATTAGCTAACACAACCTTCTCCTTTTCTATACTAGGCTCATCTGAGATAATTAAACCAGATAAGGCCGATTGAAGTAGGTCCTTTTGACCCAAAATACTCAGAGAATCCCATATTGACATGGGTACATTAATTTTCTTCATATGCTCCAATATATTAAAAGACGTAGCAAGCTTAGCTTGACTTTTAGGGGGAATGACAATACCTTTAATTGAAGGCATCTGGGCTAACGAATCAGATTGTTGCTTGCCTACCAAAGGTTGGCCCCTTGGTAGCACTCGGATCTGGTCATCTCTTGACGATTGAGTCTGAACTGTATCAGGTTGATGTGCTTCATCTATTGCCCTCTTCTTGCTGCGTGTATTGTCTACAATTAAAGAATCAGCGTGGACCACCCCACATAATTCTTCCCCTTTCCAGTTTAGGAATGTAGACTCATGTGCCTGTTGCTCTTACTGATGTACTTCAGTTGTTACAGGCATACTATTGTTCTGAACCATCAAGGCTTGGTTAAGCATCCCATTTACACAGGTACTCTGATTATGGGGGTTATTACATAGAAAGAACCACTCATAATATTGAACTAAATTGTTCTAGATAGGTGTGAGCTCTTTGGAAGGGCTTGCAACATTAGAGTCATAAGCTTGATGTGGCCTTGAGTTAGGAGAAAACTTTTGGCCTTGATTATAAGGCTGGTAAGGTGGTCTATTGGTCTGATTTTGCTGGTAATTGGATTGAAATGAGGACTGGTAAGGCTTAAAACCTTGATTTTGCTATTTTTTGAGATTAACCATCTCATTTCCAAAAGTTGTTAAAAGGCCTTTAATCTCTTGCAATTCATTAGACTGAACTGGAAATGCATTTAATTGACCATTAGGCTGGGTATCGGGTGTTGGTAATGCTGGTGCACTTGGGATAACAGCCAAAGGAGGAACTTGCATAGGGATTGGAGGCTGAAGAGTAGGAAATATTGGCATAGGTGGTATTGGGGCAATTTTACCAGCCTGTATGAGGCTGTTTTCAGCTCTAACGACTATACTATATGCTGTAGGAAGTGTATCACCTCCCATTGATTGAATCATTATAGAAATATCACTATTTAAAGCTCTTAAATAGTATAAAAATGCATGATTGGCAGTAGGTCTTACCGTTTGTAGGATTCTATCCCATGTCCTTTGAAAACAGTGATTGAAATCTAAAATATCTTCATGTGGAGCTCTTTTGATTGTAGACAGCTGCTCCACCAATAACAAGTGGTCTGATTTGTCTTCAAAAAATTTGCACAACTGACTGCCTAACTCATCCCATGTGGCTATGGAGTTGACAGGCAGGCCTCTGAACCATTGTAAGGCTTTTTCCTTGAAGGATGCCGCTAGCAATCTGAGCACAACATTTTCTTCAGTCACATGGTGAACAACACATAGGTTGGCAACATCTTTTATATGCTCTGTTGGGGTGGTATGATCCTCCCCATAAAAATATGGTAACCCTCTTAAGGCAGCGATAGGAATGTCATCATGCTGAGTCAAATTTAGTGGGCTACCTTGGTTGAAAGCAACAAATGGCTGAGTTCTCACTGCTGGAATCATTGTTACTAGGATATTGTTAGTGATAACAATAGGAACAACAATATGTCTTCTAACAGCAGGATTCGACTTGGATCTTCTAAAATAAACAACTATCTTTTGAACCCTTTGGACTTCTCTCCCCCTTCGTCTAGGCGGGGAAGACTGCAAATACTCAAAAACAGATGAATTACTCCTAGTCTGCACTCTTCTCATGAGCAACAATGCACTAGAACTACTAAAAATGAGCTTAGAGTCACCAAGTATGCTAAAATTCATCTTTTAAGACTGCAATTTCTACTCCACATACTAAACGGCAGTATGATAATTTTGATTTGAGACTGGAAATAGTTCTCAGTCCCACCGGGCGTGCCAAAAATTGTTTTCGAATAAAGTTTGCACCCTTGCTAAGCTATCAACTATAGCGACCTATCAACACATGGGAACACTTCAAGGTTGTGGGTGACCTAGGAGTCAAGTGAACCACCAGATTATGGGCTGGTTCCCCTTAAGATACTTTGAGAAAAAACTAAAAAATGATAAGGGAAAGAGTAAGAAGGATGAAATTAAATTTTAAAAACCTATCACTAACAGGTGATACACCAAAGATAAAATATGACAACACTATAGAAAACTCATAGAAAATCTCAATAGAACTAAATAATCTCATAATACAAAGATTTATGCTTATAAAAATGAGTCTATGTAAGGTTCCGACTATTCTAGTGCTTAACACAAGGAAAACAAGATGTCTTCACATATATAAACGCAGTAGAAAGAGATCACTAACATAAACCAACTTTATGACATAATATTCTTTGCATCCAATATTGAAGGAATCTAATAAAATAGAGGATTACACAGGATTTTATCATGCAACTCACAAGCAATACTAAGACAACAAAGAAAATCTGAAAGGAAATGACTTTCTATTAAGAAAATGAGGAGTCCCTGTGTTACAGGTCTATAATATTATGAAAAAAATGAGTTACAAAGTCCGAATAATGCTCTTTTTTAGCAATCTTCTAACCAAGAACTCATTTCAAAAAGGAAAAAATGCCATATATATAACCAAAAAGTGTCGGCCCTTACCTTAGGGTTACAAAAATGAGTTGGCGCCAGGACACGTTGGCCCTAGAAGTGCTTGGAATGAAGTCAATGAGGCATTCAATGCATATTCCCTACTCATTTTGGTGAAAAATCGCTCCTGGGTAGGTCTTTAGATCTTTTACAGCGACCGCATTAACTTGCAGCCTCCATTTCCACCCTCGAGATTTCGCCAGAGTCGCCTTGAATGCTTTGCGACGTGGTCATTAATGCCACTCCACTTTCTCTAGCTGACCTCACCAGTTGTCGTCATGACTCGTGGCTACCTCCCCTTCGAGAAGCGGTATTATATTTTTCCACTAGATTCAGTGCCATTACTGTCAGATCACCCTTGCTCTCAGAGTAGAGTAATGTTGGCATGCCCCGTTGAATCCGTTCGGAGAGGGGAGCCGAACAATCAAACTGCCCGTGATATGCCCTAGCGCCTTTTGATTGGTCGAGTTTGTGCCAGGTGGATTCCAAGTTGGTCAATGGTTGCTTCAGAAGGATCGCATGTCGGCGAGACCTTGGATGTTTGGGAGAAGACATAGCAGGAAGATAGAGTCATACCGATGTTATTTTCATTCGGAAAGACACCTGACGATTGGCAAGAAGCTACAGCGAGAACCCCTGACTCTTACATAGATCTCCTTTATCGACGTGACCTTCACCCTTTGGAAAGACCCCTTGGCAAACACACCTTGCTTTCCCCGAGCTACTTTGTTGGTGCAACATTCGAGTGTCAGTGAGAGATCTTACTGAAAGCAAAATGATAACGTGAGACCTATCATTCCATTTGCGAGACATTATGCCTTGGCCAAGACATCATGGAAAAACTACTTTCCTTGGCCGAGACCAGCTCCATTCGCCGAGACATTAACATGTCGGCAAGACATTCTGGCGAAGGCACTAACCTTTGCACCGAGGATTTTCAAAACTGGCGGGGGCGAGGCCAAGAAAAAATCAGAACTGGGATTGGGACCAAATACGTCACTGAAACTTTTTCAAGTTTTAGTTTCATATTCCGACTCGGTCCTGCCCCTGAAAAAACTCAAAAGAAGGTGAAGGAAGGGAAGAAAAAGGAAGAAGACAACGGGAAAAAGCACCTCGATGAAAAACCAGAAAGGAACAAGGAGCCAGCGGAACCAGAACCGAAACTAAATACGGACCTGAAACTTCCTCAAGTTTCAAGTTCGGATTTCATTCCGATTCCGCCCCCGCCAAAATTCGAGACAGAAAGGAAGAAAAGAAAAACATAAGGGGGAACCGAGGAGGAAGAGACAACCCTCGATCCCAGGCGATGAAGAAAAGGAAAGAAGAAAGAGCAGGACCGGGGCTGGAACTGGAATGAAAACAGGAACCGAAACTGGAAAAATTGCAAGTTCGAGTTCCGACTCTATCCCGGCCCCAGGCTCGGGAAAAGAAAGAAAACACACAAAGTAAAAGAAAAAATGGTGGGATTGGAACTAAAACCAACCCCAGGTAAGACACAGCAGGGGCAGGGGTGGAAACAAACCCGAAATGGAAACTTTCATCAAGTTTCAATTTCAGGTCCTGACCCAAACCCACCTCTGACAAAGGCAAGGGAAAGAGGAAAAAAGACAAGGAAGAAAAGAAAGGGAAAAAACTACCCCATGGTAAAACGTAAGGCCAAAGAAGAGAACAAGATGCACACAAGCATAGAATCGGAACTGGAATCGGAATGAAAACAGAAACTGGAACTTGAAAAATCCCAAATTTGGTTTCGGTTCGACTCCGCCTTCGATGGAAACAAAGAAGGGGCCCAACAAAGAAAGAAAAGGCGGAAGCGGGGACAGAACTAGATGAGAAATAGGAACTGACACCTTGGAAAAGTTCCAAGTTCGGATCCTGACCCGGTTCCACCCTCGACGAAACAAGGAAAAGGCAAAAAGAAGGAAAAAAGGAAAGAGGGAAAGACGGGGCAAAAATAAAAATTAAACCCACCCCTAAAATGAAGACCTGCACGCTGGGCTCAACCCTCTTGGGAGCCACACTTAATCCACATGCAAAATTAAAACATCATTTCCCCTTACATCTACACAAGAAGCAAACAAGTTAGAAAAAAGTGACCCTGATGCAAGTGTTCTTCCATTTGGTCTTCAAGAACGCTTGAAAGCACTGGTTACCCTGCCTGATTGAGCCCATTGGTGAAAAATTGGTATCACCTACAAAATAGACAAAGGGAGAAGGGCTATGCTATTTAGGGGTTTTCCTTGGTCCAAATCCATGTTGGTGTTCCCACCTCCACAACGGTAATGATAATAGATGATAAAGAGTTTTTTCTCTTAGGGGAGTAGAGGCAAAGCAATATAGATAAGAAAAATAAAAACACAATGAAGTCTTACCACTTAGATTTGAAACCCTTGTTGGACTTATGCATGAATGCCAATGCCACACAAGGAGGATGATGAGCTTTTCTTGAGGTCCTGTGAGTGTTAGTACATATAATAATATAAAATACTCGAACATGAATGTGCTAATATTTTGTATATATATAAAATTCTAAATATATTTGGAATTAATTGTTTTGGGAGGTCGACAAGTAAAGTTGAATTCTTAATCACATTGAGTCTAACATTAAATTTTCAAAAATCAAGCATGAATAGCAAGGACAAGGGAAATGGGTGCCCTTTTCCTTAGCATAATTTTATTTATTGAAGGCTAATAAATAAGGATTTAATTAAGTTTCTCAAAAAGGTGGTAAAATGGGTACATGACAAGCATACTTTTAGCACATGCACCAAAGACAGTGCCAAACCTAGTGTGAAATTATGAGTTGTAATAATTTATGATACTACATTTAGCTTCCACTTTAGTGGGGATTTGAAATAACATTCACACTCATACTAAAGTATGGAGAGGATAGATCTCTTTATCAAAATGTTGAAGAGAGCGAATGACTCCAATCTAAGAGATGTGATAGCCCCTAGACTTAGGATCTAATCGATCCACAATGTCATGATAATATGGTCACACATACTATACTCTATGTTGGAATATGTGCCTCAATTCTTACTGACATGGAACTCCCGAAGGGAAAAGCCGCAAAGACATTATCTAGGTCTGGCCAATTAATTGTTCTAAATTTGCTTGATAAGGTCATGTTGGCAAGACAGAGTTGATTTCTTGCCGACAATGTCATCGCTGTGACTTTCTGTGTTCGGCATGACCTTTTGTCGTTCGGGAGATCTTTGGGCGACAGTTTGATCTTATCGAGCTAACTCATAGGTGTTAGGGAGAGGTCCCAGCGAATGGTGAAAGTCTCACCGACATCTAGTCATCGGGGAAACACAAGGCTCTCGGTATGAAGCCCTGGCGAATGGAATGTCTCACCAAATGGGTATCAATGTAGAGTCTTCGTAGTGACTCAAAGACTTCAGCATGAAGTCTTGGCGATCGATGTGAGTGTCACCGACTGATGGATACTTCGGGGTAACTTGCTGTGCTCGGCGAAAGGTCTTAGCGAAAGGCATAAGTCTTGCCAACCCGATAAGACTTGGTGATGCTCAATGAAAGGTCTTGGCGACTTGGATAAGTCTCGCCAACTAGGGATGACAAGGTGTGCTCAAAGTAACCTCTTGGTGAAAACAATAAGTCTTGCCGATAGTGAATGTTTATTACTGTAACATGAAGTGGTCAGTCAAAAGTCTTGGCAAGAACGAAGTGTCTTGCCGATAGTATATCTCATCGTTGTGACTTGTGACTTCAATATGAGTCTCACCGAAGAGAGATTGTCACGCCGAATGGAAAACTCATGCTGACATGACTTGAAGACCTCAACATGAGGTCTTCGCAATCTGCAAAAGTCTTGCTGATGGAAAAGTAGAGATCGATATGACTTGCAAGCATCGGTAAAACGTCTTGTCGATGGAGGAATCTTTTTTTGATAGAAACATATTGGATGTCGATGGACTCGGTATGACTCATGGCATTTGTTGAAACCTCTTTCCGACTATTGGAGACTTAAGCTGATATCGATAGTGATTACTTTGTGGCATCGGGGAGACATTGTTAGTGTCTCACCGATATGCAAACAAAGTTTGAACACTTTTAACCTTATGACCATCCTATGTGGCATCTCGTGGACCAATTAGAGGAAGGAAAACTCAAATGATTGACGGTTGGATTTTTTGTATAGCTACAATGCTGGAGCTGAACAACATGCAGGAAAAAAATCAAAGCTCAAAAGGAAACTATCTATGATTGGCAATGGCAGATAAGGATGCATAGAAGAAAAAATCAGAATGTGATAAAATAAAAGCAGTTCGATTTTGATTTGTGAGTTGTAGTGAGTTGAATCAGTTTTGATTAGAGAATTGTCTGTAACTGATAAATAGTGAGTAAAGCTACTTTGAATAATTACCAGAGAGTTGTCTTTCTGATTGTATGTAATCTGTTGTTATTGAAATAAAAAGAGATTTAGCTTGGTGTGGTGGGTTTTTTCCCGACAGGGTTTTCCCATGTAAAGCTAGTGTTCTTCTATCTCGTGTATTTGTTATGTTTCTATTAATCTTTTGTGTGTGTCTTAATTGGATTGTAATTTGAAATTAAAAGCCCTGCATTGCATTCTTTCCTATGGATATGACGTTAGGAAAGTGTTTATGTACCTCTGCTTTCCTTACAAGTGGTATCAGAGCCTGGCCAGTTGTGTTATCCTTGTGAGTGGGTTGGGTTTTTTGTGCCAATTATTTTTCAGTGGGAGTCTGGTAGAGGTCTGATAATTTGATTACAGATTAAGATGGCAAGCACATCCAAAAATATGGAGATAGAGAAATTCAATGGTAGTAATTTTGAGTTGTGGAAACTCAAGATGGAAGATTTGTTAGTGGATCGTGATATGTGGCTTGCTATGTCTAGAACAATGCCTCAAGGCATGAAGCAAGAAGATTGGGACCTGGTAGATAGAAAATCAAAAGGGTTAATGAGGCTTTGTTTAATAGATTTTGTTCCTTTGAATGTACATGAAGAAAAGACTACTTCTTCCTTGTGGAAAAGATTAGCATCCATTTATTAGGGCAAGTCCTTGGTGAACAAGTTGTTCTTGAGGAAGAAGCTATACTCTTTGAGAATGCAGGAAGGAGGATCTATTCCTGATCACTTGAATGCTTTCAACATGTTGATTGCTCAGTTGACATCTATTGGTGTGAAGATTGAAGATGAAGATCATTGCATGTTGCTGCTATGTTCTCTACCTGATTCTTGGGATCATTTGGTGATGGCTATAGGGAGTACTATTGTGCAGTTTTTGCACACACGCCCCACTGGAGGCAGGGACCCTCTTGCTTTTTGGTTTTGCATCTTGGCCCTTTGATTTCAAGGTTTTGTCCCATTCAAGCATGCGCTTAAATGATTATTTTTGATTACCTAAGTGTTCCTCCTGGATTTCATTGACCGTGGTTCAGGTTTTTACTCAGATCCAAGATTTTCCACCCTGGTTGGATTTCCCTGAATCCTGCTTGGACTTTGGCTAGACCTTGTTGTTTGGAGATTTTCGGTCTCTGTGGATTTTCATGTGAACAAGATTCCCTCGGATTATGCCCTATTGTCAGATTTCCAAAATCCTTCTCTGGCTGTCTTGTTGAGTGCATTAATGGCTTCACGTGTGCTCTGAGGGGTGTATTTAACTTAGTGTGAGGGATCTTTTATGCTATCATGCTTATTATTTACCATTGTTGAGCTGAGAACTACTTTATTGCGAGTATTTGATTGATATTTTGGAGCATTTCATTGAGAGTTGGTCGATTTGGTAGCATTTTCTGGCGTGTTCATGCCTTTGCTCTTTGTGGACACCATCTCCTTCGTATTTGTTGGTTCTGGGATTGATTTCACTTTATAATGGTATGTGTCGCCTTGCTTTGCTTTGGATTGATGATTACAAATAGTGAGTTGAAATTATAAATCCTTTTAGGTTTAATTTTTTGCATTATTTGATGCTTTGTGATTAGGGTTATGTAGAGGTCGATTAATTTATGATCCTTCAAGTGATTCCTGAGTTGGTTAACTTGTGTTCATTTTGGTAAAATTACTGGAAAATCATGATGTCTTTTCCTAGCATGATGTTGGCATTTGAGTTACCATAGTCTTAAGCTCGCTTGTGCTTTAATGGTGGATGTATGGGATTCTAACCTACGACATCATCATTTGTCATGAGTGTGCTCTTGAGCGAGCCTAAAATACAAGGAAAATTCATGGAAGGTCCTTGCTTGACTTGCCCTAGGCTTAGGCGGTTGAGATTTGTGATTGATTGGATGTGTTGGGTAAAATTGTGATTCTGTGTCGCAGTCCAAAAATTTTCATCCCTATGGGATAGTCCATCCCTTTCGAATTCCATTTGTTGTGACCCTTTGAAGTCGGCGAGATGCCACATCGATTGTCTTATGTCTCACCGAAACCCTTCGTGGGTTTGTATTTGATCGGAGGACATTGTAAGTCTCACGCTGAAAGTATTTCTGTCGGCAAGACAAACCCTCGTCACCAAGAGCTCATAGCGGACTCCTTTCATCTTGCTGATTCTTCTTTCTATCGCTGAGACCTTTGCTTTTCGGTGAGACTTTTCACCAAACATATCTTGCATCTCACCGAGTGCCCTTTGAAGTCGGGAAGACAAAATCATTTCACTAAGACATTACCCCGACCACTTGTTAGTCATTCCGATGTATGTGTTATACTGCTAAGTGGCTAAGATCAGAGTCGTTCACCAAGACCTATAACGCAAACCCCGTGTTTGGCTGAAATCATTGCTAGTCAGTGAGACAAGGTGGTTCACCGTGACTTCACCCCAAAAGGACAATTCTCTCATCGAAACTTACTTTCATGAATGCCATTGGTAAGACCAACCCTCATCGCTAGGATATCATAGCGGGCTCTATTGGTCATACTGATATTCATTTTGTTTGTTGAGACATCCATACTTCGCTAAGACCTTTCGGCAAACTCATTGCTCTAGCCGAAGACCTTCGCTTTCAGCAAGACTCCTAATGGTCACCAGGAATTCATAACGAAGCCTTTGTTTCTTGGCAAGTCCAGATCTTTCTCAGGGAGACCACATATTATCGGCAGGACGTTATACCGAAAGCCCTCCTAAGCCTATATTCGTTCGCTGTGACAGTACCTTTCTCACACCGAAGGTTCCTTATGTTATATCGCTAGTTGGTGAAACCAAAGAAAGTCACTGAGACCTTACCTCGACTACCCTTTAGTCATACATAAATTGTTTGCTATAAGTGTTAGTTGGCAGGACATTGCAAATTCGATAAGACCTCCCATCGAGAAACTTTAGTCATACTGAAATATTTGCTTAGACCCCAATAGTCGGTGAGACAAAAAAAAGAGTCACCATGACTTCACCACGAAGAGAAAATCTCTCACCAACGTGAATTTCCTTATCACTACTCGGCAAGACATGTCCTTTTCACCATGACTTCCTCCCGAATGAAATCTATTTGGCCAAGAGGCATATTTATGCACTAATTGACTCAGAGTCTTGTTGTAACCACGGATGTCCGTCGGGTCTGGATTTCTCCAAAATCCTCTATCTCCCTAGTTTTCCAAAGTCTCCCCTAGCTCGTTCATCACAGAAATTCGTCCCTCACATATTTTTTTGAACTTTGATGGAATGTAGCGGAACATGAGACAAATGGATTTTCCTATGATTTGTGATGCATTTTATGCTTATTACATGTTACATTTGGATTTCCCATGTGGTTTATTGATCGATCATGCTCAGGTTTAATGATTAAGTAGGAATTTCTTGGTTGTTCCATTGGAATTCGATTGGTCTAGGATTCCCTGAGATTCCTCTCTAGTTCAGATTCCACGGGTGGCCTTGAAACCCAAATTTTTTGGTGATCATTCCATATGAAATATAGGAGCACTTCGGTCGCATAGGATGCATTCTAATGGTTTATTGATGAATTAATATTACTTTCCTATGGTTTTATGATGCTTTTCTTGATGAATGCAGGACGAGTCTGACAAGGCAGTAGCTGGATCATCCATGTCTGATGCAGAGAGAATCAAAATGGACATTAAGAGCAAGATTCCTGAGAGAAAAATCACATCAATTTGGTCAGAGGCAACTGATACCAATGTTGGGTCATGGGATTATGAGGAGTTCAAAGAATGAATGGCAGCTAAAGACTCCCCTTGGTAGCTAGAAGGATGAGAGATTCAGGCTTAGCACCTGTGGCCGGGTTCCCTTCAACTGTGCAATGTTATGAGTTGGTTCTCGAGTGTGCCAGGCATTATGACCAGGGTACTCAGAAGATTATCAGTCCTCAGGGGAGAGTAATAGTGAATCTCAACCCTATTGCTATTTCTCAAACCTTCGACATGCCTGACACATCTCATGTGGTGGCATTCAACATGGAGTCCTCTAAGGGATTCTACGATGACCAAACTATGAAATCCCAGCAGTTCATCAACTCCTAGTTGGAAAAGCCCAAGTCACATTATTCTAAACTACCCAAGCAGCTTTTCAGGATAAATTTCAAGAAAGAATACTACAAAGCTATTACACTACTTAGTCGGGTAGTTGGATTAAGGAATGTAGGAGTATTCAAAAATTGGAGGTGCCATGCCATCGTGAGGATGGAACAAGAATTGATTGTTTATCATTAGGCTGGGTTGATTAGCAGAATGCTCCACGACCAGCTATCCAATGTGTTATAGACTAAGACCTTCACAATGACGTCATACTTGGTCTATGTGCTGGAAAGATTTCATCCCTACAAAGGATTGGATACAAAGGGAATCTTTGGGCAGGATGTCATTTATGAAGTTTTCCCTCAACTGCACTTGGGAGGTTCAAACTACAGGAGGGAAAATGATGCATTCATCATGTACATCACTAGGATGCTTCAAGGGGCAGAACATGTAAGGATTTCAGACCAAGCCAAGGAGCTCATCAAGAAGTATGGAGCATGGTTCATTCAATTCCCAACCTTCTCCTACATTTGGATTGATGGCTACCAAAGGGCCCCATATAGACTTCCAAGGTATCCAACCGATCACCTTCTATTGTTGGAAGTAACCAGACAAATTTGTGACTTTGATGCCATTGTCAAGAAGGACAAACACAAGATAGGATTTGGTGGAGATTTCCCCTTGAGGATTGGCACTGGAGAGGCATGTCCTTCCATTATTTCTACCCAAGCTTCAAAAAAAGAAATAAGTACCCTCAGTCTATCTTTGCACTCCAAGAGGTCCAAATTTGATATCACGGGCGAAGCTCAAAGGCTAGCAGAGAGTATAGCCACAAGGTAAACTTGGAGGACTACTGGGCCAACTGCAACGATGAATACGAGGTCAAGAAGAATAAATTCTCTCGGCTTCCAGTAGATGTAGTTAGACTGTACAATATAAAGGAAGTGCCCGACCAATTGGAAGATGATGGAAATTTGATCCAAGACCATGCTTATGAAGTGGTAAAAGATAGACCAATTGGTGATGTGTACTTGTTGGAAGAGGAGAAAACCAAGCTAGAACAATTGATAGATCTAGTTATCAAAGTTACCAGGATGTGGTTGAAGCATACGATATGGGAGTTGGAGAACAAGGGAGTGAAATGCACATACAACCTGATGGGAGATCTGGATTCCCACTCCACTTCTAAAGAGTCGGCTGAGCAGGACCCTAAGGGTAAAGGTAAGTTGGACTCTCTGTTGAAGATCAAGACAAAGAGTGCCCAAGGAGAGGAATTTCATGAAACAAAAAAGCAAAGAAAGCCAAAGGCCAAGAAGAGGACAAGAACCAAAAGATCTGAACAGGAGGAGGTTGAAGAGCAGAACCCTCAGACTGATACCCCTCTTCTTAAGAAGAAAATAATTGTCAAATTATTAGAGAAAACAAGTTCTAAGGCTGCAGGAGAAGTAATTCCTCCACCGGTGGTGAGTGTGGAAAGCTCAGAGGAGAAATCCAAGGTATATACAAGGAGGTCTAGGACCCATTCTCCCAAGGATAGAGTGCTTAAGGCTGACTTTCCCCCAGTTGTTTCTCTTAATGTGCAACAGGATGACATTCCTCCAGTTTGTGAAACCTAAAGTGAACCTAGCAAAGCTAAAAAGTTTGATGAACATCAAGACACTGAAGGGGAGGAATTCCATGGAGACCTCTATACTGCAGAAGCTGAAATCGAAAAGGAAATATAGTCTCCCCTGGTTGTACATGCAGAGTCCCCAATCACACATGCAAAGGCTGAGTCTCCCTCAAAGGAGAGAGAAGCAGAAAAGGTTCCATCACCTAAGCCTGAAAAGGAAGAGAATAAGTATGAGACCCCTAAGAGACAATATTTGGAAAAGTAGATAGCGGGAGATCAACAAAGAGAAGCAGGATCGAGTTAAGGGCAATTGGACCCTACTGTCCCAGAATGGTTAGGCAGAGAAATCAAGAAAAAGCAAGTTCTATTAGAAGACACACCGCCTAATTGGGATGAATTACTAGCAAAGATTGGCAAGGATAGAGGTAAGAAGAAAGATAGAGTGATCTCTAGGATTGAAAGGGATGAGGCACATAACAAGGTTGTTCACATTGCCACCCCTGCTTCTAACAAGAATAGAGATGATGTGGTCAGGAAAGATTACAACATTCGGACTTTCAATCTAGGACCTACATCGATTGAGCAGGATATTGAAGACTATGAGGCCTCAAGTACAGTTATTGTGGATCGATTGAGGAAAGAAAGGAAGAACAAGCAGGAGCTTAAGAAAGAAAAGGAAAGTCTCAAGAAATGCTTGGAGGAATTAATGAAGCCCTTGCAATCCATTAACCCTTCTTCCTCTGTTGCAAATCCTTTACCTCAAGAGACTATCACAGAGTTGGAAAGAATGAAAGCCTCCACCCTTGCCACTGCCAATTGGTTGAAAGGGGTTCAACAAAAGGTAATGAATCCATTAAGGAAATCTTGTCAATAGGGAAGGATGCTGCAATGACGATGGATTGGATGAAGTAGGTAATAGCACAAGATAAAGGAGACACGTACCTGCTGCTGCAAAAAACCAAGAGCATCATGGAATACACCAAGCATAGATTGGTGAGTGACAAGATCCTTCCTTTTCCTAAGGCTACCAAACCTTGGGAGTGGTTCGAAGCATTACAAATTAGGAAAAAATGGTTGAAGATGATTCACAAGCGAAGAAGACAGATAGAGGATTCCTTCAGCGGGGTATACAATGGTTCTATTACATTCTTTGAGATCATGACAGGGAGGAGGAAGATTTCTCCTGAACACTTAAGTCTAGAGAAATTGAGAGAGTGGTGGCAAGATGTCTATGCACCGCTTGGTGATGATCCCATTTCTGAGCACCAGTTGGATGATGTGGCCACCTACCTAGTAGTTATTGATAAGTATATGACGAACAAGGTGGACTGGGATAGGTCGGTTAAGCAGTCGAGAGAAGGCATTACATCCATTCAAAATCGGCTTAAGGTTTTTCCTTTGCCTCCAATAGTTGACATGGATGTGATGCTTTTGAAAGTTCATGAAATGTTGAGTCAGAATAAAGATGAGGGAGGAGGGAGTTAACACAGGATACATCAAAATTTGTGCTCCCCATTACGTCACCATGCTTTGGTCTGGGCTGCAGTGGGATCCCACTCCGACTGAGATGAAACACATGCATTTGATGCATATTATATTCTATTTCGAATTTCTCTTGGCAGGCTTGCCATGCCTTGTCTTTATTTTAAAATTCATCCTAGCCGACATGCTTTCAGGAGGGAGAATTCTATATATTGGGCATTTCGCCTCATTTGTAAGGGTTGACATTTTTTTTGTCAAGTAATAGAAGTAAGTAGAGAAAGTTAGAAGTTAGTCGCTCTCAAGAAAATATTGTAACAGAAGGCCAGAAAATTGTTGCTACTGTAGATGATTCGAATACAAGCAATGACATTGTGATTTGGTGTCATATTCATATTCTCTTGTCTTGCATGGTGTGTGTTCTTCTATCTTTAAAATTTCTTTGAGAAGGTTAATGCTTAGATTGGATTCGACTTAATAATGTCTGTGATTTAATACTTGAATGTTGTAGCAATCTCTCAGTCCATACTTTTTGCAACCAACTAATTGTTAGTTGCTTTGCAAAGTTAGCCTGGACTTTACATTTGTTGTGCTTAGTTCAGTTGTGAATATTTTTTCATTCCAACTAAAAGGGGTTGTTTGAATGAATGTCCATGATTTGAAAATCTTAAAAAAAAACCATAGAAGATTGCACTGTTTCTATAAGATCGCAGATTTATTTGGGTTAAATAGAAATCTGTTCGAGAGGTTGGTCCATTTCTATGTATGTTACATGCATTGTTAATCTTAGGAGTAGTATTAAGTCTAGAAATCTCTCTGAAGCCTTTATCTTCTTCTATTTCTTTGATTATTGGTTTAAATTCAGGATTGAAATCTCATTATGTTGTTAGATCTGGTAAATTAAGGTTCAACATTTTGCTTGTAGTAAGGTCCCATTGTGATTACCAACATTTTCACATTTATCACTGGGTTGTTCATGCATTGTCAAGACCTGACATTAGATACCTTGGGGTTATCTCTTGAGGCTCGTTGATAGAGATTTACCTTTCAAGAGAGATAGGATATTGCATATTGTCTAAGTTGTTGCTGTGTAGAAAACACCATCAACAAGTACAACATCCACATTCAAGATGGAAGATGTTGTTGCTTCTCTGTTATCATAAGAAATGATAAGAAAATCTTCTAAGATCGAAAAGGAGGCTCTAGCTGTTAGAGGTAGACCAAAGGAGAAAGGCAAGAAGAAGGACAAGAAGTCTAGATCGAAATCGGAAGGGAGATCAAAGTCTCCTGGCAAGAAGTCCAAGGTGGAGTGTTGGAATTGTGAGCAACCTGGTCATGTCCGAAAGGATTGCAAGGAGGAGAAAAAGAAGAAGAAGAACTCTTCTGGAAATGATTCTTCTTAGAGTGATGCAAATGCCTTCATTGCAGCTTCGGCTACATAGGCATTAGATGATGTCTGGCTGATTGACTCTAGAGCATCTTTCCACATGACATCTCATAGAGATTGGTTCACGAAGTATGAAGAATACAATGGTGGAAAGGTGTACTTGGAAAGTGATTCATCTTTGGAAATTATTGGTCGTGGAAGAGTCAGAATTCAATTCCCTAATGGAAGAGTAAAGGGAATCAATGATGTAATGCACATACCATGTCTGGCTCATAATTTACTTTATGTAAGTAAGTTGAATGATATTGAAGTGCAGGTCACGTTCTCTGGAAATGGTTGCAATATGACTAGAGGCTCTATAGTGTTGGCTAGGGGTGTTCGAATTGGTACCCTGTACAAGCTGGATGCACTGGTTGTCCAATGCAATAGTGTCTCTAAAAAGTCACTTAAGGCTACTCATGAAGAAAAGAAGGAAAACATTTCTGATGGTGTAAACTCAATGGAGGTTAAACTTCTAGTAGAGAAGACCATGCTCTGGCATCATAGGCTAGGCCACATTGGTGAGAAAGGTTTAAAAACCTTGAAAAATAAAAGCCTAGTAGAAGGGCTTGAAGATTGTAACCTTGAGTTTGATTTTTGCGAACATTGCATATATGGAAAGCAACACCATGTTTCATTTTATTCCAGTCCTCACAAATCCTCTGGATTGCTTGATTAAATTCATTATGATGTATTTGGTCCAGTGAATGTTCCTTCTCTATCTAAATCGAGATACTATGTGTTGTTTGTTGATGATTATTCAAGAAGAGCATTTGTATATTTTCTGAAAAGAAAATCAGAAGTGTTCAGTTGGTTTAAGGAATTTAAAAACCTTGTAGAAAATCAGACTAGTAGAAAAATAAAACGTCTAAGGACTGACAATGGTGGTGAGTTTTGTTCAGATGAATTCAAAAGGTACTATAAGGACCATGGGATCAAAAGGCATAAGACCACACCTTACACTCCACAACAAAATGGAGTTACTGAAAGGTTCAACAGGACAATAATGGAAAGAGCACGAAGTATGTTGAGTAGTGCTGGCTTGGAGGAGAAGTTCTAGGCTGAAGCAGTCTTTGCAATATGTTACTTGGTAAATCGCTCTCCTAACTCTACTCTTGTTGAGAAGACACCCTTGGAAGCATGGTCTAGAAAGAAGCCCTCTTTGAGACATATTTGTGTTTTTGGCTGTGAGGCATATGCATATGTGCCATTTGAAAAAAGATTTAAATTGGAAAAAAAGTTGTAAAGTGTATTTTTATTGGCTATAGTGCTGGCAAAAAAGGATACAAGCTTTGGAACCCTGAGACAGAGAAGGTTTTGCATAGAAGAAGTGTTATCTTTCGTGAGCTGAAACCTTCTACATTGGATCTGCAGTCAGAGAAGAAATCAGAAAATGAAAAGGATGTAGCAGCAATTCCTCTGACACTAGATAAAGAGGAATTGAAAAATCAAAATGTACCTAATATTGAGAAAAGCTCAAGTAGTTCTGAAATTTTTGATGAAGATGAAGAACCACCTCATCCTTAGCCTGTGAGGAGATCAACTCGTGAAAGAAAGCAACCTGATAGGTATGGGTTTTCTTTAATTGAGTCTACTTGCATGCCTATGCTTTAATTTCTAGCACTGATGAACTTAGGACTGTGAAAGAGGCATTTAAAATGTCTGATGCAAGCTCTTGGTTGGAAGCCATGAATGAAGAAATGGCATCATTAGACAAGAATGATACTTGGAGTTTGGTGCCATTGCCTAAAGGCAGAAAAGTTGTGGGCTGCAAATGGGTGTTTAAAAAGAAAATAGGTCTAGACAGTAGTGTGGAAAAATATAAAGCAAGGCTGGTTGCGAAAGGTTATTCCCAGGTAGAGGGAATTGATTATGGAGAAATATTTTCTCCTGTATCTAAGCTGACATCTATTAGATTTCTTTTGTCACTTGCAGTAGGGCATGACTTAGAAATTGAGCAGATGGATGTGAAGACAACATTTCTTCATGGTGATCTTGAAGAAGAAATTTATATGTCCCAGCTGGAGCATTTTGTGGAGAAAGGTAAAGAAAGACTGGTTTGCAAGTTGAAGAAATCTCTGTATGGTTTAAAATAGTCTCCTAGAATGTGGTACCAGAAATTTGACACTTTTGTTTTGTCATTGGGATTTGTAAGATAAAAATGTGATCATTGTGTATATTACAAAGCTGAAAGTGATCAAGTCCTTATTATTGCACTCTATGTTGATGATATGTTGTTCATAGACAATAGTAAGCTAATGATTTCTGATCTTAAGTCTCAGTTGTCTGCAAAGTTCGAAATGAAAGATCTTGGTGTAGTAGGGTATATTCTAGGAATGGAAATAACTAGGGACAAGAAGAATAGAAAGCTTTGGCTTAGTCAGAGTAAGTATGTCAAGACTATTCTAGAGAGATTTTGTATGACTGATTGCAAACAGCTAGTTGTTCCAGTTATGCAGGGAACAAAGCTATCTCTTGAGTATTCTCCAAAATATCCTTCTGAGATGGAGCACATGACTAGTGTGCCTTATGCAAGTGCAGTTAGCAGTCTTATGTATGCAATGGTCTGTACAAGGCCAGACATTGCCCAAGCAATAGGAGTTCTTAGTCAGTTTATGGTCCTGGAAGAATACATTGGGATGCTGTGAAGAGAGTGTTTAGATATCTGAAGGGAATTTCAGACCATGCTTTGTGTTACCATGGCAACTTGGTTGAATCACAGAGGACTCTCAACATTCGAGGTTATGTGGACTCTGATTGGGTAGGGGACATTGATAGCAGAAGATCCACTAGTGGATATATTTTCATGATGAATGGTGGTGCAGTGAGTTGGATGAGCAAGCGGCAAGCGGTAGTCACTTTTTCCACTACAAAGGAAGAATACATGGCAGCAACACATGCCTATAAAGAAGCAATCTGGTTAAAATGTTTGTGTTCTAACATTGGTTTTGATGCAAGAAAAAATTACTATTTATTGTGATAGTCAGAGTGATATATGTTTGGTAAAGAATCCTACTTTCTATGCCAGGATGAAACATATAGATGTACAATATCACTTTGTACAAGATATGGTGGAGGATGGGAAGGTCTCTTTGGAGAAAGTGGATACTTTGGAGAATGTTGCAGATGCATTGACGAAGCCTATGAGTATAGACAAGTTCAGGTGGTGTGCTAGTTCGATGGGCCTCTTGGGCCATGAATTTCAGTATTTTTATTATGCTTTGGAGGTGTTAGTAAGATCTTCATCAAGTGGGAGCTTGTTGGAATATGTGCCTCAATTCTTACTAACATGGAACTCCTGAAGGGAAAAGTCACTAAGACATTATCTAGGTCTGGCCGACTAACTGTTCTAAATCTGCTTGATAAGTTCATGTCGGCAAGACAGAGTTGTTGTCCTGTCGATAATGTCTATCGTTGTGACTTTCTATGTTTGGCATGACCTTTTGTCGATCGGGAGATCTTTGGGTGATAGTTTGATCTTATCTGGCTAACTCATGGGTGTCGGGGAGAGGTCCTAGCAAATGGTGAAAGTCTCACCGACAACATCTGGTCATTGGGGAAACACAAGGCTCTCGAGATGAAGTCCTAGCGAATGGAATGTCTCACCGAATGGGTGTCCACGTAGAGTCTTCGCGGTGACTCAAAGAATTCGACATGAAGTCTTGGCAATCGATGTGAGTCTTGCCGACTGATGGATACTTCGGGGTAACTCGCTGTGGTCGGTGAAAGGTCTTAGTGAAAGGCATAAGTCTTGCTGACCCGGTAAGACTTGGTGATGCTTGATGAAAGGTATCGGTGACTTGGATAAGTATCGCCAACTCAGGATGACAAGGTGTACTCGAAGTAACCTCTTGGAGAAAATAATAAGTGTTGCCAATAGCAAATTTTCATCAATGTAACACGAAGTGGTCAGTGGAAAGTCTTGGCAAGAATGAAGTGTCTTGCTGATAGTATATCTCATCGTTGTGACTTGTGACTTTGATATGAGTCTCACCAAAGAGCGATCGTCATGCCGAATGGAAAACTCATGCCAACATGACTTGAAGACTTCGACATGAGGTCTTGGTGATTTGCAGAAGTCTTACCGATGGAAAAGTAGAGATCGATATGACTTGCAAGCATCGGTAAAATGTCTTGCCGATGGAGGAATATTTTGCTGATAGAAGTGTATTGGATGTCGATGGACTCGGTATGACTCATGGTGTTCATTGAAACCTCTTGCTGACTGTTGGAGACTTAAGCGGATATCGATAGTGATTACTTTGTGGCATCGGGGAGACACTATTAGTGTCTCACTGATATGCCAACAAAGTTTGAATGCTTTTGACCTTGTGACCGTCCTATGTGGCATCTCGTTGACCAATCAGAGGAAGAAAAACTCAAATGATTGACAGTTGGATTTTTTGTATAGCTACAATGCTGGAGCTGAACAACATGTAGGAAAAAAATCAAAGCTCAAAAGGAAACTATTTATGATTGGCAATGGTGGATAAGGATGCACAAAAGACAAAATTAGAATGTGATAAAATAAAAACAGTTTGATTCTGATTTGTGAGTTGTAGTGAGTTGAATCGGTTTTGATCAGAGCATTGTCTGTAACTGATAAATAGTGAGTAAAGCTACTGTGACTAATTACCAGAGAGTTGTCTTTCTGATTGTATGTAATTTGTTGTTACTAAAATACAAAGAGATTCAACTTGGTGTGGTGGGTTTTTTCCCAACAAGGTTTTCCCACGTAAATCTGGTGTTCTTTTGTCTCGTTTATTTGCTTTGTTTCTGTTAATATTTTATGTGTGACTTAATTGGATTGTAATTTAAAAATTAAAAGCCCTGCATTGCATTCTTCCATGTGGATATGACGTTAGGAAAGTGTTTTCGCACCTCTGCTTTCCTTACACTCTATAGGAACGAATTTGCACCCCTTTTGTAAATTCCCCTTTTGCATTCCTCCACCTTAGAAAATAAAACCCAAATGTGAAATTCCACATCACCCATGTTCCTCACATCCACTTGGCACTTGTATTTTTTGTTAGTGAGGGAATTTTTGTTAGGGATGTAAGCACAATGCGTGGAAATTTGTGTGGCATGCTGCCATCCCTGACAAATTCATGCCCTTGGAGTCCACATGGACGTTACGTTCTCCATTGGGCATTGAGTGTAATTCCTCTGTGTCAACCAACCTACCTGAAAATGGCTCTTTCCCTCTCATTTTGATCTTGAAATTCCTATCTTGCTTAATCAATCCAGCTCTTTAACAATTCTTGAACTCTTGAGCATTCAACTTCATTCTCTTAACATTTTCACAACATTTTTCATTGAGCAATCCCATCCACCTTGCTGCACTTTTTCCACCATTGGAATTGTGACTTGGTATCTCGAGGGATTGCTTCTTCATTGTTGTGGCATCATAGACCTTACTAATTTTGCAACCTCCTCTACATGCTTGAGAGCATCTTGATTGGGAAGGTGATATTGCTTGTTGATTAACATAGCATAGTGCCCTTGTTGTTGTTCAATTTCTTTCCTTTGTTCTCTTTATCACATTTTCTATATTGTGGCTTTCCTAGCTATCTGTGAGGTGGAAACACCAAAGTGGGGGCTTGACTGAGGAAAAACCCTATATATCCCAACATTTTTCCTCTCTTGGTTGTGTGTAGGTGTATGCGTACGTGGAGCTTGCTGGCAAGCTAGACCTTAGTGAGTTGGAATTCATCACTTTAGTTATTTTCCATCTTCTTTACCATATTTGTAGTCATTTATCATACTTTATTATTCTATTTAGTTCATTAAACCTCATTTACAAGGCTGTTAGTAGGTTTTTTGGCACTCTATACTATACCTTTCAATTTTTGGCCATACAGATGCCAATGTGCTAGAGAGATGCCAACATGTTGCACTATTGTCCTAGATACGCATTTTCGTCCTTAGATAGAGAGTTGTTTGAGGTACAGTCTAGGTTTTGAAAACTAACTCGTCTAGCCCCATTTAAACATTTTGATTAGCAAAGTGACATAAGCACTTGAAAGTTCTCTTCATTCTCTATCCTTGACCTAAACACCTGTTAGCTTGAGGTAAGATAGGGCAACCCTCTACTCTTGGCTCTCCGTCACCTAGAGCCTTGGTGTGGTTGGTCCCCTACCTTACATTTTTGGTGAACTCAATGTGAACCATTTGGGTTTCATTTAGCAGTGCTGAAAGGCCCCTTTCTCATATCGTAGGAGTGTTGTGAGGTGTTACGCTTTGCAATCCAACCTATAACCCCTAGTGGCATAATTGGAAGGTTCCATAAGCATTGCAAAATGAAACCTTAGTTGGGTCATTGCTTAATTGCAAAATTTTTGGGGGCTCTATGAAAGTCTCATCTAGTATACGTGATGGCTTCCCTTTTGTACCTACCCATCCCATTCATGCAACATGTGAGCAATTCTCTTGGCATAAATTTCACGTCACAGAACCTACTGATGGGTTATAACAGAGAGTCATTTCCTCGATATATCCCTGTGTGAATTAAAAAAAACATTGTAAAAAGTGTTCTTGTTGACCCAATGCGTTGAGTGAATGTCATTACTAAGGAGATTATGTTGATAAATTTCTTGCACAAAGAAGGGAATGACACATCTAAGAGTACTATTTGTACACACAATAGACTTTTCGTACCTCCCCTTGGTTGCATCATCTTGTCAGTCCTCGTTGGACCTAAATCACTAAACTTTCTTTTTGACATAATCTTGGGGTCTGAACTCTTTAGGGTGAATTTAGGTATCCCTTGGTTGGTCACTATGAATGCAGTTCCCTTGGTCATGCATAAATGTTTGAAATTTATTCATGAGGGTATAGTGCATGTAATCCATGACACCCACTATAAATCGTCAGTTATGTTGGAGCTTAAAATTTTTGGCCAAATTTTTGCAAAATTGATGAGGAAATAGACTACAACACTCAAAAATGCATTTACTACCTTAAAATGCCTACTTTATAACTTTCACCCTAGATGTGTATATGAGCAAAATTTGACATACAGATGGATGTAATTATCTAGATTTAAATAGTGGAGTTGATGGAAGACCCTCAAAAATCTATTTTGCTATTTTTTCAAAGACACTTTCTGACACATTTTATCCAGTTTTGGAAGCTGCTTGCTTCAAGCACTTGAATCGAGAATAAAAGGTAGACATGCATAGAAGTAGAGATAAGGTTGGTTATTTTGGTGGGATCCATTGAAGGAAGAATTGGCGTTCATCACATAAAGGATGCACAAAAAATTGGGAACTTCACTTTCAAGTGTCAGAGGGATCAAAATAACATCTATTTAGTTAAATCTTTGAACTTCCATCCTATTCATAAAATATTTGCAACAACAGGATTTGATGAAGCCCACAATTTTTGGGATAAAGACAGTAAACAAAAAGCATGGATACGATATGAAGGCTTGTCATTTATCTACAAAAAATGCATGCAAAAACATCCACATGATTATTCCCAATAGTTGTATGATAGATGCAAAGAGTTTTTTTGAAGAATAAGTTAATGATATTATATGTTGTAAGGGAAAAACATGGCTAAAAAATGCAATAATTGCATTAATTAATTGAGAACGTGAAGGAGAACTGCCAATTACCACATCACATGGAGGAGAGATTGTTGCCTATAAAAGACTTGATCCTGGGATCTGATTGTTGATTTTAAAAGCATCATGTGAGATTCATTTAGAGAAAATATGACATTCAAAATTACATGAGTGGTATTTAAATAAGGAGCGATTAGAGGGAAATGATGATGGAACTTCATATTGGTATAAGGATGATTCTAGCATTAGACATTGGTTGTTTAAGGAGATCCAGAAAGTCCAGAGTCAAACACAATCTAAAGGAAGATTACAAATAAACATATGAATAAAATGAGTAAACCAGGGGAAGTGAGCACATAGCTTGCTAGCTTCCAACACAAAATGAAGGCAAAGAAAATATGCATTTAAAAGATAGCAGGCCCTCGGGATGATATCTGAAAAAGATTGGGATCAATACACAAAGCATTCACAATGTCTTTAGATCACTATATTAAGTATTAGCAGAGAGCTCCACAAATATATGGGATGTTATATGCCATCGATGGGGGATACGCATGGAATGTATCTCAAACAAACTCTAAAAATCCTTCGAGCATGTGGCAAGTGTAAAGACAAATTCTACAAACATTCCCAACATTCTACTACCTGCGCTATGAAGAAGGTGGACACCTATTATATCTGATAAAAGAAAGCAAGGCAACATATATACACATCCCTCATATGAAAACAATCAAAAAACTGATAAAAAAGTGTTATAATTCTTTCATTGAATGATTCATTGTGATAGTGAAGGATTATGAAAGGTGGACTCAAGTTATGTTTCATCATCCAGGCCCTGATATTAAAATTCAAAGTGGACTTTTGATTTCTAAACAAAAGTTTGCTACAGAGGATAGCCATGTTCAAGAGTATGAAAACAAGGAGCAGTATTGAATTCAAATAAACTATGCCAAAAATAGAATGCTTTTGAAAAGTGGGCTAGTTGAAAGTAATACAAATGATTGAAATATTAGTTAACTATCGAGGAATAGTTTGCATTTTAAGCATTGGAAAAAAGAGTGAAACACAGTGAATTACACTGCATAGTTTGAGAATGGAGGTCATACGGGATTTTGAGGGGTGTTGAGATTGATCGAAGCTCCATTCAATCACAAAAAATGACACTCACAGAAGTGCTTAGTGTGATCATAAAGAATGAGTGATGGACAATAAGCAGGGAAATAGATTTGGTGTATGAATACAAGAAAACCCTAAACACATCAGGGAGACATTGGAAATCAGGGTGAGTCTCACATTTCTCTCCGAGAGAGTTAGTCACATTGAGGAAGAACATATTGGAAAGAGTTTTCTCATCGGTAGGAAATATTTTAGAACTACCGACTATACAGGTAACACTGATGAAATTCTTGGGAAGAGTCCTATTGATGGCCACACACCATTTATATTGCATAACGGTGGGACATATTACTTTTGGAAGGAAAAATACAAGTCTCATTGATGGTGCATGTTACGCCGAAGGATTGGGTATGATATAAACATTTATGCCCAAAAAGAATGGAAAGAATAAAACATTAGAAGCATCGAGAGAAGAGTGATTATAGGCGGGAAAAAGGCATTGGATAAGGGTAAAAAATGAATGATTCTTGCTTACATACATGGCAATCCCTTTATAAAGATTAATTAATCCCTTTGGATTTTGAAGTAAATATCATTTGATGGGTGAAAATATGGAATAAGAGTTCAATTAAAATAATAAACATGGTGGAATTATTATTTTTGATAAAATAAAGAAGCATTTATAATATTTCATTGAGAGGTTATTTAAGTAAATGTGTTTTTCACTGGGAGTAACTCATTCATCCAAGAAGTTAAAATGACCTAAAGAAACATGGAGAGGGTAATTATTTTACCCAAAGGAATGATTTAAATCGGGTGAAATATTTCGATCAAGCAAGATAAAGATGAAATATTTTTACACTGAAGGAGCTATGAGATTGGGTAATTCTTATTTTTTGGTGGAAGTACAAAAGTTGCCAGTAAGGGATAATTAACAAAATTGACTTTTTGTTAGGATGCATAAATGAAGATTAATTAAAATATTTAATTTTCCAAAATGCAACTAATTAAATATTTTATTTTTGCTGAGAGAAATTAACTGAAGAGTTGCATTGAAAAGAAGAATTGTACCTAATGGGTGCTATGAAAATTTGTAACCCTAAAATAATGTATATATGTCAAATGAAATCAAAAGAAAGGATTGGATTTAGGAGAAATAAGTAGTAGGTTAGGATAGTTGGATAGGGTGAATAGTTGCTCAAACTGAACATCATGCTATATATTGTAAAATATTTTAAAATTATATAAGGGAGAAGAATATATTTGTTTGGTGATCCAATTATGATGTCAATTGTTTGTTTAATTTTTATTGAAAAAGTTATTTGGTTGTCTCCAAGGTTGTCATTTCCTGATTATTTAAATTGAAATATCAAGGATATTTTTTCAATTTATCAAAGCAAACTTGCTGCTCTTGTGTGGTTCAATTAATTGGTTCTTGCAAGACAGGATTAAATCCTTTTGATTAATCATAGTAATTTGGAAAAGGGCATTTGGATCACTAAGAACTTGATAATTACACTCTTGCATGTTTACACAAGGTGTAAATAGTTACAAGTTCCAAGAAATTTGAATTATAGCCATTAAGTAAGTCACTTATCATACAAATCTTGACTTCATTAGCCCAACAGAAGTAGGCACTGGTCACACCATTCACATCTTAGAATTCTATAAAATATTTGTTAAAAAATATTCACATTTCAAGTTTAATATTAGGAGTAGGACTAGTCTATAAGATTTTATCTATTACATTTTTCCCATCGTAATAGATCCATCAAATCAATCAAGTCACATCATTTAAGTCTGCTTCATTCTTATAGGTATACCCGCCTAGGTCTAGTAGCACTTGAAGAGAAGAAGGTTCAAACCATTTGGCCTTGTTTGTTACCCTAAAATGTACTAAGAGTCTGGCAACCTCTTGAGGTATTTTTCTTGGGTTTTTGAGAGCTAATAGGTTACGCATGGTAGCTATTCACTAGATCACTTTTGGCTTGCAGCCATTGGTCTACTTCCTCCTAGGATGGACCTCTTGTATTGAACCTACATGAAGTACAAGAAGGAGCGCTTAACACCTAAGGCGAGATACCATCAATCTCCCTATGTTGTCTCACATAGGGCCTGTTTGAAAGTTGATAGTGATGCCACCATGACCTGGAGAAGGGAAGAAGAGAAGCACTCTCGAGGTTCCTCTTCCTCCTCTTCTATTTTCCAAATTTTCACTTCCTCTCACCTTGCTATAGTGTCATCGAATTATGTTCCTAGGTGCTTGCTGGAGAATCCTATGGTGCTCATTTGGTGAAATCCCAAGTGTCCTGTGTTCAAACTTCCCATTCTACCCACAGTTCCTAGGCTTGTTTGGTATGGTAAAGGGAAAGCTCCTCGTGGGGAGTCCTCTATGTCTAGTGGCTTATGTGGCCTCCTACTGCTTGTGCTCCCAAGGAAGTGAATGGGAAGAGGCTTGCCACTGAGGCATTAAAGTCAACTCCCCCCACTGTTGCTTAATCTCTTATCAATCTCTCCCTCCAGATCTTGTCAAGGAGTCTCTCCCTCCATTAGAAATGGCTATGATGGACACTTAGATGGTTGAGCAAGAGCCTTTTCTTCCATCCCAACTTCTAGCGTCTAGCTCTGAGAGTTGTAGGAATCACCTTGCGTGTGAGCGCAAGTGTTGATAAAAGGATCTAGCCAGTGAGAAGCCCACTCTGCAGAGGAAGGAAGGGGAGTCGACTGCCCTTGTTTCAGGGCTTGTTGTAGTATCCTCCTCTCCCATCCCCTCTTCTTCAGTTCAGTTAGCCTTGGTGATACTGTCGGCTCTTGCTATGAGCACAAACATCCCTAACCCTAAAAAGGTGTAGGTATTTATTGCTCCTTTGATTGAGCTGCCTCTTTTGATGTCCCTCACAAACATCTCACCTTTCTTGAAGCTCGTGGACATATTAAACACCTCGGCGGTGTCTGCTGTGATTTTCTCCTCCTCTATTACTTATGCCTTATCTATGGGGGTCTTTCACCCTCTAATGAAGCAGAAGATGGAAGAAGGCCCTGCTAGAAATGGGGGTTGAAAGAGGATTCCACCTTATTTAGAGGGTGGTGCTACATTAGCATGTTCCATCCTTGTGACAAAGGACATTCTAATGTCCTCTGAGTTTGTCACTACTCCTGAGTCTCTTGGTGAGCCCAACAGTGGATCTCAGGCACTGTCTCCTTCATTTGATGAAGTAACACATGACACTCCAATGAAGTGCATGCTTAATTCTTTAGATGAGGTGTTGACCCTTTCAATGATCTTCATGAAGTTGTCAACCTTTTCCCCACAAGAACTGAGCAGAGTGATGAGCCTAGTTTTTGGTCTAGTTTTGAGTAGAATCTATAGTCTATTTATGGGATGATGTCATGAACTTTGATGATTAAATTTTGGTATTTTCATAATGTTTCCCTCAAAACATTGACATTTGACATTATCCTATCTCTGCAAGCTTTAATGACATTTGGCATATTATGTGGGTTAACAATATTGATTTTTCATGTGATTAATCAATTATTCTTAGAATGGTTATAGATGTGTAGTTATTATGCATACTAACCTTGCCATGTAGAATTAATACACCAAGTTGAGGAAGACACCGCCAGTTGGCATGCACCATAACATCTAGCTGAGGAATCGCTCCAAGTCAAAGGCAGCCGATGACAAAAAATTATTCATGCAACTGAGTGTAACCACCTTGTATTGGACCTTAATGATTGAGTGTGCACAGGCATTACTATTGTCTTGGATCTACGTTTGGACTTGCATGTCTGACCAAATTCCATGCATGCGTAACCGCCATCACTCCACTTTCCCCTATTCCCTAAATGGTATCCTCCCAGTTGTGGAGTTGACTACCTTGTTTAGCTATAGTATAAATAATGATTTGATGCTCCTTCAAGAGTTGTACAATTTGATATTGTACTCTCATTCTCCAATTTTAGTGATACAAATACATTACTCTCTTGTATGCATGATTTATAGTGAATAAAATAAAGTTATGAGTTCAATCACTTGAGTTCCTATTAGTTAAGAGGATACTTATCCAAGGAGGCCAACTTGGTGAGTAATCTATCTTATTAGTTTAGCATTAGTTTAGTATTACTTGATATTTAGTACTTAGTTAGAAATATGGCATTGATTGTTCCTAAAGCCACTAGAATTCCATTATATGACTATTCATGTAGCCAAAGCAGACATAGTAGTGTCCTCTTCATTGCTCATATTTTTATTCCTGTCATGCATTTCAACTTAGCATATTCATTGATTGATATTCAACATTTGTCTATTTCCCTTTCAAGCAATTTACTTTCAGTATTGTGTTTCTTAGCTATAGAATGCAATTGCTACTTTGAGTTCCTAGTGGACATACTATGCTGACCCATTTCAATTTCATGTCCTTAGGTTGACAAGTTAAATGCACCTTCATGATGATTGAGATAGCTATTTAGGTTAGATGTCTAATCTCTGAGTCATTGTTGTAAAGGCTTAGTTATTAAAATCATTGTGGCTAGGACCATACGAAGTTACTGAGGTCTTTCCTACTCTAGTTGTTCAACTTACTAGCATTGACCCTATTAGATTCAAATTACTTGTCAATGGTCATCGCCTTAGATTACACCACAATCCAACTTCCAAAGAAGAGTTCCTACAACAATTCATCCAACATTCAACACTAGAGCTTCCTACAACCAAAGGAAGTGGACCTAGTGTCCCTCCTTCTAGCTAATTAAGGTGCCTACTTTTCATAATAAAGACTTTCACTTATGTGGAAGTCCATTTCTTCATCCATCCACCCATCCACCCATCTTTTACCACCTTTCTCTCTCTTCTAGCACTTCATTCCACCTCACCTCATTTCACTTCATTTATTGCTCACTTTATTCTCCAAAAAAGGTGAGTGTTACTTTATTCACAATCTTTGCAACAAATCTTCCACACATTCAGGTATGTGCACATTAATTGGTATCTTTAATAATCTTTTAAGTGTGTTCATTTAATCATTGTATGTTAGTATAGATATTCACATAAATGCCATTATTACCTTTCAATCGCCATTCCCATCTCACATGTATAGACGCATGTCCAAATTTAGGTTGGGGGGAAGGGAAAGAAAAAGATGAAAATATTTTTTGAATTTATTTCCCATGTGTCAAATCATATTAGGTTGTGTTAGAAATTTTAAAATGAGCTAATTTGAAATCCGAGTGAGAGGAAGACTTGCATGTGTGAAGTGACAATAACTGCAGTTGCCATTTCTTCCTATCATAATTTCCCTTTATCACTCATTTTCTTGCCATTATTTCCCTGTTGTAATCTTGAGTTGCAAGCAAGAAGGAAAAAAAGAAAGAAAGGAAATTCAGTCGACACTGGCACTATAAATTTAGTAGGTTGGTACTAGAATTTAGCTAATACTGTAGGAAAGTGCATTTTATTTTCAGACGAGAATTGTAGGAAAGAAGTAATAGAGCATTTGTTTAATTGTAGACAATGGGAGGTGGGTTAATTTGAAATGAACCCATGGTGCATGATATTTAACTGTAGGATGCATAGTGCTTGACAAAATTTAGAAACCATGGATGGTTAGATTACTTCTTGAAGTTGGATGGATTTAATGAAAGCATTGCCCTTGAATTTTCCCAAACATTTTTAGAAGTAAAATCCACAGTAAAAGGGCTAGAAGTTGTGGCAATAGAGCAAAGAATTGTAGAGGTCATAAGGTTACCAATTAATGGTGAAAAATACCCTGCTTCCAGAGACGCCAGATCAGCTAGGGTTGAGTTTATAGAGCCAAACGAAGCCCCATTGAGCATAAACAAACAAGGTACAAAGAGAATGTCTTTGCCTAAGCCATGTAAGCAGATATATATGTATGCTATCAAATACATCACTAGTGAGGGTTTCCAGTCAAACTTGCATTCTGTCCACTTAAGCTTTTGAATCACATGAGACACGAAAGGAGGATGAATGTGCCCAACGTGTTATACAATCTTCTCTCAATTATGATGGGCGAGACCCAAACAGGTAGGGATAATTCTATTTCCCACCACTACTTGATTAAATTGTTAGTTGAAAAGTCTCTACACGATGTATCTAGGATGACTTAGGAAGAGTTTATAAATGTTGATAAAATTAGACCTGGGCACTTGCAACCTAGGGATTTGCCTCAATCCCGTAGGTCTAGTAGGAGAGTAAGCATGACTGAAGCCATTCCTAGTGCTTCAACCTCTAGTGTTGGCTCTAGTGTGAATCCTCCTATAGTAGAAGAAACCATAGAAATTAGTTCTTTTGGAATAGAGCACTTAGAAAAAGAAAGCTCTTCCTTAGATTCTGATGATGGCGTCCCACTTGAGACCTTGATGAAAACCAGGGCATGACAAAGAGAGGTAGAAACAAGAAAAGGGAAGGTTAAGACACAACTTGTATAAATAAAAGTGCCAAGTTCTAAGAAGAGGAAGGCTAATACTATTCATCTTGTAGCCAAAGGAAAACGTGAGAGACCTCCCAGGAAATTAAGACTAGCTAGGCCTACAATTAATATGCCTCCACAGGAAAGCCCTAAACCTAGCAAGACCTCACATGAGGACCTTGAAGCTCTAATGGAGTAGGAGAATGTTGAAGAAGAAGAAGACATATTTAGGAGAACAACAAATATAACATTGGCTGATCTTGCTAACATTGCAGAAGAATTGGAGGAAAATTAAGAGGTCCTACAACAAGAATTCCTACAACAACAGCTAAAACCAAAGCAAGAGTTCCTGCAGCCACAACAAGAACAAGATTCCTTGAAACAAAAGGAAGAAGAAACAACACCCTTGTAGCCAAAGATAATTGGACAGCCTGAGTCCATGCATATAGTGCCTTATGAGGAGTCACCATCAACAAAAAGACTTGTAGGCATTCATAATCCTTTTGGTTTTACAATACATGCAACAATTTTGAATTTATGGAAAGAAATGCGAAGGAGGAAGAATGGAAAAAGGAAAAATGGAAATTGAAGGAGGAAATTCAAAAGAAGGATGAAGAGATTGAGGATAAAAATGAAATTTCCACCCTGAAGTAGAGGGTGGATGATATGGAAGCTTTGGTACCAAAGATTTTGGAATGTAGGACCCCTCCAAGGGTCTATGCTCTACTCCTGAAAGAGAAGTATCTCTCTTTTAAGATGTCAAGAATTGCCTTAGGTTTGAATCCTTCTATTGATACCCCTATGGAATTTTTCAATGCTTATAGGATTGCCTCCCCTGAAATGAAGAATTTGCTATGTGAATTTAATTTTCATAATTACGCTGTCACAAAAGACCATGATTGGAATCCACTGTTTTATGTTGGGGATGTTCAAGTAAGAGCATTCATGTCTTGGTTGCAAAATGAGATTAGTTGGGAACAACAACATGGTGCTTATATGCAATTGGAGTTTGATGTTCCTTTTCCTATTAGAGATGAATCAAGCAACCCAAGGGATATTTATAGAGAATGGCATAGAATGTTGCTTAGACCAAGTTATGGAAATAGGAGTATGCCTTGGATTGAGGAAGTTTGCAATGAGTATGAGGTAAAGACAACAACAAAGGAGGAAACCACAAGGAGATTTTTGTCACAAAGATGGAATAGTTTGACTGATGAACTGAAATAGACCGGGCACCATTCCATCCACAATTATGTTGCAACACTAAAAATAATTGATAGGTATATTGAGATTGGGAGAACACAAGGGTTACTTTGGATTCTCTTGACTTTCCAACCACCCATGATCATGTGGCCCGTGCCAAACTTTAGATTTTACTAGTTTGACATTGTTGCAGAGAGGCAAAGATGGAACAAGTTTGATAGATTTGGAGGATTCTATTGGGATCCTAATTCCCGCATTGTAACCATTGATGTTGGACAACTCTCAGTTGCAAATTTTAGAGCCTTGACCAAGCAGAAGAAAAACATTTCCCCTGTTGGAGGACCAAAAAAACGTTAGGTTGGTAGGAGTGATGAGCCTAGTTTTTGGTCTAGTTTTGAGTAGAATCTATTGTCTATTTTTTGGATGATGTCATGAACTTTGATGATTAAATGTTGGTATTTGCATAATGTTTCCCTCAAACCATTGACATTTGACATTATCCTATCTCTGCAAGCTTTAATGACATTTGGCATATTATGTGGGTTAACTATATTGATTTTGCATGTGATTTTAATGAATGATTCTTAGAATGGTTATAGATATGTAGTTATTATGCATATTGACCTTTCCATGCAAATTTAATACACCAATTTGAGGAAGACATCGCCAGTTGGGCATGCACCATAACGTTCAGCTGAGCAATCCTTCCAAGTCAAAGGTAGCTGACGACAAAAGATTCTTCATGCAATTGAATGTAACCTCCTTGTAGTGGACCTTAATGATTGAGCATGCATGGGTGTTACTGTTGTGCTAGATCTATGTTTGTACTTGCATGTCTGACTATATTCCATGCATGCATAACCACCATCGCTCCACTTTCCCCTGTTTTCCCTAAATGGCCTCCTCCTAGTCATGGAGTTGACTGCCTTGTTTAGCTATAGTATAAATAATGATTTTATGCTCCTTCTTTAAGAGTTGCATGATTTGATATTGTACTCTCATTCTCCAATTTCAGTGATACAAATACATTACTCTCTTGTATGCATGATTTACAGTAAATAAAATAAAGTTCTGAGTTCAAGCACTCGAGTTCCTATTAGTTTAGAGGATACTTATCCAAGGGGGCCCACTTGGTGAGTATTAAGTCTTATTAGTTTAGCATTAGTTTAGTATTACTTGCTATTTAGTACTTAGTTAGAAATCTGGCATTGACTATCTTGCAACCAAAGCAAACAGAGTAGTGTCTTGTTCATTGCTCAAATTTTTATTCTTGTTATGCATTTCAGCTTAGCATAGTATTTGATTGATATTCAACATTTGTCTCTTTCCCTTTCAAGCAATTTACTTTAAATATTGTGTTTCTTAGCTATAGAATGCAATGGCTACTTTGAGTTCCTAGTGCACATACTATGCTAACCCATTTCAAGTTCACGTCCCTGGGTTGAAAAGTTAAATGCACGTTCATGATGATTGAGATAGCTATTCAGGTTAGATGTCCAATCTCTGAGTCATGGTTGTAAAGGCTTAGTTATTAAAATAATTCTAGGAGGCCAACACAAAGTGTTGGTAGATGGTCAATACTCCCCTTGGGATTTGTGACATGGACTAATCACCTCTCATGGATCCGTTAACTCTGGCAGTTGTATTGGGCATTAAAAAGTTGATCTTTTGGTGTAATGGTAAATGTGGGCCAAAAATTGGTATCAAATCCAAAGGTGCCAATTTTGAATCCCCTCGAGTAACGTTGAGGGGGAGTTTTTTGGTAGATGGTCAGTGCTCCCCTTAGGATTTGTGACATGGACTAACCACCTCTTGTGGATCCATCAACTCTGGCAGTTGTATCAAGCATTAAAAGGTTGATCTTTCGGTGCAAAAACTATGGGCCAATATAGAGGAGACCCAAAAGAGTCTCCTTCCTTGGCTCTTGTTGTGGGGGGTTGGAGGGTTCCCCCCTTGACATTCCTCCCTTGTAGGCTCATCCAGCTTCCCTCTATATTGATCTAGATTGGGAAGATAATTACCTCTTGGTTGATGAGTGTTGGGTGCCTCTTCTTTATTTGTAGTGTATTTTCTCTATGTGTGTGTTTGTGTTCCCTCATGCTTGTGTTATGTGTTCCTAGATGACCCTTTTCACCCTCGTAGGTGCTTGGATATAAGAGTTATTATGTGTCGTACAACTTCCTCCATTTGTCACATCATTCTTTCTTTGTTATGTGTATAGATTTTCAACAATTAGGGACAATGCAAAGTGTTGGGGGAATTTAGGCTTCCCTTCCATGTTGACCCAATTTTTTATTTTTATTTTATCTTTTCATGCATTCTTCACATGGTTTGATATAGTAGGGGGCTGATGATAGTTCATTAATATACTATTATTATACTTATATATATTTATGAGCAGCTTTGACCCCAAAATATAAGATCGCCCCTATATCTCTTGTTCGTGATGTTACTATTTTTCTTTTTCTCTTTTATCTTTCTATCTTCTTTGCTTGAGTCATGATGTTGTGGTGCTCATGTGTTGTCCCTCATGTGTGCAACAACATTACCACAATGACATATCACTATGTTCTACGGGCCACAACATCACTTTTTTGATTCTTTCTTTTCTCTCCTTAGGATGTCATGTGCCTTTGCGTTCAACACACACCATCCTAAGAGGGGGCTATCATGTCAAATTTGATTTTTAGAAAATGCATTCGTTGGCCAAAAAACATTTTCTTGAAAATTTCTTGAAAATATTTTTCAAAAATTGCATTCTCAACAAGGAGCCCTAGAAGAACATGTTTCCTTCATCATGGGTTCATAAAGAAAGAACTTGAAAAAAATTCCTTCGAGGAGGGAGCAACTTTTCCTACAGGAGAAGCCTCGATCTCCCCTTTGTGAGGGGGGATTTTCTTCCTTTCAAATTCCTTGATGAAGTGAATATATTTTGAAAGGATTCCTTGATGTTGAATTGATTTGTGAAAAACACTCTCCCACTCTCAAACAATGTGTCCCTTGAGTGGACCCCATTTCTTTTGAAGGGTTCTTGAGGGACCCCTTTGAAAGCTCTTCATTAATTTTTTTGACTTTCTGCTTGTTTTCTTGTGTTGTTTCCTTTTGATTTCTAACATGTTTTATCTGTGGATTAACATGTTGGCTTTGCAGATGTGTATGTGAAGTTGCTTTCCAATCTGACTCTATGGATTCCCCTTACATTGGGCTTCCTTCAAGAGAGAGTGCCTGGGGGAACCTTCTTTGCTGGTTTGAGGGCTTGTGAAGCACTTGCATCCTATCAAATTTTTCCATCATTGGTCTATAGGCCTTTGGTGTACTTTATGCAACTCTATAGTTTTGAGGAGCTATAAAGTCCTTTGTTCAAACCTCCTTAAGGGAGAGTGTACATGTGGAGTCCTTTGCCTACCTTGTCCTTTTGAGTTCTCTAGATCATAGTTTGCTTCCTTAATGGTTCAGTTATACATTTTTAACTCTTTGATCTACTTTACCGAATACTCATTGAAACTTGTGCTTGCTAGGGTGGGGGAAAAATATATAGGAGTGAATTTGCACCCCTTGTGTAAATTCCCCTTTTGCAACCCTCTACCTTATAAAATCAAACTCAAATGTGAAATTCCACATCACCCATCTACTTCACATCCACTTGGCACTTGTTTTTCATGTCAGTGAGGTAATTTTTTTCACGAATGCGAGCACGATGCGTGAACATCTGTGTAGCGTGTTGTTGTCCTTGATGGATTCCTGCCCCTAGAGTCTACAAGGACATTATGTTCTCCATTCGGCATGAAGCATAAAACCTCTGTGTCGACCAGCTTGCCTAAAAACAACTCTTTCCCTCTCATTTTGATCTTGAAATTCCTATCTTGCTCAATCAATCCATCTCTCCAGCAATTCTTGAACTCTTGAGCATTCAATTTCATTCTCTTAGCATTTTCACAACATTTTTCATTGAGCAATCCAATCCATCTTCCTACTTTTTTTCCACCATTGGAATTGTGACTTAGTGTCTTAAGGGACTACTGCTTTTTTATTGCAGTAGTGTAGACCTTACTGAGTTTGCAACCTCCTCTACGTGCATGAGAGCACCTTGATTGGGAAGGTGATATTGCTTGTTGATTAATGTAGCATAGTTCTTTTGTTATTGTTCGGTTTCTTTCCTTTGTTCTCTTTATCGCATTTTCTATATCGTGACTTTCCTAGATGTTCATGGAGGTGGAAACACCAAAGCAGGGGTTTGACTGAGGAAAACCCCTATACAACCCAACATTTTTCTTCTGTTGGTTGGTGGAGCTTGCTGGCGAGCTAGACCTTTAGTGAGGTGGACTTTTTCACCTTAGTTTTCATCCATCTTCTTTACCATCTTTGTAGTTGTTACCTAATTTTTCTTTCAGCTCAATCAGGTAGAGATGGAACAACATTTGCAACTAAAGATAAAAGGTACACATTAATTTTTGCTAAGGTTTTTTCCATTACACAAAAGATGATTTCAAATGAAATTTGTAGTTTTATAATGCAAGAATTTACAAGAGAAGGGATTACACAAATTTGAATAATATTTTTATTTTTATTCATTATACAAAAGTATGGTGTCCTACACAAGCTGTGGGAGTGACTAATCAAATGATTAAATGAAACATAAGGAAATAGACTATACATTTGATGAAATAAAAGAACATGAAAAGAAAATGGGTCTGTCATTTCCTGAATGATGAATCCTAAGGTTGTTCAAATGTATCTTCAGCTCCAACTCCCTTCGTTGGTTGCTCCAAAAATACCTGTAAAAGATGAAACATATGGTTTTAGAGCTTGGGATCAAATTCTCTTCATATACAATATCAACAAATATATAATCTATTCTCATGAGGAATTAAATAAAATGTACAATTTTCACAGATATCAAGGAAAAGTAGAAGATCATCATCAATATCCATCAATTTTTGTGCTTCATTATTTGTATCTAACATGTTTGTTCACTATGCAGGTATAGGTATAATTTTCATTGTTGGATTATTTTGCACTAACATAATGACATGTGGAGAAAATGGGCTCTCACAAGGGTTGAGCCCAACATGCTTCTCTCTCAATTTTTAAGAGGGATAGGAGTAGAAACTCATCACACTTATCAAAATTTAACAAGTGCTCATCATTCATGACAATGAGTTGGCTAGAGTCACTGTCATAAATGAAAAATACTTGTTCAATGGAATCACAATATGAGATAGGGACATGTAACTCAATAAGTCTTTCCTCGTGAGATTAATGAAGTTTCTTCCAATGAGGAAGGTTAAATTGTTAGCAACATTGGATAGTGGATGGAAATTACAGTGCACAAGTAAGAAGGCATGTTCATGAGTTGACTATGATCGATCAATGTCATAAGATGAAAAATGATAGTCATGACTAGGAGGATTTAAGGTGATAACCCATAACAATATGTTTTCATAGTTTTGTCTTGTTTAGATTTATTCTCCACCTGATGTGACATTGGAAATGTTGGCATTTCCTGTGAAGGATTTCAAAGGAGAATCTACATTCAAAGTAAAGTCAACTCATAATTTAAAGAATATAACAACCTATCATGATAAGTGTAGCTTTACAGTGAGGTATGATAATTTGAAGAATATAATAGCCTATCATGATAAGTGTAGCTTGACAATGAGGTATGATAATTTGAAGAATATAATAGCCTATCATGATAAGTGTAGCTTGACAGCGAGGTATGGAGGATGGGAAAAGATAAGGATTGTCTTAACATATCAAAAGAGATAGTCGACTTATGTAAATTAGGAAAGTCATCGATAATAACATCATGCACCTTATAGCAAGGACAAAGGAAGAGCAGATTGAAGTCAATCAAGGGACATAAAGAGCATAAGGCAAGGTTATCCATTGAGGCAGAGCATAGAGAACAACAACACATCTAGATCAATCACAAGGATAATTATTTCCCATCAAGAAAGCTAATGAGAGTTTACAAAAGGGTAGGGTTTTGGAAGCTAATGAGCATACAAGTAATTAGATCCATGTTGTGAACTACTTCAAGCTAAAAGGACAATGACCATCATAGGGTACTGTGAAGCATTGCAAGAATGTTGTTGGAAAAGGCCTATGAAATCCATTAAGACTATTAGTATATATCAAAAACATTGTCCATTAGTTTCAATAAAACACCATGAACATTGTCCTAACAAGTATAAGGAATGTCAACTAATGATTTGGAGGGATTGTTATCTATCAAAGGAAAGAAAATTTAAGACTATAGAAAGTAGATCAAGCTTGTGAGCAGGACCCATAGACAATATCAATTCATTCATCCTTTTGTCCTTTGGAGCAGAGTAGAAGATTGGAACAATAGTTTCCATCGTTCTTGCAACATCAGTTCAAGTATACTAGTCCAAGGACAAAACAAGAGGAAAATTTAGATCTATAATGAAGGAAGAATAATCAAGAGTAAGAGGTTGAAGTAGTTGAGTGACTTAGGTACATCATCAACAACTTCTAGTGGTTGCGGTCTCTACCTTATATGGGTGATGAGTGAGCATGAGTTTGTAAAGGATTTGAAACTAATATACTGAGTAAAGGGAAGTTAACTTGAATGATTTCCAATTATAGTGATTGTGTGAAAGTCTTTCAAGAGAGAAGGGCATAGTACACTCTAATGGCTAGAGTAAAAAATACACAAAAGCAAGAGTTTTTTATTTTCTTTCAAAATAGAGTAGAAAACTTTCATCGTTTATTCTAGAAAGACCAAGCATGAAGAGAAAAGTACATAAAACAAAAATATCTTCATTATTTTCTATATAAATGAGCTCAAAGTAGCATTTTATTCACAAACAGTGGTGGAAAAAGGCAAAATTTATGTAGATAGAGGCTTACCCTACTTGGCCTCAACATATTTTTGCAACAATCTATGTATGAAATCTCCATAAAAGCCTCCAAAGACTACATGAAAGCTTCGGTTTAGACCATGGTAGCACCCTCAAAGAGTGGAACAAAGTTTCCAGAGAACACATAGAAAAATTAAGTGTCTTTTATCATTTTTGTGCTATAAGAAGGTAAAGAAAAGCAATTTTCTTTCACAAAGAGCCATTTTCTTTCATAGAAGAAGGAAAAAACAATAGATTTTATGCAAATTAAGGCTTACCTACATGTAGTTCTAGATATTTTTGCATGAAATCTATAGGAGAGCCTTCAAAATTTCTAGAGAAGCTCTAGATGAAACTCTAGTGGTGCCTCGAGCAGATAGAACAAAGAAATTAAAGATGCAAAATGAAAGTGTGAATACCTTTTGGCTGTAGGTTTTGTATTTTGGGGTTCCCAATCTTGAGTGTGGCCGAGCCCATTGGGGTATATTTTTATTTCTTTAAAATTTTATCCATAGACTAATACCCTTGCACTATGTTCATGTGCAAGGTGACTAATTTTTTCCCTTTATTCACTTATGTGGTTTGCATGGTTTTTGAACAAAGTCAAGTAACCCTTTATCTTGCATAAATTAAAATTGATTTTGAAATGTAAAAAAAACATTTGCTAAAGTGATGCACTCTAAATCACTTTTATACATGTTATGAAATGCAAGATAGGAGGCATTGGTTTTTCAAGATTAAGTCAAAAGTAATGGATATAGTTTGGGAATTTATGGTTTATGCCAAGCATATAGGAGAAGTTGAGGAAGTTGACAAACAAGTGGAGAGAATGTAGGGGTTGTTTTGACTTGGTTTTGGAGGGAATTGAGAGCATCTTGGAGCATTTTTTGGAGCCTTTATGATAGGAGAGGTCAAGGCTTGACCTTTTCTTCATCTATAATCCTTTTTGGAGTGGGTTTAGGGGCTAGAATTTAGGCTTTATTATTGTACATGACCAAGGAAGTTCTAGTTCCTTTCTTTGTGCAACTGTTTGGAAAGCATAAAGTAAGTTTGAACATCATTTTTGAAGTTAGTTTTTATCATTATCTTTTGTCTACATTGTGACTTTTGAAGTCATTTTTAGTAGAAGACAACATTTGTAACTCTTTTTACAGACATGTATAGTAGTTTACACCTTGGAGATCAATGAAGATAAGAAATGTTTCCTTCTTAATTTTTTTTTTCTATTGTGTGCATTTGAATGATTAATGCATTTCCTTATGAATTTGTCTCATTCCTTGTCTTTGTGTCTCAAGGTATGTGCAAGATCATCATGGAAAAAATAGGCCCTTAAGTGGCAAGGAAAATTTAGAAAAATCGGAGTTAGACAACTTGACATAAAAAATTGAATAAGTTATCTATATTATTTCAAAAATATGTATGAATAAAATCTATGGAAAATTGATGTAGTTTCTAAACTACTAAGTTTATTTTATTTTTTTAAAAGTCTATTTGGTGAAAATTTGAAATTTCAATGTAGTAGTACTTAAATTTCAGGGAAAAAATAAGAAGTAGGTGTTTGTCTGACCACCCTAACCACAATAAAATGATAATATTTTTTTATAAGATTTTAGATATAATTAGAGGACTCATGTTAGGATGTGATGCATATTTTTTTGTAATTTTTCTCCAAGTAAATAATTAATTATGATTTTTTTATTACAAATTTTAAAAAATATAAAAACTCGTATGTCTGACCACCTTAACTTGGTCAAAACTTCATGAAATTCAGTTTTTCTTTTTTTAATCCTATAGTATACAAATCATAGAATGTGACGCATGTTTTGGATTCAAAAATATGATACCGTTTGAAAGTTATAGATGTTT
>VDFB02018296.1:15808405-15957785 GCA_007258455.2 Sequoia sempervirens | reverse complement strand
TTTCTCTCCATCACTCTCCCCTTCTTCCCCTCTACCCTTCACTCTCTCTCTCTCTCTCTTGCCCAACCTCCACCTCCTAATTACTGTTAGGTCTATATATGCACAAATCGGATATCAAATTTGAATTGGATATCAAATTTGAATTGGATATTTGATTTAAATTGGATATCTGATTTATAACACTAAAATCCTACCGTTAGAGAGCATTATAAAATTGTTTTATTTTAAAAAAAATTCATATTAGATATCATATTTAGTCGGATATCCGATTTGTGGGCCATACCAAAACCCCATATGGCCCATTTTTTTAATTCCAATGGACACTACATTCTTTTTGCAGGCGACAAATATGCAGTTTCAGACAAGAAGAGGCAAAGTTCCACTTTTTGGAGCATCTTATACTCAAATTTATAATAAACAATGATTTTTCAACATCTTTTATGAGGTATAATGGGGAGTAGTAGTCGTTAGAAGCATAAACATAAGAGAAAGCTTACAAAAGAAAAAATTGAAGCATATAGACAAAAAGATAAAGAATATCATAGGAAGAGAAGACAAGGTATGTTAAATATTGGTGAATCTGAGCCCTATGGTCTTTAAAGTGAAGAGGAAATTGAATATGTACAAGGTGAAAATGTTGAACATGATATTGAAATTGGGAATGAAAATGTTCAAATTGATACTCAAAATGTTCAAGCTAAAAAAGTTGGAATTAAAGATGTTGAACATGATATTCAAATTGGGAATGAAAATATTGAAATTGATAATGAAAATGTTGAAGGTGAAAATATTGGATTTGAAGATGTTGAATATGATATTGAAATTGGGAATGAAATTATTCAAATTGAAGGTGAAAATGCTGGAATTGAAGATGTTGAACATAATATTGAACTAAGTGTAAATTATGTTTCACCAGATTACATGAGAAATGAAGAACCTTGTGTGGAAGAAAGACATATTCCAAATTCAAAACCTTCATGAACCCCTAAATGGTTACTTGAATTTGATGAGAACACTATAAACAATTTTGAAGGAAAGAGGTCAACACGAATTGTTCGATTGTGGGCTAGAAGACTTTTCAACCAATATTTTAGTGATAAGACATTGACCAAGCAATGGAAACTTTTTGTACAATTGCTAAAGATGCAAAAGATGAGACCTTTGCTTGCCAAATTGAAGATTCGTGTGAACAAGAATGGAAAAAATTCTATTATTGTCAAAAATATTTTTAATTCTCTCAAGTCTATTGGAAAAAATAACAAGGAAAAGGATAAGAGAGCTACTCGAAGAGTCATTACAACCGCCTTAGTAAGCCATCAATTGAAAAAGGCTCGCTTTATGAGACACAATTGTGTTGATTTTGACATAAATCATAAAACTTTGGATAGAGCACTTTCAAGAAGAGAAAGAATAGATGATCCTCTTCAAAATGATACTTGGGATTTTTCTGGGAGGCTTCCACGTGTTGATAAGAAGCTAACTGATAATGTAAAGCAGGTAATTCAACAATTTTGGCATGATAACTCTAGAGTATCATCCAATGCAAAGGATGTTTTAAAGTTAAGAATTGGAAATCGAGACCATACACCGCATCCTAAACATTTCTTGGAATCAAGCCAAACAATGTTGTTCAAAAAAATTATTGAAACACATCCAAATATGGAAATATTGCAAAGGACTTTTGAAGGTTTGAAGCCATTTTATTGTGTGCCTCTTAAAATTTGTAATACTTTTTGTTTCAAATACCATGAACTATTATGCTATATTCATTCTACTTTGCATACTAATGAAATGTTGTAGGAGTGTGGTGCAATGCATCTTCAAAAATCATCAAGGGACTTGCTAGATATTTTTTTATGTTCAAGAGATGATAGTTTCTTTTTCTATAAAAATGATTGTTTAAATGCAAAGTGCTCACAATGTGGTGGCTTGTCAAAGTTTGTTCAATGTTTTCATGAGAGTTCCAAACATGAATTTGGAAAGAAGCTTGTTGAGAAAAAGAGATATGAGATAGTCAAATATACTTTGCAAAGTGGAGGTGAAGGTTCTAGATGTCAGTTGGTTTCAAAAGAATGCAATGTTACTGATTTTATTTCAGATTTTACAGACAATATTTTCTACAAGTATGCAAGGCATAGTCATAGGTCTTAGTGGTTGGATCAACAATTTAGGATGTGTAAGGAATCTTTTCCAATTGGCACTATTATATCAGTGGTTGATTTTGCAAAAAACTACACATTGCAACCATAAAACGAGGTACAATCTCAGTATTACAATTCCATTCATATTGCTATTTTTGTCCACATAACATTTAGACATGCACCTGATAGTATGGAGGAGGATCAAAAGATAATCAGAGAGTATCATTTTTATATTAGTGATGATAGATCTCACTCGTCCAAGTATGTCCAAATTGTTTCAAGATTTTTTTTGCGTTCTTGCAAGAGAATGATATAGCAATGGGCCAACATCTAATTTGGTCAGATAATTGCACAGGTCAATTCAAGAATGCTCGTATGTTTTATTGGTTGAGTAGAATGCATGTAGAGAGGGGTCTACCTCATATTTGGAGTTTTTTTGAAGCTGGACATGGGAAAGGGGAGCATGATGGAGTAGGTGCATACATGAAGAGAGCTCTAGTTAAGGAGAAATTGAAGATTTCAGAAGCAAAATTTAGTGATGCACGTTCTATTGTTGATTGGTGTAGTTCAACATTGTCACGGGGAGGGACACTTGATTCAATAGTGCACAAATTATTTTGGTTCATTGAGAAGGGTATAGTGGGAGGCAGATTGGATTGTCATACAATCAAATATTCTTCAAACATGTATTCATTTTGAAGCTCAGATGTAGGAACATGGACCATTTGGACACAAGAGTTGGCTTTTTTTTGTTAGATTTGTATTCAGTGTGAGTGGGATCAATGCGAGTCAAGTGAGTGGGTGGATACATGGATACCATAGTATCTAACTCATTTATCTCAAACAATATCCATGACAAATGACACAATGGAAAGTTCAGTTGATTACGACCTGCTTTCAGATCTACTACAACTAGGACATATTTTTGCAGTTGTTGCACCGCAGGGGAATGAAGAGAGACCAGAGTATTGGTTGGCTCGATGTGTGTAGGTAAAGCATAAGCTAACACAACCGATGGAAGATGATGATGGTTTCGTGTATCCTACAAGTTCAGTTGTGGTTGCAGGAACTTGGTTGTGAACATACATGATTAGAAAGAATGGAATACCTCATTTGAAGACTATGAGAAACACAAAACCATTCTCATGTATTTGCACCTTGTTATAGCAAAAAATGTTAAGTTGTTGAAGCATCATGCCAAAACAAAGACAAAAAAACTATGGACACTTAGTAATGTTGATCATGAAGCAATATTGGATACTCTTAAGCAAAGAGATGACCCTTCAGACACACTTGAATAGCATTTTAAAGAATGGAAGGTAGAATGCTTATGTTCATTATGATTAAGTTCATTAGTGTTCTTTATTTAATACCGATATTTTATATACTATTGCATTGTAGGTGTCTTTAATAGTGGTATTTTGTATGCACTTTTGTGATATGTTTGACAAGATTGATCATGGACCTATTGCAACAATATCCAACTTTGATCCTTTTGAAGAGGTATGCAATAGATTAGAACAATATAGATTAGTTATTTTAAGAATCTTTTATATTTTGCATCACCAACTCATCATCATTCAGGTTGTTTAGATTAATATAGATATGTTAGTCTAAGAATCTTTTCTATTGTGACAATATAGATTTCTCATTTTCCCACTTTTTGTCCTAGCATGATTGATCATGGACCTGCTGCAACAATAGCCAGCTTTGATCCTTTCAGAGAGGTATGTGAAGATTGCAACAATATAGATTGTTTATTTTAAGTGTCTTTTATAGTTTGCATTACCATCTCATCATATTTTGTGTCATTTAGAATAATATAGATCAGTTATTCTAAGCATCTTTTATAGTTTGCATCACCAATTCATCATCATTCAAGTTGTTTAGATTAATATAGATTTGTTAGTCTAAGCATATTTTCTATTGTGACAATATAGATTTTTCATTTTTCCACTTTTACAATATTCCTAGCACGATTGATCATGGACCTTCTGCAACAATAGCTAACTTTGATCCTTTCGAAGAGGTATGCAACAGATTACAACAATATAGATTGGTTATTCTAAGTGTCTTTTATAGTTTGCATTACTATCTCATCATATTTTGTGTCATTTAGAATAATATAGATTGGTTATTCTAAGCTACCTTGATGGTTTGTATAGGTACTTTTCAGTCTAGAATGTGAGCATACTACTATTGTCGAAGACTGTGCCCCGAATGCCTCTAATAGGAAAATTTTGTAAAATTTGAATTTTCAAATTGGAAACAATGTAAAACAGTCATAATTGTGTATGGGCATAATCTACACCTAGTGATGTTTTTTGAAATATGGGTCAAATGTTTGGCATTGTATATAAAGGGTATGTTTAAAATGTAAAGGGGTCTATTTTTGTACTTAATCAAGCTACAACCGAAGGTTTTCTTCCTGGTTCTTTCCTGTCAGTATGCTTGTTTGAACTAGGTTTTGTAATATCTCCCATTTATATATAATAAATTATAGTGGCTTGCAACTTTTGCTCCTCAAATCCAACTTGGGTGCAACTTCATTTTTAGCAACTTTCATGAGGTTTTTAAGGAAATCAATGTTTCCAACCTTGCCACACCCTATAAATTCATCAAACATGTCTATTAGGACCTGTACAAGCTTGATCCAACTTTAAATCTTGCTGCCCCCATGTTTCATTGACATTAGCAAGTTGTAAGCACCATTTTTTGGTGCGAGAGAACCTACACCACAATATCATTGTGGATCATTTCAATGATTAAAGTGTTAATATTTTGAGTTTGTGTCTTTAATGAGATCTAATAGTCCTAATGGTCATGTATTAGGAGGAGTTTTTAGGTTTTAGGGTAAAAAAAAATGGAGATCCCAACTTGTCCTAGTTGTTGCTTTGTGGCCTTTGAAGGAAAAATTAGTAAATTTGTTTAGGGACAAGCAAGAACAGTGTTTTGAACATGTAATGATGCTATTTCAAGCCATTAAGTGAGGTCTTAGTAAAGTTAGAAGTGGAAAAGTGCAACATTTCATTATGAGTCATATTAATGTGAAAAATGTTTGTATTTTGGCCTTCAACAATCATTAAGGTTTCAAAAGTCAGTTAATATTGGTGGTTAAAGGCATTAGGAGTTGGATTCCAAGGCATAGCAATGTACTTAAGGCCTTCAAGGGCTTGAGATAGGTTTGGTTGAAGGATTTTTTTTCTTTGAATCAATAAAGTTTCAATTGCTTAGTTCATATTTTACTATTTTTCTTGTGTTTTTTGCCTGTGCACAAGCCGTTCAAGAATTTTTGTATCAAAAATTTATGTAGAAATGTTATTACATGTCTTGAATTTATTCTGAATTCTTAATAGATGGTTTCTTTATTCATTTTGTGCCTCAAAACTTAGACTTTCTTTAGACGGGTTCCTAAATAGGGGAATAAGAGTTTTGCAATTTTAATGGCTTGAATCTCATCCCACCTACTGTGTGCCAATGTGAATTAGTGGGATGAGTTGGTAGGGATTAGGAAATGATATTTCAAGAGTGGAAGGCATGGAGAACTGGGTTTTGAAATAAAATGAAGAGTTAAAGGTCTAAAAATGGTGGTTTATTTTCACTTGAAAATAGAGTTTTTACCCTAGGGTTTGCAAAAACCTCTGAGATACCAGAAGTTTCTTTGTTTTCTAAGCATATTTGGGCCTAAATAAAGGTGTCTAAGGTCGTGGAAGAGTCTGAAAAGTTGTGGAAGTGCTACATACAATAAACCCTCAAGAATTACACTAAAAACAAGGTTTTCTGATTTGATGGTTACAGGTCCATACAAATGGAATCCAATTGTAGTATGTTTATTTTCTTGGAAATTTATTTTCTTCCCCAAGGTTTTAGGGGTCTGTGTGGTGTTTGAAGGTATGTTGTTTTGCATTTTTGGGCTAATTGAGTAGCCTTTTCAAGGGTGAATGTATAGGAAGTCAATGCTAGTCCAAAGGAGTCTATGTTGTTTCTCATATATGTTGTGTAACTTGGATATGGGTGTTTGAATCAGTCATGTGTTGGTCTGGTGTTTTGGAAAATTGTGGAGTAATTGGATAAAAACTAGTTTCTCACTATTACAAGGGTTTAAGGGGGTTAAAGAGGGGAATGTGTATTTAGTTGTTTGTCAAGTTTTAAGGTAGTTTTGGAATGTATAAAGAGGTCAAAATAATCTTGTTAGATGCCTCAAATAGGCAGGTTGTAAAGAGTTTGTGATTGTGCTCTTGTGTCTGCATCAAATTTTCACCTAATTTCACTCGGTCCAATGTAGCTCGGAGTGATTCGATGTATTTGGTTGCAAAATAGGACCATCCCTAGTGTAAACATACCCATCCAGATGTGTTGGAACAATCTATTTGGTCGTACGAGTTGTGGAATGAAAGTTGCACCACTTTGCAAATTTTCCCTCCACTAAAAAGTCATCACCATAGGAAAACGCCTCTGAGATAGAAAAAAATAAGAGAGGTTTTTATAGATGGTCCCAACACAATACCATATCCTTAGACAGAGAGTTTGTGAGCCTCATGGTCTCTGAGAAATATCCCCTCAAAGATTGTTGCCTTTTAGCACTTTGGACTCTTAAGGGAAATCGTCAGTCCAATGTAACTCAAAGTGATTTGGCATATTTGGGTGCAAAAGAGGACCATCCCTAGCGTAAATGTACCCATCCGGACTTGTTGGAATAGTCTATTTGGTCGTATGAGTTGCATAATGAAAGTTGCACCACTTTGCAACTTTACACTGCTTGCATTTGGCAACTTTTCCCTCCACTAAAAAGTCATCGCCACAGAAAAATGTCTTCAAGATAGAAAAAACTGAGAGAGGTTTTTGTAGATGGTCTCAACACGATCCCATAGCTTAGACAGAGAGTCTATGAGCCTCATGATCTTTGATAAATATCCCTTCAAATATTGTTGCCTTTTAGCACTTTGGACTCTTAAGGGAAATCGCCGGTCCAATGTAGCTCAGAGTGATTCAGCATATTTGGGTGCAAAAGAGGACCATCCCTAGCATAAATGTACCCATTCAAATGTGTTGGAATAGTTTGTTTGGCCGTATGAGTTGCGGAATGAAAGATACACCACTTGGAAACTTTACACTGCTCGCATTTGGCAACTTTTCCCTCCACTAAAAAGTCATCACCACAAGAAAACGCCTTCGAGAAAGAAAAAACCAAGAGAGATTTTTCCAGATGGTCCAAACACAATCCCATAGCCTTGGATAGAGAATCTGTGAGCCTCATGGTCTCTGAGAAATATCCCTTCAAATATTGCTACCTTTTAGCACTTCAGACTCTTAAGGGAAATCGTCGGTCCAATGTAGCTCGGAGTGATTCAGCATATTTGGGTTCAAAAGAGGACCATACCTAGTGTAAAAATACCCATCCAGACGTGTTGGAGCAGTTTGTTTGGTCATACGAGTTGCAGAATGAAAGTTGCACCACTTTGCAACTTTACACTGCTTGCATCTGGCAACTTTTCCCTCCATTGAAAAGACATCACCGCAGGAAAATTCCTTTGAGATAGAGAAAATTGAGAGAGGTTTTTGTAGATGGTTTGAACATAATCCCATAGCCTCAAATGGAGATTTTGTAAGCCTCACGGTCTCTGAGAAATATCCCTTCAAAGATGGTTTCCTTTTAACACTTTGGACTCTTAAGGGAAATCACCGATCCAATGTAGCTTGGAGTGATTCGACGTATTTGAGTGCAAAAGAGGACTATACCTAGTGTAAATATACTCATTCAGATGTGTTGGAACAATCCATTTGGTCATATGAGTTGTGGAATGAAATTTGCACCACTTTGCAACTTTACACTGCTTGCATCTAGCAACTTTTCCCTCCACTAAAAAGTCATCACCACAAGAAAATGCCTGTGAGATAGCAAAAATTGAGAGAGGTTTTTGTAGATGGTCCCAACATGATCCCATAGCCTTGGATGAAGAGTCTATAAGAATCACGGTCTCTGAGAAATATCCCTTCAAATATTGCTTCCTTTTAGCACTTTGGACTCTTAAGGGAAACTAGTGGGCAACATAGTTAACTTCTTCACAAACTTGGCTTGAATTAATTTCATTCTTTTTTGTGCATTTAAAATGGAGTTTTAAGCCTTCCACCCTAAAAGTGACCTTTAAATAACTTCAAAAACCTTAACTAGCTCATTCTTATTCATTTGTTTTGCAAACAAGCATTTTCATTCCAAGAGGCCGAGCTTTCATTTTTGCTTGTTGGGTTGAAAGCGAACCGTGACACAACTTTCTTTTTTCAAAAATTGTTTAGCATCATTGAACTAAGAATTTATCACATTTGTAGAGAAATAGAGGAGTACTACAAACTAAAAAACATTACACTTTGGTTCTCCCTAACTTGATGTACTCTCCAACATCTCTCTTCTCTAAAAGCAACCTCTAAATCACTTCAAACACCTTAACTACCCTAAAAGTGACCTCTAAATCACTTAAAATATCTTAACTACCCTAAAAGCAACCTCTAAATCACTTCAAACACCTTAACTACCTCATTCTTATTCATTTGTTTTGCAAACAAGCATTTTCATTCCAAGAGGTTGAGCTTTCATTTTTGCTTTCAAAGAAAAATCTTCCTATGCCATTGTTACACTGCACAGGTAAACTAGGTTTTGTATTGTGGACCTATATTAAGCTACCACTCTGAAGACAAATGTAACAATGATACAAAATAAAGTTTGAGACTACAAGAAGACATCAAAATGGCTAGTGTACTAAAAAAATTCTTATGATTTTTGAAGAATGTTGATAACTCTACTCAGTTGTCTTCTTTTTTCAATATCATACAAATTGAACCCTAGCATCAATAGACTCTGTATATCAAGCTACCACAATTCAAGTTTCAATAATGAATATTTATCATGCATGTTTTAAATGGCATTCAATTTTATGGTGGTTTTTTTGTTTATATGATGTTATGTGATATTCTAATTGTAATTCATGCTTCTAGGCTACACACACACACACACACACACATATATATATTATTTTTACATGTTTTCTCCATTGTTTGACCCCTACACTACAAGTAAATTGTTGCATAGAATGTGGAATGAGGGGGCAGTAGGCTTGAGACCCCTTTAAAGTTTGTTTGAGTGCATTTAAAATGAAGTTTTAAGCCTTGCACCCTAAAAGTGACCTCTAAATAACTTCAAACACCTTAACTACCTCATTCTTATTCATTTTTTTTACAAACAATAATTTTCATTCCAAGAGGCTGGGCTTTCATTTTTTGCTTGTTGGATTGAATGCAGACCGTGACACAACTTTCTTTTTTCAAAACTTATTCAACATCATTGAACTAAGAATTTATCACACATCTGCAAAGAAACAAAGGAGTACTACAAAATAAAACACATGACACTTTGGTTCTCACTGACTTGATGTACTCTCCAAAATCTCTCTTCTCTCATGTGGAGAGTTAGAACTACTTGTCCATTCCTTTGCATCATTAGGGAAGTTTTTCTCTTTTTGACAATGTCAAAAGCATGGCTACATACAGATTAGGAAAAAGACCTTTTCTTTTAGATTAGCAATGCATGGAAGATTCAAAAAGTATCCTTGATATTACAAAAAGGTATGTGTTTATACACTTCAAATGTGCAATCGCTCTCAAGACCAATGTAACAATGATACAAAATAACATTTGAGACTGCAAGAAGACATCAAAATGGCTAGTGTACTAAAATAATTCTTATCATTTCTGAAGAATGCTGATAACTCTACTCAGTTGGATTCTTTTTTCAATATCATACAAATTGAACCCTGGCATCAATTGACTATGTATATCAAGCTACCACAATTCAAGTTTCAACGATGAATATTTATCATGCATGTTTTAAATGACATTCAAGTTTATAGTGGTTTTTTGGTTTATATGATGTTATGTGATATTCTAATCATAATGCATGCTTCTAGGTTGTATATATATATATATATTATTTTTACATGTTTTCTCCATTGTTCAACCCCTACGCTGCAAGTAAATGGCTGCATAGCATGTGGAATGAGGGGGTAGCAGGCCTGAGACCCCTTTAAATTTTGTTTGAGTGATTTGTTTTCATTTTTTGTGAGTTTTGTGCCAAGTTTCCTCAAAGAAATGTGGTCTCATAGAATTCCATGACAAGCTAATGCAATTGATAGCTGCTCCTAGTTATTAGTTATGTAATGTGAAGTAATTGCATAAGTACTTAGGTTGACTTTGTAAAAACTATATTGTTATTGAAATTTTTTCATCTATCAGCATCTAGTTGTTACTTATGCAATGTGAAGTAATGCTTTGAGTTTGAAAGATGTGCAATGCAATGTAATTAGAAATATGAATATAAACTACATAATATTTAACCATTCTTTTTATGCTATTGTACATTGATATTTAACCATTGCTCACTTGATTAAATTTTCAAAGAGTTTAATCATGCACATGAGGAGGAAATTAAATTTCGATTGTCAACTTCTATATATCAAATTATCCAATAATCAAGTGTATGTCCATATACAAAAATAGCATCAACGCCAACTCAAACAAAGTTTTACAATATGCGGCATATGCCATCTCAGTATCCATTCAAAATTTACATGCCAAAATTTCTATCTCATCCTAAACTACTGGTGGATCATCAAAATGGAGCCTCTTTGAAGCACTCGTTGGCTTTGAAGGTAGTTGTAGAAGAAAATGTCAAACTACAATTGAGATTAGTTATACTTTATAATTTAAAATCGAATAATTAACATAAAAATCAATATACATTGAATTATAATTGAACTCTAAAATTGAAATCTTGATTACCTGAAATATACGTCTCTTCCAAGCGTCAGAAGTCCTAGAATATACCCCTCTTAAAGAACCAACCAAACCAAATTTTGTAACATCAATCTATATATGTGAACAAAAACATAAAATTGATCCAAGTTAGCATAGAATTGTTAGTAATAAGAACATATTTACCAAGCACAAAATAAAATAAACACATACCACTTTAGGTTGATCTTTTTCTTTATCTCCTTTAGGTGTTTCAACACCTCCTCCTTCAGGTGTTCGAATACCTACTCCTTTAGGTGTTGTGACACTTGTCAACAATGATGTATAGCTCACAATTGCATGTACATAAAATGACAAGTACATATGAAACTATGAATCTATGTCAATGTATGCATAATCAATAAAAGATCTTATAAATCTTAATTCAATCAAATTTGAGTTCAATTACCTTTCCCTTATCTAACATTGTGCCTCCATAGTTTGGAGAGCATCGCATCTCGCTCACACTAGGTGTTTCCTACAAGCAGAGAATAAGATAAACATATAAGTTAATGTATAATTTCATTAATGATAATTCAAATGACAAGCAAGTATACAGTAAAAAAATGTAAATGAGTGAGTGCAAAAATACATATTGTGTGCATGTCGAGGCCAAATGAAATGGCCCTAAGGGTGCTATCAGTCACCCATGTGAGCTCCTCCTTAGACATTAACTGCTAAATAGACCATGTAAATAAATATTAGTACTTGATACTATCTCTTATTAATCTTCATTTAAAAAAAATGCAAGTTATGAATTTACACCTTAAATGTTACTTGTGTAACTATTCCAATGTCCACCTCTCTAGTAGGAGAGGACTCTGTAGGGTGTGCTCCACTCCCCTGCGTGTGATTTTCTATAATCTCCACATTCTAGATGTCATAATTAGAAGTGTCTAATGGATGCTTAGCGGGTTGTACAATAGGACCCAAGCATATCTGCTAGCATGTATCACAAATATGTGGCACACAAATATGTGGACCTTAGGAGGATGATGCAGCAGCACTGGATCCATCACCAACATCACTAGAATGTGGCTGAGCTACTGAAGAAGCATGGGAAACCAAAAGACCACTCAAAGAGTGAATGGCTTGGATAGTCTGTGTGGTTGCATCCTCTGTAATATCTAGATGTTGTATTGGAAGTGGCAGAGGAAGGGGAAGAAGGGGGACATGTGGGCACCCGACTACTCTAACTGCCCTTGGCCTATCCTGGGGCATACCTCCACCAACACCCTAGAAGGGTTTAATGTCAAAGTAATTGACATGATTCCCTAACAAAAACTCAATGTATAATTTTTTAATAAAGTAAAAAGGTACATCAAGATTATTGTTGAGCGGTTTATCAAAAACCATACACCAATTATCCCAAAAGTTATCTACTATGCCCCCATGTGTGCACCATTTTATAGAAAGTTTTGGTTTGTTAACATTAACTAGAAAACTAGTGTTGGGGCTAATAAATAAAGAGGCTATTTGGGCTTTTGTTATTTGGAGATTTTTCACATCATCATAAGACAATCCACATGCATAATATTCCCTCATGGTTTCTCGCCACAAATGAAAGGAATTATGTTGGGTGGAGAGGGTTTCTCCATTTGTAATTATTTCTATCAATGTGGTTGACATAAGAGATAATCAAGGGAATTGGTCCAATTTTTCACCAATTAAGTCTTCAATTGATGGCTATGGAGGTGGTGGAGCATTTGGAATTTCTATATTTTGATTCTTAACTGGTGGATTTTCATTCTCAATTGGTGGAATTTGTGCATATTCTCAGCAACCATAATGCCTGATTAAAGTTAAAAAAAATTAATCTAATTAAAATTAGACAATATAAATGAAAATATTATAAAAATACCCTAGTTTTTTAAAAAAATCCAAAAAAAACCCTACTTTTTAACAAAAATCTATAAAATTCTCTAATTTTTAATAAAAACATAAGCAACACTATTTTTAAATCAAAATCCATAAAAAAAAATCATTTTTTTTATCAAAATCCATTCTAAACTCAATTTTTTCATAAAAATTCAATCAAAAACCCTATTTTGAAAAAAAATCCACAAAAAACTAATTGAAATTATCCAAATCTAATTCAAAATTGAATCAAAGCAAATAAAAATCTAAAATCTTACCTTTTCAAATCGAATATTGACGAAATCGGATATCCGTTACGCAAAGAACCTCCTCACTATGCGCCCGCAGGTTGTTTGACTATCAAATGATTTTAAAATAGCCATAAATTTGTATATATATACTTTTTACAAATCGGATATCCGATTTGAATTGGATATTTGATATGGAAAACTAGGATTGGTGTTTTCTTTGGTGGTGTGTATTGACACCCAAGCTTAAAAAAAGTCAACACAGTATTTTTCGCGTTCTTGGGTCAATGAAATACGTGTTTTGTTCCTCATTGCCACTTTTTGGGCCACCATGATTGTGCACATACCCCTCATTAGTAACACCTTTGTGCACAAAGTATATGTATTTTGTAGGTTGTGAGATATGTTGGAATGCAAAACAATTTGATTTGTGAAAAGTATCTTTCCTTCTAGGATTGTGTGCATTGTACCCTCCTAATGAAATATTGGTGCAAAAATATATGAGTATTGAGTTGTGCATATCAAGATTTGTTGTTGATTGAAACTGTGTGTGCAAAGTAGTTGTGGAAGTTTTAGGTAATCAAATTTGGTGCATCACCCTTAGTCATAGGTTTTATTTTATGCAAATATTCTTACCCTTTTCCCAACAAGAAGTAGTTTTTAGGTGAGTACCGTAAGAGCTAGCTTACTCTAGAGGTTAGCTTTTAAAATTTGAGCCCATAATCAGAGAAAATTTCTAATGTTTCACTAGTAGGCCGAGTTTACTCAGCAAGGGTGCACTATTAGGAGACAATATTAGTCATTTATTGTACTTTATTATTTTGTTTATTTCATTAAACCTCATTTACTAGGTTGTCAGTAGGTTTTATGGCACTCTATACCGTACCTTTCACTTCTAGTTGTATGGATGTTGGTGCACCAAAGAGATGCCAGTGCATCATGTTGTTGTCCTATATACACGTTGTTGTCCTCGAACAAAGAGTTGTTTGAGGTATAGTCTAGGTTCTAAAAATTGGCTTGTCTATCCCTATTTAAACATTCAGATTAATAGAGTGACAAAAGCACTTGAGAGTGCTCTTCATTCTTTATCCTTGACCTAAACACCCATTAGCTTGAGGTAAGATAGGGAAGCCCTCCGCTCTCATCTCTCCATGACCTGAAGCCTTGCTGTGGTTGGTCCCCCTACCTTACATATATAGATGACACAATACACCTTAAATGCACACACACACACACACACACACACACACACACACACACACACACACACACACACACACATATATATCATACAAGATGAGGAAAAATTCAAACATACATGAGGAATACATTAAGAAAATAATAGAGTTCCAATAAAGCTTCCACAAAGGATACACAAAGAATACATAAATTAGACATGAAGCATACATGGAGAGAAAAAAAATACAACAATGTCAGTACATGCTATCTAAAACAAAAACTTTGAGTCAACAAGGTAAGGAAACCTTAGTATGAAAGGATGTCTCAATACCCAATATCATCCCCTATATGCAACAAACACATGGAGGAATTCTAAAGAGGAGAGAAGAATGTAGTGATTTGATCAATTGCTTCAAAGTAAGAATGAATACAAATAGATGGGAAAAAATCAATATGAATGAAGAAGGGTACATGATTTAGGAACTAGCTTGCTCTATCACTAAGGGTGATGCACACTACAAAGCTCTCATGGATTATTGGCTAGCTAGTTGTGCTATGCTAATAGACCACAAATGTGAAAAGTTAGGCCCTGTGAAGCACATAGGGTAATAAGTTACATTATGTTAGGTGGCATATAGAGTACATAAATTCACAAGCTAGTAAGTTGCATTATGTTAGATGATCATGTATTATTAACACCTTAGAGAGTGTACAAATGAACAAGGTATCAAGCGATTGGTAACCACACCTCAGGGAGCATACACATAAATGCCACAAGGAACAAATTGATAACCACATCTCAAGGAACATAGAAATGAACAACATCATAGGGGAAAAATTGATAACCATGCCTCAGGGAGTGTTATAAACAAAAATCACCATAGGGGTGCACATCAATAAACTAAATATCAAGAAGCATGAATGGAGAAGGGTGCATGTGTAGATGCATAGATTATTCAAAAACTAGCCTGGATGACAGTGTAAGTTTATTTCTAGCAACAAATCATTTACCATTCATTCCTACAAGTCAATCCATTAATACCAATAATTTAGAATAGAAGGGCCAATGAAGGAAATACAATTAACATTACTTGAAGCTTACTTTAGGTGTTTTGCAAGGTCATGTGGACTCCATGTCTTTGGCCAGTCACAACTTATCTTAGGGATGCAATATGATCCCTCCAAAATGGATATAATCCCTATCCACCCCTCCAAGTAGATTTTATGGCCCCAGATGAGAGAGTAGACATCTATACTCACTTGTAGAGCATAGGGTCAACTTCCTAATGACCAATGACCCAAGTTGTTCTAACCAAATTGGTAAAGTAAGATACCATTTCTATATCAAGTTATACCATGACAATTCCATAAAGTATGTCCAATATGTTACCTACTTAAGCTTCATTAGAAATTATCTTCCTTGTAATCTATCAAATGAATGAACAACAAGGTGGTTTATTACATGCATGTTGTTGGCCTAAATACTTGCATGCCATTGGCCCCAATGCCCACATGTTCCTAGAAAAATATGTCCATGCATCTAGAGTAACATGGGGTATGCATCACTACTATGCCACTAGGCCTAATCCCCACAATATCCTAGCAAAATCCATCTCACTATCCAAGTGGTATGACAAACATTCCATCAAAATAATATGCCCCTTGACTCTTGCTAATATCCAGCATGGATAAGCTTATCTCTAAGCAAGTCATAGGATATTTCCATCGATGATCACCTCAAATGGATATGAATAACCTATGTTAGAGGATTACTACCTTTACCAATGCCCTCATAGGGTCCTATTCCATTCATTTCCATAAAATTTAGTGCTTGCACCCATGATCTTACCACTATAACTAGAAGAGAGCTTCCTAATTCAAAATAAGTAGGTTCTAAGCTCAACCACCTCAAAGGTTTAACTGCCCATTTTGGTGTTGTGATACATGAGGGGTTCCAAATCCATTATTCTTGAATTGTTATGGATATTATTCAACCAAAAAGGAGATAACCATTCACTCCCAACAAAATCTTGTAAGGTAGACAATCACTACCCACCCCATAATGGTTTGCTACCATCCTTCACATGGCTCAATAGAAGACTTAGCTATTCAGAGTTTATTACATTGTTTGCTTTCCATAAAAATGTATTCGAAGAAGGGTCATATCTTCCTAATATTCCAAACTATTTGAACATTCCAATATTAGTTTGAAGAGGATGTCTATGGTCTACCCTGAAGTAGTTTTGATTACAGATTCGAGGTTGTTAAGTTCTTTTTCTTACCCAAACTCTTCCCTATTTAATCCCTCATTCCTAGTTGCTAAGGGAACATGCATATACCTTTATTTTTATCAGTTTAACATTGATATTATAGTTGGTAATAGAATCTCAAACTTTTTTAGCAGTAGTTACAAATCATTTAACCTTATATTAATATACCAAATGATATTCAACCTTATTCCTTTCTTATACTTCTTATATCATTGTTTCTCCTAAGGTTCAACCTTATTCCTTTATTATACTTCTTAAATCACTATTTCTTCAGGGGTAAGGAAGAAAAAATAGTAATAATTTTGTTTAAGGGTTTAGTAATTTCTATAGAACTCTTAAGAAACTTTTTTTACAATCAACTTAAATTTATTTTTTTCTTGGTAAATCATTGTTAAGGGATAACACCCATCGCTTTTGACAAGAGCTATGAACCAATGAGGCCACATTTGGGGGACCTCATCCCCACCATTCATATTCTGATAGCTACCTTCATTCTTGCCAAGCTCCTTGCAAGACTCGATGTCATTCCACCATTTGTTGTACTTGCCTGCATTCTCGCCAAGCTCCCTATAGGACCTAATGCCATTCCTCCTATCTTCTTTGCTTTCTTACATTCTCGTTAAGCTCCCTACAGGACCCAACACCAATCCTTTGTCTGAACACCCCTTCTAGATCCACCTCTCTATCAATCCCTCCAGCTCCCAGACCTCACAGTAGCACACACCACCCATCCCCTCCTCCATGCACTAATCATTGCCACCCTTTACATAGGCATTCCTCCATCATTCGTGCATCGTCCAACGTTTCCTTCATTCTCTGGCCAACGATAGTTCATCCCACCTTCCACTGGTGGGATTTGAACTCAAGACAAAATGGAAGTTGTTGCTTGCAACTTACCGTTGCACTATGGGATCATCCCCCAATCAACTTAAAATTATTGTTGACAACTCATTTAAATCATAATTTCCTTCATGCAATTATTGTAGTTTCTTTTTTCTACATGTATTAGAACAAGTTCAGAATGACACTTCTAAATGGTCATTAATTTTTAACTATCTTGTGTCCAAATTAATTAAGGTTCTATTTGATTTAAGGTAGTTTAAAAGTTGCAAACTGAAATAAACAATGCTTAAATTAACATGAAATCAACAACTAACCTATTAAATGAGAAGGTTAAATATTCATTTCCATGAGGCTTTTAGATTTCAATGTAAATTCATTCTATGACTGTGAGTACAATGAAACTATACTCCTCTACACTTCATCAACAACCCTAGCAAGATAAATATATATTTATATATACAAATCAAGGAATTTAGGAGTCCTTTTGCTTCTATGTGTCACTTTATGAACAATTTAGGAAACTATTTATGGTTTAAGTTTAGTGGATTACCTAGGTTATTCATTAAAATACCACATCTTTTCCAAATACAAATTAATATTAACTATGATCATAATTTTATATAATGGAGAACATAGAGCACATTGAATGAGACAAGGTTTGTAATAATAGTTATAGTAGCAATATTATCAAACCAAGCAACTTTCTTCCTACTTTTCACCCTCTCCAAACCTTATTAGATCCACAACTTGTGGTCTCCTCTTCACACAAATTCTCTTCTCCCTCCAATCGCCTAACTTCTTGTAACCACTAAACTGGCCTATCTCAATCAAACTAAAAAGAAACTACCCAAATATGACTTAGGTTATGGGGAGTTTTATGGTGGATGGCAGGGAGCCATTTCCTAAAGATTGGCCATGTCTCCTTAGAAAGAAGGGACACCATGCCTTATTAATGACACACGAATCCTTCTTCTTGTGCATGCCCTCCTCCATGCCATACTTAGTGAGTTCTTCTTGTCTCCATTGCTAGTTGCATGGATTCTTTTGCATTAAATTCCTATCTTCCTCTTGTCCACACCCTTCCTCTTTTCTTCCTATTTTTTATTTATTTGCAAAAGTTGAGGCACAATGATACTTTTTTTATTTTAATTATATTGAGTGACCTCCTTTCCATTATTTCCTTATATCTATTCGTGTGTATTTTATTTTTTCCTTATATTTATAGTTTATTATCATTTATTATTTATTTAGTTATGTTTCATTTATATTTATGTTTATATTTTATTGTTGTTTATTATTTTTGTAGGTATGCTTTATTTATATTTAGTTTTAATTTACTTAACCCCTATCCTAAGAATAACTTGTTAGATTCAAATAGTAGTTGGCATCATACCTTTACCTTATAAGTAGAGTAGATAGTGTAATGGTTAAAGAATCTATTCTCAGGGTTACACATTGATTGGGTAATCCATTGGACATTCAACTACAAGATTATTTAACAACATTTGCTTACTCAGTACTAGATTTGGTAAACCTTAGGATAGGGTGAAGTTACCTATAGATTTTTTTCATGGGGATTTGGCCTTAAAGTGTCTATCTCTCATTGTCATACCACAAAATCCACCTCATTTTGCATCTCAAGTACCTACAATCAACGAAAAACCCCACAAAAGTCCACAAACCAAATTATTGATCCAAGTTAATATAAACAAAACCAATGTATTTATATTTCACCAATATTAGAATAATGTTATAATATTTAAATAAAATTTGCAGAACAAAATAGTTGAAAACTACAACATTTCATCAATAGATAAAATAAATATATAACTACATACACTCAACAAACTTCTTATACATCATGCTAATTATAGTGATAGCTAACTGAAGCTATTTAACAACAAACTAAACATATAATCAAAAATTGGAATTGTAGACACCTCTATAATTCTTTATTGACACATATATAGTTTTATTTGGAGTGTATATTCCAACACCCCTCTTAACAGTACAACATTAAACATAAAACAATAAAAAATACATTATGTAGAAGATGTTCTTTGAAAACAATTCTTGAACAAGTAAGAAATCTTCAAGATGCTCCCAAGTATAGTCACTTAGTTGTAATCCAAGTTTTTAGCGTCATTGGACACCATTTGCACATGAAGTATCTCATCACCCTAGTAAATTCTACAATGAGCAACTCCTATCACAACTCACTCATTGTACACCTCACAAAGGTGGAAGTGTTCTTTTTGCAAAGATCACTTATCCAACCACAACTCTTTGAAGTCTAATTTTCCAACCAATAAATGTCCTCCACCATAGGTCCATGGAACAACAAATTACACTCCCCCACAAACTGGCAGCTCTAATATGAAAATAGAATTTGTACAACAAAATAGTTGAAAACTACAACGATATTATTCATCAATAGATAAAACAAATATATAGCTCCAAACACACAACATACTTCCTATAATCATGCTAATTATAGTGACAAGACATCTAATGATAGCAAACTGGAACTGAAGACACCTCTATAATTCTTTATTGACACATCCACAATTTTATTTGGAGCGTATATTCCAACAATAATTACATTCATTAGTACTAGCATCTACAAACTAGCACCTGCACCTAAAGAAGGTTCAAGGATTATATTGATATAAAACTATATGCATGTTAATATGTTAGAGAGTACGCGTTTGTGCATGGGTACGTATGGATGCTATGTGCCACAAATTCTAATTGTATAGATGACTAAGTTAGACAATTAATAATAAATACTAAATAATAGAATGAAATAAACTTAGACAAATCTATTTTTTTTTCTTAAAAGAATTAAATATTATCTCATTTTGAAATATTTAACATAAACAATTACGTCACCTAAAATGGTCATAAAATCTATAAATTATCACGGGGCTAGGAATATGACATCCTCAAATACGCAAATATTGCAGAAATTAAATCTTGAAGTGCCAAAGGTAAGAGGGGCCCTCACGCCTTTTTCCGCTACGAATAGAAAGAGAGGACAAGTTGGACCCGAAATGATTTTGAGGACAAAATCACACCGAAATTATCCATCGCAGACCATACAATCAGGTTTGTCGAATCAAGTTTATTTATATAAACATATGTATTAATCAAACTTAATATTCTACAATTTGGCCCTCAGCCGTCGCCATAGGGAGCAGAAGCTCTTTCCTCGTCCATGGCAAATTTACTCTTTTCTCAATTATTTTGTGTGGCCTATTTACTCTATCATGCAAACACGGCTAGTATTCCCGGTCCCAGCGGGCAATCAGAAAGAGGTCCAAGCTTCAATTTTCCTGAATTCATTGAGTCCCAAAGAGATGGAATTGCCTTTGTGGGTGACGCTGGAGTCTCCTATAATGTTGTCCATCTTACAAATAGCAGCAAGCTTAAATCATCAGGCAGAATTTTTCATAATCTGACGATTCAGCTTTCGTCTGTAGCCAATTTCAGCACGCACTTTGTGTTTGCTATGTACTCTGATAAAAATGATTCTCAGGGCGACGGAATAGCCTTCTTTATCACACATGTAGGATACGCTTACACTATTCCACAGTTCGAAGGCAAGGGATTGTTTGGTCTTGTTGGAGATAACCTCGATGTGATACCTTCTGTATTTGCTGTAGCATTTGACAGCAGGCGGAATATTGTGGGAACTATTGCCCGCAGTTTTTCAGATCATCATTATTTGCAAAACGCTAGTGTTTCTCATCTAAACAAGGGGAGAGTATGGAATGCATGGATTGACTACAGCAGCGAAGCACAAATGCTCGATGTATATCTTGCTAGTGGTTCTCAAAGTTCTAAGTCCCCCAAAAATTGCATTTTATCACAGAATGTAAATTTGTCTTCATATTTTAGAGGAAATTTTGTGATGGGTTTTTCGTCTGCAGCTGTAAACTCGAAAGAGATCCACAGAATCTTTTCATGGAGCTTCAACAGCAACTTGTACTCGAATAACACTTCAGCGGGTTTCAACAACAGTGCAAATGGTTCAGAGATAGGCTCAAAGGGAAAAGGCAGGAAACAAATAAGCACTTTTACAAAAATATTTCTGGGTGTTGGATCTGGCATTGTGGCTTGTCTCGCAGGTGCGCTGTATGGCTACTGTTCTTTCCTCAGAAGAAAGAGAGCTGCATCCATCAGAGGACAAAAATTAGCAGACATGGATCTTGACAAGCTTCTACACCACATTCCCCGAAGGTTTAAGCTGGATGATCTCGTTGCCGGAACTAACAATTTCAGAGAAGCTCAAAAAATTGGGGAGGGAGGATTCGGAGGAGTATACAAATGCAATCTTGTTAAAACAAATGAGATTGTGGCTGTAAAGCGCATCTCAGAAGGTTCAAGGCAAGGGATTAAGGAATTCATTTCAGAAGTGAGTATAGTTAGTCGTCTCAGACATCGAAATCTTGTTCAACTCTTGGGATGGTGCCATGAGCGAGACCAGTTGCTTTTGGTCTACGAATATATGTCTAATGGAAGCTTGGATAGACATATTTTCACCACAGGAGGAGAAGAAGAAGAAGAAGAAGAGCAAGTGCTGCAGTGGAGTTTCAGGTATAAAATAGCTAGTGAAATAGCGAGTGCACTGTTGTATCTTCATGAAGAATGGGATGAATGTGTTGTGCACAGAGATGTCAAGTCCAGCAATGTTATGCTGGATGACAATTTCAGTGCAAAGCTTGGGGATTTCGGCATAGCGCGCATGGTGAGACATGAACGTCTAGTTCAGACTACCCGGGCTGCAGGGACATTGGGATATATGGCCCCTGAATGTGTGGCATCGGGAAAAACTAGCCCCGAATCTGATGTTTACAGCTTTGGGGCGGTGGCTCTGGAAATAGCCTCTGGCAAAAGAGCAATAGATGTGAGCTTGGCAGAGTTCGACATGCGGCTTGTAGCATGGGTATGGGATCTGTATGGTCGAGGAAGACTATTGGAGGCTGCAGATGTGAGATTAAATGGAGAGTTTGAAAATGAAGAAATGGAACGATTGATGTTGGTGGGGTTGTGGTGTTCTCATCCAGACGTTGCTAATCGGCCCAAAATGAGGCAAGTGCTGAAGTCATTGAATTTTGAAGTTGCAGCACCTATTCTTCCCCCAACAATGCCTGTACCATCATATGCTCACACTTCATTTACCCCTGAGCCTTCCTTTTCAGTGATATCACACAGTCCTCCTAACACTTTGAGTCCAAGGTAAATTGCTTTGCTGTAATTCTCTTGGTTACAGGCTACTTGCAGGATACTTCCATATAGGATAAGTTGTCATAGTTTACAGAGATAAAGCACTGTTTTAAATTCTTTTAAAAATAGTTTTGATCAATAAAAAACAATTATTCAGAAACATTGGAGATTTAATATATTCAAGAGGAGTTTTCATGATATAGGCAAAGATGTTAAAAAGTGTACAAAGGCTTAAGGGACACATGAACTGTCTGTTTGTTATTTCCTCATCAGATTTTGTTGAAATACGATATTTTTGTGTAGTTTTTTAATAGAGACTTTGCATATTTATATATAATGTTAAAAACATTTAAAAATTTTAAAGATTAAACAATAAATATATGAAATTGAATGTGCTCAATCACTTTCTGTTGGATTTCAGGTGATTTCGTATTATTTTTTTAATATGTGTTATTTTATTATCTAACTGACATCTATTCATGAAAAGTCTGATAAATGAAGTATAGATGATTTGATGCACTTTCTCTTAACCTACACGTTGAACTCCAAAAACTGCCCTGTATCTCGAAATTAAGTACAGCGAATGTTACAACTTATTTAACTTAGGCTTTAACAGTTGAAAGATGAACACAGAATATAAAGTGATCTACAGCGGCAAATCACACTAGCAATCAAAAGGAAAAAGACCGCAATAAATAAAATACCCATAATGAAACACACCGAATATCCTCTGTCACTGAAAGTTATTACCTAGCTATGAAATATGCAGCCATCTCTTTTTCTTCACAGACCAGAATTTACATATATTCTACACTACTAAATCTAACCAAAAGTGTTGCTGTTTACAACCCCAGGCCTCCCTAACTATAGCATTCTTAGTTTGACTCATCACACTCTGAAAATACCATGTAATAATAGCTATTTTCTCATTCTCCGAAGGCTAAGCAGTTATGAGCGATCTCTAAAATTAAAAACATAAATCATGTTAAGAGAATAAATAACTTTCATTATTATTTCATCTTTCATTACAACAAATGCATATGCTTCTACTACTATCTTTAATTATTTCAATTTCTTCTTCAAAAAAGAGATGGCCATTTTCAGGTAGAGTTTTCATAATACAGGCAGAGATGTAAAGTGTACACAGGCTTAAGGAACACATCTGAAGGTCTGTCTGTCTGTTATTTCCTCGTCAGATTTTGTTGAAATATGATATTTTTATTTCTTAAAATAATTTAGTTTTTTTTTAATACAGAGACTTTGCATATTTAATATAATGTCAAAAACATTTTAAATTTTTAAAGATTAAACATATGAGAACGAATGTGCTCAATCACTTGCTGTAAAAATCTGGTAAATGAAGTATAGATGATTTGATGCACTTTCTTTGAAGCTACACGTTGAACTCCAAAAACAACCCTGTATCTCGAAATTAACATTTAAAATATGAGCAGTTTCAGAATAGCAGAAAATATCAACTGATGCCCGGAAAAAGCACAGTGAATGTACAACTTATTAATTTAGGTTTAACAGTTGACAAAATGAACATAGTATATAAAAATATCTTTTATTGCAATTCTGATGATGGATCATGGAGTTTGATCTGAAATGTCGATGTTAAAAATCACACACAGTTTCAAATCAGAAATCTCAGCAATACAAGATTTACAGTGACAAATCACAGTAACAACCAAGAAAAAAAAAAACACAATAAATAATACCCATAATGAAACACAGCGGATATCCTCTATCACTGCAAGTTATTACCTAGCTATGAAATATGCCGCCATCTCTTTTTATTACAGACCACAATTTACATATATTCTACAATTTTTAATCTAACCAAGAGTGTTGCTGTTTACAACCCCAGGCCTCCCTAAGTATAAGATTCTTAGTTTGACTCATCACTCTGAAAATACCATGTGATAATAGTATTTTTCTCATTCTCCAAAGGCTAAGCAGTTATAAGCAACCTCTAAAATTAAAGAGATAAATCAGATTAAATGAATAAATAACTTTCATAATTATTTTATCTTTCATTACAACAAATGTAAATGTTTCTATTACTTTCTTTATTTATTTCAATTTCTTCTCAAAAAAAAAATAGGAATCTTTTATTTTATTAATTATAGGATTTTCAGGATATCTTTCCAGCTACTCAGTTGTTATGTTTTCAAAAATTAATAAGATTTCATTATATATGGGACTCCCAAAGATCTCCATATTTGTTGTAGCTTCCCACATTGTGGGTGATATCCACTACTACATTATCTTGACCACCTCTTATGATAAATTACATTCCTCTTCATTGCAATCTTCTGATCTCTACTTTTCTCCCCACTTCAAGCTTCAATATTTTTCTTTTCTTGGGATAACACAACTTAATATTTTCATCCCATTCATCTTCTTCCTCATCATTCTAATCTTCCTCTTCATCATCATACCATTCATATATACATCTCTTAGACTTTTTCTTTTGCTTTTATTTTATTTTCAACTTGATTGTCCTCTTTTTCACATCATAACACAACTCCATCTTTCCAGCCATAACCATTGCTATAACTGCACTCTTAACTATTAAAAAACTCTTGTCATGGATTCTCTACTCCCAACATCTTAGAATGCCTTGAACTCCAAAAAGTGCCTTGTGTACAAGAAATAACTCTCAAACTACAAACAGTTTCAAAATAACAAAAATAAACAGAGAGGAAGCAACACACATCAACTAATACCAAGAAAAAGTATAATGAATGTCTTAACTTATTAACTTAGAATATATAGAAAAAAAAACACAACATATAATATTATTTTCAATGATGAATCAAAAGAGCAACCAAGGAGAAAAAGATCACATAAATAAAATACCCAAAATGAAACATAACAAATATACTTTGTCCCTACAAGTTATTACCTAACTATGAACTGTGAGAGAACATCGAAATAAAAAAAAATGAAACCACTTTTTATTAAAAAACTGAACTTACATATTACTTTCTTTTTTGATTGAATTGAAAGTACTGTTATTTACAATCTGAAAGGCCTCTCTCAGTATTATAAGACTTGGTTTGACTCATCACTATAAAAATAGCATGTAATAGTAGTAGTTTTTCTAATTCTGAGTAATTATAAACAATTGTTAAAATTAGCAGACATGTCAATTGGTTGTAGTTCAATTGATTGAGCAGAATTGATGAGAATAATGGTATGCGCATAAAAAAAATTATCCACCAAAATTCAAACCCCCAAAGACGCGTTCAGATAAGGTTTGACAGTGGAGTGACTTTGATGGATGAGATCCCCCTACGTATGACTGCTTAAGTTAAAGATGATTTCTAATTTAGATGTTTTCTTATTCATATTACTATAATCTACTATATAAAAACAAAGATACTGATATCTATAGAATCCAATTGTTTTCATTAAAAAAAAAAACATAAATTTCAATAAATTCTAGAAACAATCACTGAGTCTCTAATTCAATGGTGAATCTCTTTACATCATAATTCGATTAAAAAATTATTAATACGATTACAAAATTGAAATTACAATGAACAAACCAAACTGCTAAATTCTATTGCTGGATCATGATTCTGATGTCCCTGTATTTCTTGCGAAGATGGCGAAAAATAGGTAGACAGTACTTGAATTCTAAGTGAAAAAAACAGGTAAAGAAAGACTTAAAAGGCTTTGGGTTCCATACGTATGTACCCCTCTTCTTTACCACTGAAAAGTGAATGTCGAGAACAGATTTACACTCCTAGCCCGAGGTATTCGAATGACAGTGATTTGGAAGGATTAGTTGAATGACTGTTTGTGGAGGTTATTCTTTTCTTCTTGGGTTTGCTCCAGTTTGAGCACTATTTCGGCCGCACCCTGTTTCTACTGCATTATTGCTATGTTTAGCAGCTCTGTGGATGGCTTCAACTCTCTTTTTTATGGTAATTCCCTCTGCTGTTTTGGCTTCTACACTTCAGTCTGGTTATCTTTGTAATTTCTTTTAAGAGTTCTGCTTCTTGTGATCAGAGTTGGTTTCGGGGTTTTGGCTGTTCAGTCTTTTGAATGCTGCTTGGCAGTGATTATTTTTAAACTTTTCTTAATCCAATAAATTTGTTTTTCTTCTATGACAAGTGTAATGAAAAAAGCATCTGGATATACGGTTCTCACATTATAATTCTAATGTACGAGTGCCAACTATTATTTTTTGTCTACATCTTTGAGAGCTAAGCTGTCTTCCACCAACTCCCCAACCTTCCGTAGTCTATTACAGGGAAATAAAGTGTTTTTATCGATACCAATAGAAAAGGAAGGCAAGTTGGACTGGACCCGAAAAGATTTGTGTACCATTAAAACTACAGTGCACTGATAGGTATGATTGACACCATTGTGATCAAAGCTGAACTATTGCGTTTGACCGATACAACTATCACTAACACGCTTTTTGACCAGTAGCATTGTAGAGCATGGGTCTCATTATTATTATTATGCCCATTGCATCGGTTGATTTATTTAAACTATCTGATATATAAATCTTGAAGAAGGAAGAAGCTGTGAATCGTGTAAAACGCGGCGCTTAAAGCTTGCAAGTGCCAAAGATGGGTGTAAAAAAGTGGAGCTTCAAGGATTTTCTATATACTTGCATCTGTTATTACTATGTGGTTGTTAACGTTGTTTAATCTCATTTTGCATATTCACACTGACATTTTAAACTTTGTAGAGAATTGTTTAACTTTTAAATTGTTATCGTTATCAGGATTCAACTTATTCCATGACTTTGAAGAGAATTGTTTAACTTTTAAATTGTTATCGTTATCAGGATTCAACTGTGTAGTTTTACAAGTCAAACTTATTGACCCATGTTTCATGAGTAGTCGTTCACAAGAATCCATCTCTCGTGATAGTGAATGGTCCACTTAGCACCCATTGCATCTAGGTGAGCATCACCTAGATGCAATGGGCGCTAAGTGGACCATTCACTATCACGAGAGAAGGGTTCTTGTGAAGCACTACTCATGAAATATGGGTCAATGAGTTTGATTTGTAAAACTACATGGTTGTATCATGATAGCAATATCACAAATTGACACGCTGTGGAAAATACCTCCTACTTATTAACTTGTAAATTGCCAAATTTTTAAATGAAAAGATTTTATATCATTCACAAATAAAATTAATTATTTGAAATGAGAACACGGTCTTTAAGATTGAATTTTTTTTCACTAAAAGTCAAAAGATTGAGAGATATGAATTTTTTTTCATTGAAAGTCAAAAGATTGAGAGATATCATTTGTCAAATTCGATATAAACCCCACCTCATTCTCTATATCAAAATTTTCATTTTAATTATAATTAGAAAAAAAATCATAATATAATGGAAATAACAGATCAAATGAACACCTATGTCTGTATGAACAGTGGTTGAAAAAAAATCTTGTATAGGAAGCAGGTAATTCAATTAATTCAATTAACATAGCAAAATGCTAAATTCTATTGCTAAGTCAAAATAAACAAAATTAGTAAACACATTGGGCTCTACGCGTATTGATTTGACAGCCTTGGCCCTCCCCCCTCCATCGATTTCCACAATTTGAGAAATAGTAGGAAGACGAAAGTCTAAGAAAACCCGCAATGATTTGATTACATTGAAAGATTCCCTGGCAAACCAGCAATTACGCTCGTAAATTTTCAGTTCATGTCAACGTCAATATTTAATGAGGATGCTGTTTGAAATATTTCTGTATTGTTTTGGATATTTAGTTAGTATAAATATTTATTTTTTATTTAACAAAATGAATTAGGTTATATTTTACATCTTAATTTGGTGGAAAAGATATTTGAAAGTTTCTTTATTTTTAGTATATTATTTTTTGATTAAGAACGTTTGAATGGATTAATTGTACGTGGTCTAGTCTCCCTATTGTGTGGTACTTTGAGGGTGTGTCACCCTCGCATCACCGGTCATGTGAACAAAGTTAAAAAAGTTTACTAAGGCATTGGAGTTTATAAGGGGATGGATACCAAAAAAAAGAAAGAAAAATAATTAATTGTGCAGAATATAATTGTTTCTATTTTTTTTTTAATTTTCATAAAATTTAATTTCATAGTGCTTAACTTGTTTTGCATTGTATATAAGTTAATTAAAATCTTATAATTACTATTTTTGAATATTATTGCCTCAATAAGAAGTTTTTTTCTTTAAACTAGAAAGTGGATATAAATCTTGTATATCTCAGTTTATTTCATTTTCTCAAATTCTTATTTTACTATTCTTAAGGATGAAAATTTAGAAATTGATTGATGTTTGTTCACTTGTGTACAAAAACACTTTAAATTGAGTATCTAGGATATTGTAGTTAAAAATTTGTCATAAACAATTAGTGGAACAACCAAGAAACATAAGAGACTTGATTCACATCACTATAAATTATTACAATATTTACATCAACATCACATCATCAAATACTACTAATTGCATATCATCATCACCTAGGAAGCTCGTATCTTTACTTGACACATGATTTAGAACTTGCACTTGAACATAAGGGCTTGATTTGATCAATTGATCAAATCACTTCAAACTATTTTTCTTTGTTCATAGTATGTTTGCTAAAGGTACTTTTCAATACCATCAAAATTTAGACATTAGTGTGAGTGCATGTGTGAATGTGTTCTAGAACTGAACAAATTGTGCAAAGAATAGATGTACACTAATATGATGCAACCATGCCAAGAGGATTATACCATAGATATATATTCCTCCTTCACATTAGAAAACTCTCTTTTAGTTATTATCTATCATCTAAGCATGAATTTAGTATCATCATAATGAATGACTATTCAAGGGAAAACCAATAGTCACATTAAAATATATAATAATTCCCCATTGTCATTTATTTATCATTTACATTTTTTTGTTTTAACTTATTTATTTAGGAATAATTTTTTTAGTTCTTTTAACATTAATTAGACCTAGATTAATTAGTGTAGTTAGCTTTATTCTATTTCTCTCCATTTTGGTGAACTTGACACCCAAACCCAACCAAAAACTGTCTTTAGATTATTTGATATAGTCAAGGATGGAGGTCCCAATGAAGGGATATCCAAACCCATAGCTCCTTAACAAATACTTGACCAATTTTTGCATCCCATAAATAGACAACACATTAAAGTCAAATCAATAGTTGTTTACATGGGGGATGTGCTCCCACCATTAATAATTGGAATGTTGACTCCAACTTACCAATTATTTAAGCTCTTCCACCACTTAGATAGCATAAAACATCCACTAAAAAGAATATCGTACCATTTATAATTATTTAAAATACTTAGAAATGATATATTTGACTGATTTACATAGTTTTATCATGTCACTTGTGTATAGATTGAGGCTTTGAATCCTTACAAATATGTTAACCTACAAACTAGCTATAAATTTGGGCCTCTTGAGTCTTACTCTAACTAGAACTTGTTCTTGGGTTGAAAATATTCAACCTATATTACACTCTTTGTGAAGTTTACTATATTGGTTATAGATTGAGGCCTTGAAGCCTTACAACTATGTCAACCTACAAACCAACTATAGATTTAGGCTTCTCGAGTCCTACTCTAACTAGAACTTGTTATTAGGTTGAAAATATTTGACCTATACTCTTTGTTCCTAGTTTACTATAATATCTTTTTAACAAACCCATTATAGTATACCCATACATGTCTTAATTATGTCTAATGTTACTTTGTATTTTTTAGAAGAAAGATAGTTTTAACCATCAAAAGAAAAAAATTAGTAGACATGGACCTTGATAGGTTTCTACACCATATTCCCCAACAATTTATGTTTGATGACCTATAGTTGAAAATAATTGAAATGGTGAAAATAGCGGGGGTGTCCTAGGTCCTTCATACAAAGAAATTAGGAACAAAGGGGTGTCCCCTCTTCTCAAATTTGATTAGGAAAGGAGATCACAAAGTGTAGAGATTGAATTTCAATTCTAAGGTGAGCCAATCAAACCTTGGATCTCTTGGTTCCTTGAGACAATGGATAGATTTATGTTTAATTAGAAATGATTCAAGATGTAACTAAACTAATGGACCTATATAACCTAGATCATGAAATGCAATTTCTTGAAGCTACAAAAACTAATATTAATAATTTGTAGGGGGTAAGTACAAAAAGATGGGGGACCAAAAAAGGGGCTTAAGTGGCCACCTTTTTTTTGAAATAAGGAAATACTGACCTTGTACGTGAAAATGATGATACTTACACTCAAAATTTTGAGATGCAACAAAAACAAGGGTTGAAGTGCTCCAAGTCTACTTTCTAAACTACTAATTTATTTTGAAAATGGTTGAGATTGAGGGGATCAAAAGAGGGACGTATAGAAATTGAATTTTTTTGGTCAGAAAAACATAACAACTTTTATACGTCCCTAACATGGTGAACTTTAAAAAAAAACCTTAAAATCGCTCCGGTGAGAAATTAGCTAACAATATGTAGTGGATGCACAATTTTTATAATAATTTTTTAATGAATATTTGATTTTTTACTAATTTTCTAAGTGGACACTTCTTAAAAAATATAATTTTGGCCATGCTACCCCTACAAATTTTGTAGAAGTTTAGTTTCAATTTCAATGAATAGTTTTTATAATGGAAAAAACACCAAACACTATTTTTTGCCAAAAAAGAGACAAAAAACAAAATAAATTATAGATGAAAGGCTTAACATTGTCAAAATGTGAAAAAAATTACATTGTTGGATAGCTAAGAGAGAACCTAACATTACCTAGGTGTTCAATTTTTTTGACATTGAAACAAGTGCAATCCTAACGGTGAGCACAAACCTGATTATATGAAATATTGTAGAATTTGCAAAAGTATGTCTCTGGTCGTTGGGAAGGCCTTCCAAGCCTTTGGGTTGGTATTCCAAGGAAAATACCAAGCCTAAGGCTTGGGGATTCCCAAATCAAGATATAACGTGCATGCATTATAACATGCTCATGTTATATTTGAGTTTTGACATGGTATTTTGTGTTTGTGTGGGACATGTCTAGCAAGACATAATGCGAGTGTGGTAAAACACACTTGTGTTATGTATTGCTTTATGTTAAATGCTACTCTATTGAATGTATGTTTATATATTTGTATATTTGTATGTTTGTAGAGAGAGAGAGAGAGAGAGAGAGAGAGAGAGAGTCTAAGAGAGAGGGAGTAGGAGAGAATGTGTTGGAGTTAGAGGGACTTAGCTAGGTAGGGTGGTAGGGATAGAGGGAGAGAGAGGGGGGAGAGAGAGAGAGGAAGAGAAATAGAGAGCTATGTAGGTAGGGTGCCAAAGTGAGAGTCTTGAGAGTGGAGGGGGGGTGAGAGAGAGAGACTTGAGAGATAGGTAGTGAGAAGGAGTGGGAGAGAGAGGGAGTGTGAGAGTGAGATACCTGAGAGAGGGAGAGGGTGTGGGAGGGAGTGGAGAGGGGGAGATAGAGGAGAGTGGAGTGGGACAAACTTATCTAGGTAGGGTGGGAGGGATAGATAGAGAGGGGGAGAGAGAGAATTACCTAGGTACGGTGCCAGAGGGAGAGAATTGAGAGAGATGGGGGTGGGAAGGAGAGACCTGAGAGAGAGGGAGAGAGAGAGAGAGGGAGTGATGGAGAGGCAATGGGAGGGGGATAGAGAGATAGATAGAGGGATTGAGAGAGGGTGGTAGGGATTGATTAAGTGAGAGGTACGTAGTAAGAGGGAGAGGGTAGATAGAGACAATTAGAGAGGGTAGGAGAGAGGGAGCCTGGAGAGAGAGGTGAGATGTATAGATAGAGAGAAAGGGATAGGGGTTGAGGGTATAGGGTTGAGGGATTAGGGTCAAGGAATTATAGGGTTTATGGTTTAGGGTATTGTTGGCCTCCAACAATGATCTAAGAACTAAGCCCTTACAGTTGTGATTTAGAGATTGGAGATCTAAACTGAATAGTCATTTCATTCATCATGAAGGTGCATTTAACTTGTCAACCTAGGGACGTGAACTTGAAATGGGTTAGCACAATATGTGCACTAAGGATCCAAAATAGCCATATTCATTCTACAACTAACAAAAACATAATGTTGAAGGTAAATTACTTGGAAAGGAATAACATAAATGTTGAACACCAACTAACAACTATACTAAGTTGAAATGCACAACAAAAATGAAAATTTGAGTGAAAAAATAGGAAACTACTCAGTTTGCTTTGGCTACAAAAACAGTCACATGATGAAATTCTAGTGGTTGTAGGAATAGTCAGTGCCAGTTTCTTAACTAATTATTGAAAAAAATAAATAACTAAACTAAACTAAACTAAACTAAAGGATAGAATGCTCACCAAGTGGGCCCCCTTGGATGGGTATCCTCTAAAACTAATGTAAAATCAAATGCACAAACTTATAACTTCCTTTTATTCATTGGAAAACATGAGTACAATAGAGCAATGTAACTGTATTCCAAAAAACTAAGAATGCCAGTACATCATTAGATCACACAAACTTCTGAGAAGGATCATCAGAGTCTTATTTATAAGAAAAGAAGCTACTAACTAATCACCTAGCAAGGCAGTCAACTCCAACAGATTAGGAGGATGCCACTTTAGGAAAATCATGAAAAGTGGAGAGGTAGTTACGCATGCACAAAATTTGGTTAGACATGCTTTCCTCAACACAAATTTAGCACAACAGTAATACCTATATTTTCTCAATGGCAATAAAGACCATTTACAAGGTGGTTACAACTCGATTTGCATGAGGAATCTCTCGCCGTAGAGATTCTTCCCTCCATTGACCTATGAATGACCACCTTGTTGACCGTTATGGTGAATGAATAGTTGGAAAAATCTTCTCCCATTTCATAGGCCTCTAATCATATATGCATGGAAACATTAGTACACACAATAATCGCATATATGTAACTATCTTAAAGAACATTCATTAATCCACATGTAGAATTAACACAGATAGTCCACATAACATGTCAATTCCATTAAAGATTTTCAAAAATAAAATTAGGCCCAATGTCTATGGTTTTGAGGAAATATCAACATTCAAACATCAAGGTCCATGACAACTTCAACAAATAGATCATAAATTCTACCAAAATTAAACCATAAACTAGACTCATCACCCTCCCAACCTAAGTTTTTGTTGGTTCTCCAACAGGGGAAGGGTTGTTCTTTTGCTTAGTCAATTCCTTGAAATTTGCAACCACCAACTGTCCTACATTAGTGTTTTTTGTGCATGAATCAGGATCCCAATAGAACCCTTGCTGTCTATCCAATTTGTTCCATCTTGTCTCTCTGTAACACTATCACAGTGGTAATACCTGAAATTTGGCATGGGCCACATTAGGATGGGTGGCTTAAAAGTTAGTGGAAGCCAAAATTGTCCCTTTGTCCTTCCAATCTATATATATCTGTCAATTCTTTTAAGTGTTGTAGCATAGTGTAGACACAAAAAATATACTAATTGACATCGTGCATTTGATCTTGACTTACTAACATCATTTTTTCCTAAATCATCCCTCGTTCTAATAGTTTAATGAAATTCCCCTATCTAATTAAATTCATCAATATTCATCTCTTATTTAAATCATTTTGTCTAATTAAGTCACTTTCTCTTGTTAATTAAATCAATCCACCTGATTTAATTATCCCTATTTAATTAAATAATCAATTTATCTGATTAAATCTCTAAATTCTATCCATTAAATTAAATAAATTGAAACCTTATTTGATTTAATCTAACACCATCCCTTTTAATTAAATAAATCAAAATCTTTATTTAATTAGCCTCTTATCATATTCCTCTCTTATCTGATTTAAATAAATCCATAAATCTAAGTCAAATAAGTCATATCATCTAATCTCTCTCATTAAATTAATTAATCCTTGATTAATTTAATCTAATCTCATATCAAATCCTCTAGATAATGCAAGCTACACATGAAAATAGATTTAATTCATTTATTAAATCCCTATTTTCCTCACATGGCATCTTTTGGAATATTCTTCAATTTGAATTCAAAAATTCCAAGTCAATATGTACATCCAACAAGGCAATAAATTCATCTTACATGTCCTTTGCCTTGAGCCAAGTGGCATTTATTGCATTTTCCCTTCCCTCTTACATGTCATATCAACAAATTTGAATTTCAAATATTGGCATTTATTGGCACAAACCCCAAATCTTGCACATCCATCATCCATTCATAGCTTGACAAGTGGCACCATATCATTGGATGAATGTTAGTCCCACATTGCTCAAATTTGGACATTCATCCATCTTGAAATCCTATATATGAAGGGCTCCTCTCTTCATTTCATCATCCACAATCCAAGTAAAGTTACCATGCTAAAATACTTAGCCATTTTCATTCATCAATCTTGAGTTCTTAGCTAGGTTATTGCAGATTTGGGCTTGGAGCTCTCACCATTCATCATCAAAAGTGGGTCAAATCTCTTAATCAAGTCAACATATCGAAAATCATAGGAATTGGGAAAGGGCCAATTTTCACATCAAATTGGCACCAATTCCCCCATGGGATCAATAGTTTGCTTTTCTAATTAGGATTTTATCTCGTTTTTGTCATTTGCATTGTGTTCTTCAATATTTTCTTCCTAATTTGAGTTGCAAATGGATTTCATGGGGAATCCTTATTTTAGCTTGTAATTCCTTGTCTAACTCATTTATTCATGTTGTTTTGCAAGTACTAGGAGAAGGGTTCACACACATCGTTCTATATAGAGTGGGGCTCATCTTGTTTTAGCTCATCAGTTAGGTTGTTCCATCTTTGCAAGAGGTATCTCTTCATAGTTTCCTCTTTTGCTTTTACCACCACCTCATATTCATTGTAAACTGCTTCTATCCAAGGCATGATCCTATTACCATAGCTAGGTTTGAAAATAATTTTGTGCCAATCCTAGTAAATGTCCCTTGGGTTTCTTGATTCATCCTTGATGGGCAAAGGGATGTTGGATTAAATTTGTCTATAAGCACCATATTGTTGTCCTGAACTGATCTCATTTTGTACCTAGGATATAAATTCCCTTAATTAGACATCCCCAACATACAATAATAGATTCCAATCATGGTCTTGAGTCACAACATAATTATGCATTTAGAATTCACACAACAAATTCTTCATCTCAGGGGAAGCAATTTGATAAGCATTGAAAAATTCAATAGGAGTCTCAATGGAGGGGTTCAAACCTGAGACAATCCTTGCCAACTTAAAAGAAAGATGTTTCTCCTTCAAATGCAAAGCATAGAACCTTGAAGGGGTCCTACATTCTAAAATTTGTGGTACCAAGGTTGTCATATCGTCCACCTTCTTCTTTAAAGTATTAATTTCCTCATTCTTATCCTCAATCTCCTCATCTTTCTTTTGAATTTCCTTCTTCAACCTGCATTTCTCCTTGTTCCATTCTTCTTCCCTTCTTTGCATCTCTTTCCATAGATTTAGAATTACTGTGTGTACTGTAAAATTAGGGGGGTTATGTTCCTACCAACATTTTTCCTAGCGCTGATGCTTTCTCTTCATATAGTACTAGCTGTAGGGATTCGGGTTGGTTAGCCAATTTTGGTTGCAAGGGTATTGATTGTTCTCCCAATTCTGGCTACAGGGCCTCTTGTTCATGTTCTTGCTCATACTGCAAGAAATTTTGCTGCATGATCTCTTACTGTAAGAAATCTTGATTTTCCTCATACCTTCAATTCTCAACTTGTTCTACAATATCAACATGATCTGCCAGTGTTATGTTTGTTGCTTTCTCAAATTTGTCCTCTTCTTTGACATTCACCTACCCCATTGGAGCTTTTGTGTCCCCTTGTGGTGTTTCTCTAGACTTAGGGATTTCCTGCGAAGGCATATCAAAGGCTGACCCGACTGGTCTTGATTTTTTGGGAGGACTTTCACATTTTTCTTTGGCTGCAGGATGAACAATGTTAGCCTTCCGCTTCTTAGAGATTGGTACTTCTTTTTCTGGTGGCTACTTTTTAGCTTTCCCTTTTCTTATTTATGCTTCTCTCTTCTATACCCTAATTCTCATTAGGATGTCAAGAGGAACATCATCATCAAAATATGGAGAGGAACTTTCTTTGTCTAAGTGCTTTGTCTCATAAGATCTAATCTCTATGGTTTGTTTTGTTGCAAGAGGGTTTACACTGGGGCCTGTGCCAGAGGTTGAAGCACCAGGAGTGGCTTTAGTCATGCTGGATCTCCTGCTAGATCTACAAGGTTGAGGTTAAACCCTAGGTCACAAATGCTCTAGTCTAATTTGATCAATATTTATGAATTCTTCCCAAGTCATCTCAGACACATCATGTAGAGACTTCTCAACTAATAATTTGATCAAACAATGGTAGGAAATGGAATTGTCCCTACCTTTTTGAGTCTCAACTTCCATGATTGAAAGAATTTGGTATAACATGTTCGACACATTCATCCTCCTCTCATGCCTCATGTGATTCAATAGTTTGAAGTGCATGAAATGTACGTTCAACTGGCAACCTTCACAGGTGATATATTTTATAACATAAACAACTATTTGCTTCCATGGCTTGGGCATAGAGGTTCTCTTCACACCTTGTTTGTCCACACTCAATGGAGGGTCACTAGGTTCTATAAATTTGGCCCTAGCTAACCTGGAATCTCTACAAGCAAGGTAATTTTCACCGTCGGTAGGCAACCCTATAACCTTTGCAATTCTTTCTTCAGTAGCCAATATGTCCATCCATTTTACCGTGGCTTTTCCCTCAAACAATGTCTGGAAAAATTCTAATGCAATGTGTTCATTAAAACCATTCAGCTTTAAGAAGTAGTCTACCCAGCTGTAGTTTCTAAATTCAGCTTGTGAAGGTGCATCCTGCAGTAATACGTCATGAACTGTGGGTTCATTCCTGATTAACCCACCTCACATTGTTTGCAATCAACAATCACTCTACAAAGTTTTCATTCCTGCAACACTACCAAATTTCCAATGCTAATATCGTCTAAATTTTCCCTTTCTGTTTACCTTTTGGCAACTTAAGATTATGACAGGGTCAATAATGGCAGTATAGAAGTAATAAAGGAAGGTTATGATGGAGAAAAATGGCAGTGGCGGTTGGTGTCACCTCACACATACATTGTCATTATCTAACTTAAAATTCAAATTGGCTCGATTTATACTTTTTTGACGTAGACTAGCATGGAATAACACATGGGAAAAGTACTCACATCTTCCCTCCCAACCTAATTTTGAGCATGTTCCTCACATGCGAGGTGTTAAGGATGATTTGACAAGGACAAGGAATAATGACATGCTATGGTGAATGTCAATATTAATTGACAACAATTAAATGAATGCACTAAAGACAATTAAGATATAGCAATTAATGTGCACATACCTAGATTTGTGGAAGATTCACTATAAAGATTGTGGAGAAAGTACCAATCACCTTTTAGAAATAAGTCGAGCAATTAATGAAAATGAGGTGGAATGAAGTGGAGTGGAATGAAATGAAGTGATGGAAGAGAGAGAAAGGTGGAGATGGATGGGTGAAGAAGTGTACTCCCACAAAAGTGGAAGTCTTTATTATGACAGGGTACATACCTTAGTTATCCAAAAGGAGGGACACTAGGTGCACTTCCCTTAGCTACAGGAAGTTCGGGTGTTGCATGCTGAGTGAATTGCTGCAAGAACTCCTCTTTGGAAGTTGGTTTATGATACAATTGAAGGTGATGACCATTAAAAATCAACTTGAATCTGACAGGGTCAATGGTAGTGAGTTGAACAACGCCATTGGAGAAGACTTTAGCAACCTCATATGGTCCTACCCACCTTGTCTTTAAATTTCCTGTATTATCTTGATACCTTGAATCATAGAGAAAGGCCCAATCTCTTGGTTGAAATTTCTTGTCCTTGATGAATTTTTCATGCCACTTGATTCTTTGATTCTACAATACCTCTGTGTGATGCAAGGTTCTTCTCCTTATCTCATCCAAAGCATTTAGTTGCATGATTCTTTCTCTTTGTGCCTTGGAGATATCCATCCCCAAGTCTACTACAATCCTAAGATTCTTACGTTCAAATTCAATGAGCATCATAATTGTCTTTCCATATAGCAACTCAAATGGAGTGAAGCTTGTAATTGTTTTCTAGGTAGTTCTGTAGGCCCAAACAGCTTCTGGAAGCTTGTTTTTCCAATCCCTTTTATGAAAAACCACTATTTTGGTTAGAATAGCTTCAATCTCTCAGTTGATCACCTCAACTTGGCCATTGTCCTGAGGGTGATAAGGAGTGGACTTCCTATGTCTTATGTTGTACTCATTGACTAGTGCTGCAACAAGGGTTGATGTGAATTGAGCCCCTTGATCAATCACTATCTCTCTTGGAACTCCATATCTTGTGAAAATCTCCTCATAAAGAAATTTTGCAACCTTATTGTCTCTTGCATGCTTCTTGGCCTTAACTTCTACCCACTTAGTTACATAATCAGTTCATACCAAGATATAAGACTTACCATTTGATGGAGGGTCAATGGGTCCTACAAAATCCAATCCCCACTTATCAAAGGGAGTGATTACTACTTGAGGGTAAAGTGGCATCTCATCAGATTTGGTTGGTCAACCCATTCTCTAACATCTATCACATTTTATTGTATACCTTATTGCATCTTTGTGAGTTGTGGGTCAATAGTATCATGTGTTCAAAATCTTCATTACTATCCTCTTGGTTGCAAAATGTCCTCCACATGGTTCATTGTGGCATGCATGCAAAATATCATATGTATCATCTTCCCTCACACATCTCCTCATGACATGGTCTGGTCTAGTATAAAACAAACATCCAACAATCCATGAAAAAGGAAAATATTTTTCAATGAGCACCCTTCTCTCTTTTGGAGAGAAGTGGGGAGGAACTCTCCCTATGACTAGATAGTTAGCTATGTCAGCATACCAGGGTGTTTGCACACTTATGGAGAATAGATGCTTGTCAGGAAAGGAGTCATCTATGACCTAATTGTCTCCTGATGTAGTCATCCTTGACAGAAAGTCTACAACAACATTGGCCTTCCCCAATTTATCGACAATGGTTATGTCACTCCTGTATCAGATACTGAATGGTTGCATGATCTGTGTGGACAAAGATTTGGTATCATGTTATGTAATTCCTTTATATTGTTTAGGGCATAGATTATTGCCAACATTTCTTTTTTTATCAGTGTATAGTTGAATTCAGCTCCTTGCAAGTTTTTGCTGACAAAATAAATGACATTTTCAATACCTCCTTCTTTTTGTCCTAGGACAACTCCTATAGCATAGTCTAATGCATCTATATGGATGTGAAAAGGAAGCTCCCAATTAGGACCTTTGAGTACAAAAGCATGAGTCAAAACTATCTTCAAATTAGAAAATGCTTTGTCATAGTCTTCTATCCATTGAAATTCGACATCTTTGGTGAGAAGGGCATACAATGGTGTTGCTATTTTGCTAAACTCCCTGATGAACCACCTATAGTAGCCTACTTGTCCCAAGAAACTCCTAACATCTTTTTTTTTTTCAAGGATAGGCATATTGGTGATCACCTCAATCTTTGTAGGGTCTACTTGAATTCCTTTGTGAGAGATGTAGTGGCCAAGGACTACACCTTCCTGCATCATCAGGAAGAAATTTTCACTATTTAGAGATAGATTTTGATCTTCACATCTATGTAGGGATCTCCTGAGATTCTCCAATGCTTCATTGAAATCAAAAACATAGGTGGTGAAATCATCCATATAAATTTCCATGTAATCATGATAAATATTTGAAAATATGCTAATGACTACTCTCTGAAAATTTGTAGGTGCATTGCATAAGGAAAGTGGAAGTACCGAGTAGGCATAGGTTCCCCATGGATAGGTAAAGGTGGTCTTCTTCTGGTCCTCTAGTGCAGTTTGGATCTAGTTATAACCACTAAATCCATCTAGAAAAGAAAAGTATTGTTTTCCTACAAGTGAGTCCAAAACTTGATCTATGAAGGGTAAAGGAAAATGGTCCTTTTTGGTGGTAGCATTGAGTTCCCTATAATCAACAAAAACTTGCAACTTCCATCCCTTTTTGGGCACAATCACCAATGGAGACACCCATTGGCTATCTAAGATGGGGTAGGTAAATCCCACATCTAGCAATTTATGTAGTTCCCCTTTTACAATTTCTCTTAGTGTAGGGTTAATTCTTCTTTATGGCTGCCTCACTGGGGTGGAATCATCTTTGATGTAAATTATATGAGTGCAAAGCTTAGGGTCTAATTCCTTCATATCATGATAGTCCCACACAAATGCATGTTGGAGGGTCTTCAGTAAGGTTGTCAATGACAACTGATGTTCTTCACTCAATTTTTTGTTGATGTGAAGATGTTTTCCTTCTACCACTTGCACTTGTGTAGTTATCTCTATCATGGTTTCTTCACTAATGCTTGGTAGTTTGAGTTCATACAGTAGCAATGTATGAGACATACATGCTACTGCATGAATTTTAGTTATAGGTGAGCATCTGCAAGAAGAGCGGTTGCAAGAAGCGCAAGCAAAAGTTTCTTGAATGGAACTGTAGGACCCTAAATCTGCATTGGCTCAAAAACAAAAACCCTTAGTATTGTTAGTAAACCAAAGCAAATAAAAGATCCCCTATAAGATTCATCTAATCACAAGAATAAAGCCAAAGAAACAAGTAAAACATAGAAAGGCATCATTCTAATAATCAAACTAGCATCTTATAGTGGATTGGTGCTTCTATGGAAAGAAGCCCTTTCCCAATCCTTGATTAAACTCCATGATATGATATTTTGATGATCAAGATGATGGATAGGCAAAATCAGTTCTTCAATGAAGAGTGACTTTGCATGGATGATTTGTGGATGATTTTGGAGGATTTGCTCAAAGTTGAAGCTTCTATTTAAGGATTTTCAAATGCTAAGTGTTGAAGAGGGACCAATGTGGGACTAAGATTAGACAAATGAGAGGAAGACACTTGTCAAGTGGTGAGTGGTTGATGCATGTGCAAGATTAGGGAAATGTGCCCATGAGAGGGAGAATTTGAATTCAAATTTGGCAATAAATTTAGAGAGGGGGACAAGAAAAAGAGCAATAAATACAATGTTAGAGGGACAAATCAACTTGTCATGATTTTCAAAATTGAGGGCCATGTTGAGTGAAAATATTGGTTTTAATAAATCAATAAATTGATTTATTTGTGCAAGTGGCATAATCTAGAGAATGCAAGTGGGTGAGATTAGCATTTAATCATGGTTAGATTAAATTAATGATGATTAGGATGATTTGACCAATTTGACATGATTTAGGGATTTAAATCAAATCAAAGTGAGATGAATGATGATTTGAGTTTTAATTAAATAAATGATTGATTTATTTAATCAAAGAGGGAATGATAGGCTTAAATCAAATAAAGTTAATTTATTTAATTTAAATGGATGATGAACTTGATTTTCCTACTGAATGGATCAATGTGCATTTGATTTATGAACGAGCAGATGCATATGCATAATACTAATTTGATGTGTCTACATTTTGCCCCTCTTTGAAGCAATGTACTTGTTGCGTTGTTTCAAAGAATAAACTTGCCACGATCAAAATCAAAAAAATTCTGATTTTTCGGATGCCCCAACAGAAAGAAGTACATCGGTACATTGTTGCCCCCTCGAGAGATCGAGTGAAAAGATTCAATTTGAGGGTCGATCTCGTGATAAAGAGGTTCAAAATGGATGGTTATGGACAATAATGCAAATGAGATGATTTCAAGATGCTTAGAATAACAAATCTATATTATCCTAAACAACTTAAATGATGATATGATATGAGATGGATGAGATTGATGATGTGATATGTTGTGATTATGCAATGGATGATTTATGAGATGCTTAGACTAACAGATCTATATTATGATGATGATATGTTGTGATTATGTAAATGTATGATTTATGCAAATGCTTAGACTAACAGATCTATATTATGATGATGATATGTTGTGATTATGTAAATGTATGATTTATGCATATGCTTAGACTAATAGATCTATATTATGAAGATGATATGTTGTGATTATGTAAATGTATGATTTATGCAGATGCTAAGACTAACAGATCTATATTATGAAGATGATGCAAATGCAATGCATGTGAAATGATCGATGTTTCCTATTATGTATGATATGAATGATATGTGGTATGCTGACGGTTTGTGGATGCATGATGGATGCCTCGGGATGATGATGTTAGTGTGGAAATAAGATGATGACAAGAAGATCCAACAAGTCCATGATCTAACGAGACTTTATTAGAGATGATGATGATGATGATGATAAATGATAGATAAATGATGATGATGATAAATGATGATGATTTGCTTATCAAGGATTTGGATTTTAAAAGGGCCACTTACCTTATGTTTGATAACACACATAGGCACGATGCATCAAGGTATAAAGAACTAGGATGGTGTTGTACCTAGTGTGATGGACTTTGACTTAACAAGAAGATAGGAGTATTCTTGTTCACACTTGACATATGGAAACCCTGCTAGGGCATACCTAACAAAACAAGTATTCGCCAAGTTATTTTACAAGAATGTCCAACAAGCACAACAAACAAAAGATAATCATCATTGCCCCATTCCTATCTCTCTAAATCCTTCATTCGGATATCATCGAGAGGTCCTTGGAATGAGCACAATAAGATAAACCAAAAGAAAAGATCAAGTATGCAAACAAGCCAGTGTTCTTCATACCTTTAGCCAAAGGGATTTGTTTTGATAGGATAAGATCCAAAGTGATATCCAAAATGATGCCCATTGTCAGAACGATATATCCTAGGACATGCATTGTATAGGATGATGATGGTTTGATAAGTTGATTGATAGGCTGTTGATATAAGGTCGATTGACATGTTTACGATTGATCAAGAGTTTGATTTTGTTTTAAAGGTTTGTTGTTTCGATTTTGATTTTACGATTGAAGTTTGCTTTTGCCAATTGTTGTGATTGTTTCTGTTTGTTTGTCAAATGATGAAGGTGATGATCAGTTTATTATGGATGATTGATTATCGCGGTGAAAGTGAAATGAGACAGTGGATTTTTTCAAATATTTGGATGTTTTTGACATTTTGAAATGTTTTGAGGCTGTTTTTGGATTTTTCAAATGTTTTGATTTTTATTTTTCAAATGTTTTTGGATTTTGTGAGATTTTATGAATGTTTTTGGATTTTGTGTTTTTGAATGTTTTGGATTTTGATTTTTTTTTGAATGTTTTTGGATTTTGATGTCTCGGGGGCTGATCAAAGATGAGCCTTGCCTACGTTTAAGCTCAGAGACGACGTAGTTCAGATTCCAATGTTTTTGACATTTTCTATTTTATGAATGTTTTTGGATTTTCACATGATTTGGATGATTTGTATATGGACATGTGTGATGATATCAGTTCTCCGTTTGGAATTTTGTTGATAATCAAGCTAAGGTTGATTGATTGAATCAATGGATTGATGATGATGATAACATTGTTGAGGATGCACAACAATGCAAGGATTTGGATGATGATGATTGATGATGATCACATTGTTGAGGATGCACAACAATGCAAGGATAGTGTTAAGCAACACAAGGATATCCTAAGATAATGATTTCTTGATTAGATTCAATTGATCATGATTGATGAAGCTTGATTTTGGAACAAAATTTGTTCAAATGATTTGATGTGACGTTTGAAGGGTGAGTTAGATGCAACTGATAGTGATTATTTAGATTGATGTTTGATGAAAGATGGAGCTTGATAAGGAATGTTTTCTCATCAAAATATGCCATGGTCTATTATTTGGATTTTGGATCACAAATGTTTTGACCAATTTGGTTTCATGTTTTCTAATGTTCGGATCACCACATAAGTTGAAGGATACATATCAAGATTTATTCTTGAAGCAAGATGTAAATACCTACCCCTAGTGTCTAGCAATGTATGGAATGTGATGGATGGATGCTTAGATAGGTGTATGGATGGATGGATACACAAAGGCTACCAAGGATTATCTTGCAATAAGATGTTTGGAAAAAGAATGCTCATTTGGATAACGCTTCATGTCTCAAATAACGTTGGATAGGATAAGATCAATGAAAATGACCCATGTCAAGATGTTTACCATAAGCAAGTGTAAATTGTGCCCCAAACTTTGTCAAGATCAAGATAATTTGGACTATGGATGTAGATGGATAAAAATGGATTGGATGGATTTATTATGGATAAGATGGATGGAATGCTCGATTTATTATAGATGGGATGAGATGCTTTCACCTGAAGTGGCACATGTAGATGCTCGATTCTACACATGACACCTATTTTCCAAGTTTTCGTCATGGTCTTTCCCAAAGCACTGCCCATGCGGTTTTCACTAGAGGATGATTTTTTTCTCTTTACTGTTTTCAATCCTTTTTCTGATTTTTTTTTGGATTTTCATATCTTTTTGATTTTTTTTATATTTTCAAAAGATTTATGTTGAATCACAAGGTGTTGCTGATGTAGATACCCTTATCATAATGTGCCATCAATATCCTGCTTGCAGGAGCTGCTTTGCTAAGATACATGCACTTGAATGTAACTTTTGAGATTCTTGATCTGCTTCATCGATACCGGAGTTGACTTTGTCTTTGTGCGTGCACCGCGATAGAGTGCCTTCGAAATCCTTATGATGAAGGGTTGCTACCAATACATGGTTAATGTAAGAACTAGATATCATGCGTAGAGGCATGGATGGAGTGTGTTTAGGGATAAAAGATGGATTGGTTGACAGCTTGGAATCTTTGACTCTCCAAACTTGGGAAGATGAGGAATGATGGGTGGATATGAAAGTGTATGTGGAATGAGGACCAAATGCTTGATATACTTTGTACGTCACTTGAAAAGCCTACTTTTTCTTTTGCGAACATCTTTGATGGATACATTTCCCTTTTTTATTTTGTCCCATAGTTTCTTTGACTGATGGAGTTTGATAGGGATGATCTTTCTTTGTATGTTTTGGTATCCATTTGTATTTGATTTGTCCATCATGCTTCTTAGCTTCTATTGCTTTGATAATGTTCTTCATACTTTGATTTAACTCTTTCTTTCAATGTCGGTCCCAATTCATGGATGGGATGATAGGTGGATGAAGATTCATGGCATAGCTAGTTGTAGTATTGGCAATGGTTTCACCATAAGGATTCTTCGTGCTTCCTATGTTGATGCTTGCATTAGATAAAGTTGCCCCCAATATGGTGGTAGTAGCCTCTTTGTTCCTTGATTCTACTTGTTCTGAAATGTCTTGTTTAGTAAACATGCTCTGATAAATGACCATTGTAGATGACATTGTTTCAATTTTTTGCTCTACTAACTCTGGATTATACTATTCTGTTTGACTTATTTCCTTGAGTGGATAATGTTGGATATTCACATACCTGATGTCCTCAGTCTAAATTTGGGATACCTCTTATCCTGATGTTGATGACTAAGTTTGACTATAGGAATTAATAATCTTCTCTTTTTGTGTGCCAAAATCTTGTTCAAGATAAAGATCATCTACGTGTCCATCCATAGAAAGCATCTCATGGGTAGATGGAGGAGTATGTGCTACATGGATATGATCATCTTGCATAGATAAGAGAGTTTCCATTAGATTATTGTAGTATCTTGAAGATACAAATTCTTGATCTTGAATGATTTCAGAGTTGCTTTTGACATGCTTTGGATCAAGTTCTTGACATAGGTCAATTCCAAAGGATGGATTGCTTACAAAGGTTTCTTGGATGTCATCATTAGACATGGTAAGTGGTTCAATATCCTCAAGTGTTGAGTTCAAGGTTCCTTCAATATTTGTAATGATGAGGTCAAAGGAGGTCAACATGTCTTGGAAGGAACCATTGCTAGACTTTGGTGAAGGATTTTGATCATGCTTTGGCATAAATGCTTGAGATATATCTTCTAACTCATAAGGAAATGTAGAGACATTTTCAATATGATCATTGGTCAACGAATCATGCATTATGTCAATTGGATCAAATGATCCTAACACTCCTTGAAAGAGATCACCAAAAAGTGGCTCTTGATGTATGGTGAGTTGATCATTGGATTGTGTAGATACATCCTCAATGTGCTCCTCGATGGAGAGGTTTTGATCATTGTTTTTGACAATTGCGGTGGAGAGATTGTGAATGCCCTCGACCATAGAGTCAAGTGATGTTGATATTTCTTGAATTGGCTCATTGTTGAGTATTGTTGGTGGGTTTTGATTGTGATTCAAAAGTGACTCTTGACATATGTCGATTTGATCATTGGATGACATAGACATAGTTTCAAGGTGCTCAATGATGGATTGATCTTGATCTTTGTTCTCAACAGTTGTCATTTTTTGTGTTTGTGCTTGTGTTTGTTGAGTAGCTTAAGAGGCTTGGGAAACTTGAGAGGATTGTTGCACTTGTTGAGCTTGTGTTGCTTGTTGCATGGCTAGATAGTGTTGGAATCCCTTTTGAAAAGCAACTTGTAATGTCACGTTGTATTGGCTTGATGTGGTGGAAGTGGGTGGTGGTGGGGGTGGTGGTGGATTCGAAATCATGTTGGATGTAGTGACAAGTGTTTGAGATACACTCAGAGCGATCATGGTAGTGACGGGTTGAGATGTGATGGGCGTGATAGTGGTGGTTGGAATGATTGAAGGGATAGGGATGGTTGGAATGACCGAGGTGATAGGTCTTTGGGAGGCCATGTTTTGATTTGGGATCAACATTGTTGTTTGATTAGATACCATCTATTGGTGTGATGTTGATGGTATATTCAAAGGATTTGTCATGATGGTTTGATTGGTGTTAGGTGGATTGATTTGGATGGAGTGATTGGTGCTAGGTAAAGGGGGAAGCCCTAAACCAAGGAATGATGTTGGTAATGGTGATGGAGATTTCCCTTGGCACAATGCCTCAAATATTTTGGAAAGTGCCGCAATTTGATCTCACCAAATTTGTTCTTGATTTCGATCTTGACTTCCTTGATATAGTTGATTTGGCTTTTGTTTAAGCAGATTTGGACTGTGTAGTTGTGTTTGATTTTGGACAATGTTTTAATTTGGGATGACACTTAGATTTGGCATAATAGGTTGAAATTGACCATTGTTCATGTTTGGAATATTCGTATGATTTGCAAATGTATCCATCCCAAAGTTTTTCGAATTCATGTTTCAAAAACTTGTGCTTGGTAAATTCTCATTTGGCTTGTAGGGATTTGGTGGGATGACATTGTTCATTTGAAGGCTCATGCTTTGATTGTTTAGTTGACAGACTTGTAGGTTTGGATTTAGATCTACCATCAAGAAATGTGTTCCAATCGTTGATTTGGGCATACTCACACTTGTTGTACAATTGACATTTTTCAAAGGTAATGATCCCATGTACGGTTTGTATAGATGTGAGTGTTGATAATCAATAGGAATTGTAAGGCTTTGAGCGTTCAATAGATTTGGATTACTCATAATGTATGGATCAAGTTTATATTCCATGTTCCTCTTGTATTTTGACCTTGTTACAAAAGTGACCTCTAAGGTGTTTAGGACAAATGACGAGATGAAGGATGAAAAAGAGTGGATGATATGAGTGATGAAAATTTAGGAACTTTGGATCAAGGTTAGACTTAGGGTTTGATTTGGATAATGAACTTGTAAACCCTAAGATGTTGGATGTGATCTTAGGATGAACTTGTTCAAAGGATGGTTGATTTAATTAAATGTACGAGAAAGGATGCATTCCCACACACCTAATTAAACAAATGACTTTGATTTGATTTAAGGATGATTTACCCAAGTCTAGAATGATGTTTCCAAAGTTCTAAAGTTGTTTGTGGGATGAATTTTGATAAGTGTTTGAGATGGATGAAGTGTTTTTTTTTATACTAAGAGACTTAGAGAGACTTTTTTTACTAGGCCAAGCTATTGAAGAACACACTTTTTTCTAAGAATAATTTCAAAATCAAAAGACCAATGTTTTGCATGAAAATCATATGACAAAAAGATATCAAACACATGTGTGGGGTCCAATTTGTTATCTTTGCTTAGTGGATTCTTTTTACCACAAACACACTCTTGATTAGGTTTTCAACTGAATGTCCAATGTCACAACTTCTTTTCATCCCACAAAGTGCTATGTGGAAGTTTCAAGAAATCAGGACAAGGGTTGCCTAATGTTGACCTTTGTAAGAGCAAATTAAGATGTAAACCCAATTACTTAGAAACCTCTAAGGGCATAATCCCTAGGGTAAGCAATAGTTCTTGGATTTTGTAGAAGGTATTTTCTCTAACTAAGAGGTTTGAAATTCTCATGATGATGTTGAATGATGGTTTTCCAATGTTTTCGATAAATGCACTGTGTTTTCAAACAAGCAATGTAACATCCTAGCTCAATTGGTACGTTTTTCTTGGTGGGCTTGCCTCATGCCCTTCGTAGTAGAAGAGATGATTTTACATGCAACCAAGGACAAAATATATGTTAAGAATGAAGTCTTAACCTCTATATTTCAACCAAGATCGGACATGGCAAGTAACTTCTTGGAATCTAAGTTCCAATGCACCACTTCGATAAACTCGTTGGATGGACTGGATGGCTACTACAAACAAGGTTTTTAATGACACAACATCAGGGACATGGCACCTTACAAGCATCCAGCAAGCCACTAAAGGCTTTAATCAATCCTACTAGGGGCTCTTATACATTTTATGGTAGTACCCCATTCTAAAAGACACTGTACGGCTAAGGCCTACATACCATGAGGGCTTGACAGTTTAGTCTTATCCATTTATATACCGGCCCGAATGAAAAACTAGTTGGAGTCGCCTTCAAGTTCTCCTTTCGGATGTGTCTCTTAGGCAGGCCCCTCTAAAGGTAAACAATAGGGAGCAAACACATATGTAGTTTGATCGACCTTCGTTTAGAAACAAAGGGAGAACACACGCGATATACCTAACTCACACTCGTAAAGTATTTTGTTCAATTTTTTAAGCCTAAATCAAAGTGTGGAGGCAATCTTTTATGCAACTTAATGTCATCAAAAAGGATTTTGATTCTCAAGATCGCCATGAAGCGCGAGAGAAATGCATACACCTTTTTAGATGAGATTATTTTGCATAAAAGATTACAAAGCATAAAAGACACATGTTCGTTTTAAACTTCCAAAGCAATGATTTGATTCATTTTAAAGCACCAAGATGAAGTGTGAAATTTGTCTTGTTCAATTTTAGCCCAAATGTAAAGTTTAGTCAGTTTCTAAGGTTCATTTTAACCAACTTTAAAAGATCAAACCAATTGTTTAGTTCGCGTAAAACAGAAAACAAAAGCAAGGAATGGACACTTCAAACTATTTCAATAAGCATTGAAAAATGCTCTTTTCAAGTTCCAATTCAAGGCCCATTTCAAATGTACTTGTTTTTGCTTCAATGTGCCAATGAAATCCTCCTGCAAGATAAAGAGACAAACACGTGAGAATTAATTGTTAAGAGATGACTCAACAAATAAATATTGACAGAAATTGAATGTACAGTCAATGGGACTTTAAAGATGGCCTTCGTGTGTCCACTTTCCCACCTATTAACAACAAACGAGGAAATCAAAGCATCATCATCTTATATTTAAAGAGAATATCATATTTCAATTTACGAGTGAGAAACAATAGAATTAGTGTATTCATCTTGTCCTATCAGTACATTTCATTCCTAGTAAGGCACAGTGATGATCACCTATGGAATCATTCGTGAGATACAAAGCCAAGTCAGTAATGACTCACATAGTGGGTGAGGAATTTATGGGGCTGTCACTTCAATAACTGAAGTTTTATTTAATGGAGAGAAGATTAATATTACTGGTGATTGTTTGAGCATATAGTTGTGCAAATATTTGAAATTTGGGGCCAACTTTATTTTTGTTAATTTGCAGCTAATAGACCTTACCCATAATTGGTCCTAAAGTGACTATATTTACTTAAATATGTATTTGCATTCGACTCTTTGTACTATTGTAGTGCCTAGCATGTCTTTCTACACCTTTCACCCACTCATCTAAGTGGTACAACATAGGATACTATTGTGATTGAGCCTGAAAATTGCACCTACTAGGTTGATTAGAGGTTCATCTACCCAATGTATGATCCATAAGTGCCTAAAAAATGAAATATTTAGTTTGACCTACCTACGAATAAAGGAATTTTAATGCCACGAGCAGATGTAAATTTTTTTTAAAAAAACTTTGAATGCTATTAGCAGGCATAATTGAACAACAACAAACAAAAGACGCTATAGGCTTTCAAGCAAATGCATTCAAAAGGTGTAAAGCTAGTTGAGCAAGCCGGAAGCACAGATAAGGCGCATGAAATTTTTTGACAGAATGCCTGGAAGAACATGAAGCACAGACAAGGAATGTGGACTATTTCGACAAAAACCCCTCAAAGAATAGCAACTTATGGTACCTCATTAATGCGTTGTGTGACAACAAGAATGTAGACCATAAGATTGGCAGATATAATGTGATTGGTAGGTCTAAAACCATTAAATAAATGGATTCTAGAGACTTTCAACCTACTACAATATCTTCATCTTGATTACAGTGCCAGTAGTAGTAAGATTGTGTGGCAAAACTTGCTTCCTTGTATGTTGAGTATCCAAGTTGAGGTTCCGTATACTTGCAACAAATTTCAATGCAAAAGTTATTCATGATTTAACATAAGTCGAAGATTCTGACAAAAAAGAAGAATTCTGAAAGCTACTAGCAGTGTGAATGAAACTTGTTGTGTTACGTGGAACTCTATTTGACCTATGATGTGGCATCATATCAAATCTTCACTTGATTCATTATTTCTTCCTATTTCAAATACTTTGACTCAATTTATTGCTTTTATTGACAATAATGAAGGACTGGTCACCTAGGTAGTGATTTAGACATATGCATAAGAAGTTGGATTGTGCATTATTAAAGGACAAATGCAAAAATAGATGATTCATGCACCTACACTACCCTCATTAAAATTAGAAGGTAATAACATCATGTATTAGTAGATACGCACACCTCTCCAATCTACTTCTAAACGTGTAAACAAAAGAGCTTCAAAATGTGCAGAAAGAGGGAATTTCCTATCATTCAGACCTACATGTGAGTATGACTTGGCACAAAGGCATAAACCCATTCAAAATATTTTCAAGCAAGTACATTTAATTTTTGTATGAAATAGAAACAATAGACACACACTTTCAAGTAGATACGTTTGGTAGATGTGTGTCAAAAATAGTGAATTAAGTGTCTAAGCAAATGTAATGAAACATTTAAAGACTATCTATTTAATGAAATTTTCACAGGTGTAAAGACAAATCCAATAACCGCACCCCTCCTACCTGCACAATACACCAAAAATCAATAACAATAAGCAGGGTACTAAAGATAGAACTATTCTCACGTCAGAAACCAAGTTCAAAGTTGTATTCCAACATGCAACCCCCAAAAAGAAGTCAATAAAAAACTTATGCCGACAATTCAACGTGTAACCAAAAAAGGATGTGTACGCATTTACTTGAGTCTTGGGAAGATAGATTGAAGTACAAACTCTCATTTCTTGTCTGTGGTGGAGATGGGAAATGGCTCGAAGTTCATATGTTGCCTCATGTGAAGTAAGGACATCTCAATGGCAGTGACAGACAAGGCTGTGGTGACATCCCTGGGCATTGCTCTACTCAGTGCCATATTGTGTATTAAGCATGCTGCCTGCGTGATAAAGCTGTCCAAAAATTTTAGATTGGGAAGCAATCCCAATATTAATCTAGAACATTAGCTCATGTGTATTTTGAATACATACAAAACTGACTAAGATATTCAATGAAAACCAACACCAAGTGCAAATCCGTGGGTATGCAAAGAGCTGAAATTAGAGATTTTTTCATTTGAGTTTCATATCCAGATTAGCATAAACTTTGACAAGAATTTTTTTTTTTTGAAGGAAATAATACATGGCAGGATATCAGTTAAATTTGAGTTTAACCAACAATCTAAAAGGTAAAGATGAGGATTAGCTCAGAAAATCACAGAGGATAGATTACTAAGATTGCTTAACATCACAGAGATGATTTTGACAATAAGATCAAGCCCTCCTTCTAGCGCCATATGTAGGACCCTAAATCTGCATTGGCTCAAAAACAAAAACCCTTAGTATTGCTAGTAAACCAAAGCAAATAAAAGATCCCCTATAAGATTCATCTAATCACAAGAATAAAGCCAAAGAAACAAGTAAAACATAGAAAGGCATCATTCTAATAATCAAACTAGCATCTTATAGTGGATTGGTGCTTCTATGGAAAGAAGCCCTTTCCCAATCCTTGATTAAGCTCCATGATATGATATTTTGATGATCAAGATGATGGATAGGCAAAATCAGTTCTTCAATGAAGAGTGACTTTGCATGGATGATTTGTGGATGATTCTGGAGGATTTGCTCAAAGTTGAAGCTTCTATTAAAGGATTTTCAAATGCTAAGTGTTGAAGAGGGACCAATGTGGGACTAAGATTGGACGAATGAGAGGAAGACACTTGTTAAGTGGTGAGTGGTTGATGCATGTGCAAGATTAGGGAAATGTGCCCATGAGAGGGAGAATTTGAATTCAAATTTGGCAATAAATTTAGAGAGGGGGACAAGAAAAAGAGCAATAAATGCAATGTTGGAGGGATAAATCAACTTGTCATGATTTTCAAATTTGAGGGCCATGTTGAGTACAAATATTGGTTTTAATAAATCAATAAATTGATTTATTTGTGCAAGTGGCATAATCTAGAGAATGCAAGTGGGTGAGATTAGCATTTAATCATGGTTAGATTAAATTAATGATGATTAGGATGATTTGACCAATTTGACATGATTTAGGGATTTAAATCAAATCAAAGTGAGATGAATGATGATTTGAGTTTTAATTAATAAATGATTGATTTATTTAATCAAAGAGGGAATGATAGGCTTAAATCAAATAAAGTTAATTTATTTAATTTAAATGGATGATGAACCTAATTTTCCTACTGAATGGATCAATGTGAATTTGATTTATGAATGAGCAGATGCATATGCATAATGCTAATTTGATGTGTCTACAGGAACAATAGAATGAGAAGATGATGGTTCCTCCACTTCACAATGATTTTGAATGATGTTGGCCAATACTTCATCTTCATCTTGAAGATGTATGAAAGAGATTCTACCTAACATCATAAGTTGTGCCATAAAATTAACTTCCTTGGCCTTTTCACCAATAGGTGGCCATATAGAATTATCCAGATCATTTGATGGCTAAGCAGGAGGGTAGAGGATAAGATTTTTGGTGCTCTTTCCATCAGAAATGGTCATGTCTCCTATCTTGCATCCAATATATGCATCTATTGTTTCTAACCATGGCCTTCCTAGAATGATAGGGTACCCGCCAAGTGCGGCTTTAGGAGAAAGAATCATGAAATTTGTTGGGTACTCTCATGAGTCCAGAGTTACCACAAGGTCCTCTACTACACCGTCAGGGTTAACAGTTGAACTATCAATAAGCTACATGATAGTAGGAGTAGGTCTCATGCTTGTAACATTTAGTTGCTACAAAATATCCTTGGTCATTACATTTATTACTGCTCCTAAGTCAATTAGAGCATTCTTTATTTGGATCCCATTTATAACAACTCCTACCACAAGACTTCCTAGATCATTATATTTGGGAACAGTCACTTTCTCGAGCATGATGTCAACTAGCTGTCCCACCACATGAACTGTAGTGGGGTCTTTCTTCTTCTTGCCTAGCTTCTTAAAGAAAGTTTCCTTAATTTCCTTGCCATAGATTGGAACATATTATATGGCCTGAAATAAAGGTATCTAGACACATATATGCTTCAAATGATCCAAGATGTCAAAGGTTGTGTCCTCCTTTTCTTGGAAACTTTCAATCTCTAAGGAAATGGTGGTTCTTATTCAGTCTGCTTGACTGGGACTGGTTTAGGATTTTTAGGTGCACTTGGCTAAATGGGATCATTTAGAGATTCCTCTTCCTCTTCCACATGAAGCTCAGTAATAATGGTGATGGGGGATTTAAGATACTTTCATTTAAGTTATTTTATGTTTAAAAAGACTTATTGTTATTGTTAATTAACATGACTGGTGGTAGACAATGGATTAACATATTTTCTTATTTTACTTTATGTTTAGCTACAATAGCCAATATATTGGATATGATAGCTTATGTTAAATGTGTTGCTTTATGATCATTTTTGATGAGATAATTATGCTCCATCAATCTTTATTACCATAATTGTTGTCCTTTTCTTAAGGGTGTTAAACAAGATATCTTAAAAGTTGATGAGATGGTTAAACTTTTTGTTTAATCATGATGATGACTACACCTAGATAGGCCCTGTTTGATGATGAATCACTCAAGTCCAACTCAACTTCTTCATAGTCGATTGTGGAACATTTACTTCCAATGCCAATCTGGCATAGTTCTGGCATCATCCTCTTTTGTTCACTTTAGTTCTGTTTTAAATTTGATTGTAATATTTAGTTGGTCGCCATAAGTTTTGGAAGTTAACGCCATGTTAGGATCTAATAAGGATATTATTATAAATATCCATGTTTTGGATTGAGTTAGGAGTTAGACAATTTGCAATCAAAATTTATGTGATATCAAGAAATACTTTGTTCTATGTTCTACTTTTGATCAATGGAAAGAAAATCAAGAAGTTAATTAATTTATTGTGTCAAAGGATCTTACTCAAGGAAGAGAAGGGCCTGCTCAACCTTTGGGATGATCTTATGTTGGTATTTTTGTCAAGTTATGTTATTTTCTATTTTCTTATATTAAATTTGCAATATAGATTAATTTTGAATTATTGAATTGAGAAAATCCTTTTTTATTTTAGGTAAGTGTTAAATCTAAATCGTTATTTCTATTCCGATTATCCTTTCTAGATTTAGTTTGTTCCAGTTATATTAAGTTGTTAGAATGGTAGATTCAGTGGATAAAATCGTTATCTTAAATTGTTAGAATCATTGTAAGGGTTTTCTAATTGATTCAATTCAGATGATGTTCGAAGTAGTTAAACTTAGTGTTCATATGTTAAGTTTCATTGAAGCAATGTTAGGAATGTATGGAAAGATGGAATTGAAGTTTGTTGAAAATATGTTCATGGAGATTAGTTTTTATGCTTTCTAGAATAATTATCATTTTCCTACAATTCGTTCCTACTCTTAAATTAGTGCTTAAATTCTAGTAATTAAGTTATGGATTTCTTTTGAAGCAAAATAGAATTAATTTGAATTATGTGTTTTAAATTAGGAATTAAAGTAATCATTAATTATTTCCATGAATTGGTCTAAATCGAAGTCAATAAAGTTAGAATTAAGTCAATAGGATTTTAAATTAGAAGATAAGACAGATTTAAATCTTAGGAATCAGTCACTATAGTTTAGCTCCTAAAAGCTCCTGAAGAGCTCTCGAGAGCTCCTGAAAGCTCCTAAAGTAGGAAAAATGATATTTGGAGTCATTGTTTATAATGAAAATCCCCCAAAAACAATCTGTGAAAACTATCCTTATTGCATATTACTCTGAGACACACCCAGTTCAATAAATAAATTGATTAAATGATGCAATTTGTGAAATCAACGACCTTTCCCATCAAATGGATGTGGAAGGGGTTGGTAAATTAGTTATTGAATGTAAGTGGATGTCACTTATACTCACAACATATGCAGAGAATTTATTTGGATCAGCAAAGTATACTGGTTGTTTTTGTGGTTTATTGTTTGGATTGGGTGTGGGATGAGCTAGTAGCTGAGTAGGTTTAGGTGGGTTTGAGCTTGGATTAGTAGGAGGAGGAATTATATAGGATTGTTGGGGTTGAGAAGGTGGCTGCATGTAGCTATTTTTCTGGTTTGGCCATTGCTTTCCTCCCCTCCATTGATTTGTTTGTTGCCAATTTTCTTGAAATTGCTACCAATTACCCTAAGGTTGTTGCCACTGGGGTGGAGAGTTTTGATGATTAGGCCAGGTATTTGGAGGGTTACTCCAAGGTTTTGGTGGATATCCTCCATAGTTGGATGGATATGGAGGTTTCTATTGGTTACCAGATGAATAAGAATTGAAATATGGCCCAACAAAAGAGAGTGGATTTGGTGGAATACCTTGTCTTGGAGCCCATGGCCTCCTTTGTGCAACATAGTAGACTTGATCTTCTTCAACCTAAATTGGATTAAACTCAGTGCAATCTACTTGCTATCAAAATTATCTATCATCTTGCATTTGCAGTCCTTCTTTTGTCTGCAATGAGGGAAATATTCTGCCAACATTGTCTCTACCTCCTCTTGTTTCTTCTCGGCCTAAAGTGTATCTAGCTGAGTAGCTAGATTTTTTATAATGTCTAGCTTGAAGTCTACTGGCAAGTGAGTAATCTCCATTCTTGAAACTCCATTAGTAGATGAATTACCCATAGAGGATTGGTAAGCTCTCCCTTTCTTTGAAGCCACCTTAGAGTAGTTTTGACATATCTTCTTGATATCCTCCCAAGGAACTTGGTATATATCTCCTCCTCCCATCAAGTCTAAGGCATCAGTGTAGTTGTCATTAATTCCTCTTAGGAAAATAAACTTTTATGAGTTTTCATTGAGTGTATGGTGTGGAGATTTCTGTAAGCAAAACAAAAAAATTGCAATGTAATCCTCCAGGTTCTCATCTTCCTTTTCTTGCATCCTAAAAATATCATCTCCTCTCATGTCACTACCCTTGCTGATTGGTTAGGTATGTTTCTATTTGCATCACCCATACCTGCTTGATGTAGTTCCAAAGCAAAGGGATTCTTAAGTTGATTTTGATCTTTAGAGGAAATTTCAAAACTAGTCAAATTAGGAAATACATCAACATAAGGGTGTGGATCTTCTTCTTCTTCTTCTCTTGGTAGGTTCTGATCTTCAACTAGTTGGAATGGATTAGGATTGTTAGGAATGAATCTCCCATAATAATCTCTCCTCCTTCCTCTATGCATGCAGTATCAACTCACTATCAACTAGCTCACACAAAGAATTGGCAAAAGAATAGTGGATCATTACTTTCCTAAATGATAGGTATACTAAGAACAACTTTCAAAAATACTATGGCAAGAAAAACTATCAATGAATCCAAAGAACTCCCTAGTTTGACACCATACCCAACAATGGAACCAAAAAATGTTGTCTTCCAACAATGATCTAACACCTAATCCCTTACAACCATGATTCAGAGACTGGACATCTAAACTGAATAGCCATTTCAATCATCATGAAGGTGCATTTAACTTGTCAACCCAAGGACGTGAACTTGAAATGGGTCAGCACAGTATGTGCACTAAGGATCCAAAGTAGCCATATTCATTCTACAACTAAGAGAAATATAAAATTGAAGGTAAATTGCTTGGAAAGGAATAACATAAATTTTGAACATCAACCAACAACTATACTAAGTTGAAATGCACAATAGAAATGAAAATCTAAGTGAATAAACAAGAAACTATTGTGTCTTCTTTGGCTGTAGGAATAGTCACATAATGGAATTCTAGTGGCTGTAGGAATAGTCAGTGCCATATTTTTAACTAATTACTGAACATAAAATAATAACTAAAATAAACTAAACTAAAGGAAAAAATGCTGACCAAGGGGGCCCCCTTGGATGGGTATCCTCTAAAACTAATGAAAACTCAGATGCACAAACTTATAACTTCATTTTATTCATTGGAAAACATGAGTACAATAGAGCAGTGTAACTGTATTACTGAAACTAAGAATGCAAGTACATCATCAGATCGTGCAACCTTCTAAGAAGGAGCATCTGAGTCTTATTTATAGGAAAAGAAGCTACTAACTAATCACCTAGCATGGTGGTCAACTCCAACAGATTACGAGGATGCCACTTTAGGAAAAGCATGAAAAGTGGAGAGGCGGTTACACATGCGTAGAATCTGGTTAGACCTGCTTGCCTCAACATAGATTGAGCACAATGGTAATGCCTATATTTGCTCAACAACAATAAAGACCATTTATAAGGTGGTTACAACTTGATTTGCATAAGGAACCTACCGCCATCGAGAGTCTTCCCTCCATTTACCTATGAATGACCACCTCATTGACCATTATAGTGAATGACCAGTTGGCAAAATCTTCTCCCATTTCGTAGGCCTCTAATCATATCTACATGGCAATATTAGTACACACAATAATCACATATCTGTAACTATCTTAAAGAACATTCATTAATCCACACATGTAGAATTAACACAGATAGTCCATATAACATCTCAATGTCATTAAAGATTTATAGAAATAAAATTAGGCCCAATGTCTATGGTTTTGAGGAAATATCAACATTCAAACATCAAGGTCCATGACAACTTTATCAAATAGATCATAAATTCTACCAAAATTAAACCATAAACTAGACTCATCAGGTATTAGGGTTTAATGGTTGAGGGTAAAGTGTAGAAGTTATAAGGGTTTAGGGTTAAATGGTTTAGGGTTGAGAGTAGAGGGTTTAGGGTATAGGTTTGAGGGTATATGGTTGAAGGATTAGGTTGAGGGTCTGATGTAAAGGGTAGAGGGTATAGGGGTTGATGGTTTAGGGTTTAAGGGTTGAGATTTGAGGGATTAAGGGTTGGGGGTGGAGAATTTAGGGTTGAGGGTTTAATGTATAGGGTAGAGGGTAGAGGGTATAGGGTTTAAGGGTTGAGGGTTGAGTTTAAGGTTGAGGGTAAAGGATTGAGGGTATAGGGTTGAGCGTCCAATGTATAGGGTAGATGGTATAGGGGTTGAGGGATTAGGCTTTAAGGGTTGAGGTTTGAGGGTAGAGGGTAGAGGGTAGAGGGTAGAGGGTTTAAGGGTTGATGCATTAAAGTTTGAAAGTTTAGGGATTAGGGTAGATATTTTTCTTGGGTTTAAGGGTTGAGGAATTAGGGTTGAAAGTAGAGGGTATTGGGTAGAGGGTAAAGGGTAGAGGGTTTAAGGGTTGAGGGTTTAGGGTTTAGGATTTATTTTTTAAGGGTTTAAGGGTTTAGGGTTTAGGGTTGAGGGATTAGGGTAGAGAGGGAGGGATGGATGTATAGAGAGATGGAGGGAGAAGTGAGATAGAGAGGAGAGAAGTGGGTGGAGAGATAGAGATATATGAGGGTTGAGGATCCAATGTATAGGGTAGAGGGTTGAGAATTGAGGGTATATGGTTGATGACCTATAAGGTTGAGGGAGTAGGGTTGAGGATACATATGGTTGAAGGATTAGGGTTGAGGGTCCAATGTATGGGGTAGAGGGTAATGGGGTTGATGGTTTAGGGTTTGAGGGTTAAGGATTGAGGGATTAAGGGTTGAAGGTTGAGAATTAAGGGTTAAGGGTTTAATGTATAGGGTAGAGGTTAGAGGGTAGAGGATTGATGGTATAGGGTTGGGGGATTAAGGTTGAGGGTAGAGGATTGATGGTATAGGGTTGAGGTTTTAAGGTTGAGGGTAGATGATTGATGGTATAGGGTTGGGGGATTAGGGTTTAGGTTCCAATGTATAGGGTAGAGGGTATAGGGGTTGATGGAATAGGGTTTAAGGGTTGAGGGTTGAGAGATTAAGGGTAAAGAGGGTTGAGGGATTAGGGTAGAGAGGTATGGATGGAGGGAGGGAGATATGGAGGGATAAGTGAGATAGAGAGGAGAGAAGAGGAGGGAGGGACACACATATATGAGGGTTAAGGATCCAATGTATAGGGTAGAGTGTTGAGAATTGAGGGTATAGGGTTGATGGTTTAGGGTATTGGGTTGAGGGTATACGTTTGAGTGATTAGGGTTGAGGGTCCAATGTATAGGTAGAGGGTATCAATGTTGAGGGATTAAGGGTTGAGGGTTGAGAATTTAGGGTTAAGGGCTTAATGTATAGGGTAAAGGGTAGAGAGTAGAGAGTAGATGGTTTAAGGGTTTAGGGTTTAAACATTGAGGGCTAAGGGTTTAAGGGTTGAGAGTAAAGGATTCAGGGTATAGGGTTGGGAGATTAGGGTTGAGGGTCCAATGTATAGGGTAGAGGGTATAGGGGTTGAGGGAATAGGGTTTAAAGTTTGAGGGTTGAGGGATTAATGGTCAATAGTGTTGAGGGTTAAGGTAGAGATTTTACTTTGGTTTAAGGGTTGAGAAATTAGGGTTGAGGGTAGAGGGTATTGGGTTGAGGGTAGAGGGTAGAGGGTTTAGGGGTTTAGGGTTTAGGGTTTAGGGTTGAGTGTTTAAGGGTTGAGGGTATACAGTTGAGGGATTAGGGTAGAGAGGGAGGGATGGAAGGAGGGAGAGATGGAGGGATAAATGAGATAGAGAGAAGGAGAGAAGAGGAGGGAGATACAAAGATATATGAGGGTTGAGGATCCAATGAATAGGGAAGGGGGTTGCAAATTGAGGTTATAGGGTTGAGGACCTATAGGGTTGATGTTTTATGGTATTGGGTTGAGGGTACACATGGTTGAAGGATTAGGGTTGAGGGTCCAATGCAAAGGGTAGAGGGTATTGAGGTTGAGGGTTTAGGTTTTGAGGGTTGACGATTGATGGATTAAGGGTTGGGGGTTGAGAATTGAGGGTTTAGGGTTTAATGTATAGGGTAGAGTGTAAAGGGTAGAGGGTTTAAGGGTTGAGGGTTGATGGTTTAGGGTTGAGGGTAGAGGATTGAGGGTATAGGGTTGGGGGATGAGGGTTGAGGGTCCAATGTATAGGGTAGAGGGTATAGGGGTTGAGGGATTAGGGCTTAAGGGTTGAGGGTTGAGGGTTGAGGGTTGAGGGAGTAGGGTAGAGAGTTTCCTTGGGTTTAAGGATTTAAGGGTTGAGGGATTAGGGTTAAGGGTTTAGGGCTTATGGTTGAGTGTTTAAGGGTTTAAGGGTTGAGGGTATATGGTTTAGGGATTAGGTTAGAGAGGGAGGGAGGGAGAGATGGAGGGATAAGTGTGATAGAGAGAATGAGAGAAGAGGAAGGAGGGACAAAGATATATGAGGGTTGAGGATCCAATGTATAGGGTAGAGGGTTGAGAATTGAGAATATAGGGTTTGAGGACCTATAGTGTTGAAGTTTTAGGGTATTTGGTTGAGGATATAGGGTTGAGGGATTAGGATTGATGGTACATATGGTCAAAGGATTAGGGTTGAGGGTCTAATGTATATGGTAGAGGGTATCGAGGTTGTGGGTTTAGAGTTTGAGGGTTGAGGATTGAGGGATTAAGGGTTGAGGTTTGAGAATTGTGGGTTGAGGGTTTAATGTATAGGGTAGAGGGTTTAAGGGTTTAGGGCTGAGGATTTAATATTGAGAGTAGAGGATTAAGGGTATAGGGTTGGGGGATTAGGGTTGAGGGTCCAATTTATAGGGTAGAGGGTATAGGGGTTGAGGGATTAGGGTAGATATTTTACTTGGATTTAAGGGTTGAGGGTTAATGGTTTAGGGTTTAGGGTTCCGTGTGTAAGGGTTTAAGGGTTGAGGGTTTAAGGTTAAGGGTTTAGGGTTTAGGGTTCAGTTTTTAAGGGTTGATGGTTTAGGGTTGAGGGATTAGGGTAGAGAGGGAGGGATGGATAGAGAGATGGAGGGAGAAGTGAGATAGAGAGGAGAGAAGAGGAGGGAGGGACAAAGATATGTGAGGGTTGAGGGTTGAAAATTGAGGGTATGGGTTTGATGACCTATAGGGTTGAGGGATTAGGGTATTGGGTTGAGGGTATAGGATTGAGGGATTAGGGTTGAGGGTACATATGGTTGAATGATTACTATTTAGTGTCCAATGTATAGGGTAAAGGGTATCGAGTTGAGGGTTTAGGGTTTGAGGGTTGAGGATTGAGGGATTAAGGGTTGAGCTTTGAGGGTTAATGTATAGGGTAGAGGGTTTAAGGTTTGAGGGTTGATGGTTTAAGGTTGAGGGTAGAGGATTGAGGGTATAGGGTTGGGGGATTAGGGTTGAGGGTCTAACGTATAGGGTAGAGGGTATAGGGGTTGAGGAATTATGGTTTAAGGGTTGAGGGTTGAGGGTTGAGGGTTGAGGGTTGAGGGTTGAGGGATTAAGGGTAGAGAGTTTACTTGGGTTTAATGGTTTAAGGGTTTAAGGGATTAAGGGTTGAGGGATTATGGTTGAGGGTAGAGGGTTTAAGGGTTTATGGTTTAGAGTTGAGTGTTTAAGGGTTTAAGGGTTGAGGGTTTAAGGGTTGGGGTTTTAGGTAGAGAGGGGTGGATGGATGGATAGAGATATGGAGGGATAAGTGACAGAGAGTAGGAGAGAAGTGGTGGGAGGGAAAAAGATATATGAGGGTTGAGGATCCAATGTTTAGGGTAGAGGGTTGAGAATTGAGGGTAGGGAGGACCTATATAGGATTAGGTATTGTTGAGGGAGGGTACATATAGGGGTTGGATCCAATGTATATAGTAGAGGGAGGGATCGATTGGAGGGTTTAGTTTGAGGGTTGAGGATTGAGGGATTAAAATTTAAGGGTAGAGGTAGAGGATTTAAGTGTTAAGGGTAGAGGGTAGAGGTTAAGGGAGGGGAGAGAGATGAGGAGTGAGAGAGAGAGACTTGAGAGAGGGAGAAGGGGTAGGAAGGAGAGACTTGAGAGAGAGAGGGGGAGGGAGATGAAAAAGTTAGAGGGTAGAGGGTTTAAGGGTAGATGAGTAGAGGGAGAGATAGGAGTGAGATGAGGGAGAGATTTTGAGAGAGGGAGAGGGGGTAGAAGGAGAGACTAGAGAGGTGATTTAAGTGTTAAGGTTAGAGGGTGTTAAGGGTAGAGGGGAGAGAGATAGGAGTGAGTAAGAGAGAGGTAATGAGAGAGGGAGAGGGGGTAGGAGGGAGAAAATTGAGAGAGAGAGAGGGGGGGAGGGAGTGGGAGAGATATATATGGTAGAGGGTAGAGGGTTGATAATTGAGGATATAACATTGAGGACCTATAGGGTTGATGGTTTAGGGTATTGGGTTTAGGGTTTAGGGTTGAGGGATGAGGGTTTAGGGTAAAGGGTAGAGATTTTAAGGGTTTAGGGTTGAGGGTTTAAGGGTAGAGGGATTAAGGGTTGTGGGTTGAGGGTAGAGGGTAGAGGGTTTAATGGTTTATGGTTTATGGGTTTAGGGTAGAGGGTAGAGGGTTTAGGGTATAGGTTAGAGGGTTTATAGGTAGAGGGTAGAGGGTAGAGGATTTAAGTGTTAAGGGTAGAGGGTTAAGGGTAGAGGGGAGAGAGATAGGAGTGAGTGAGTGAGAGAGAGAGACTTGGGAGAGGGAGATGGGCTATAGGTTGATGGTTTAGGGTATTGGGTTGAGTGTATAGGGTTGAGGGATGAGGGTTGAGGGTAGGGGGTAGAAGGTTTAAGGGTTTAGGGTTTAAGGGTTTAGGGTTGAGGGTTTAGGGTTGAGGGTAGAGGGTTTACAGTTTATGGTAAGGGTTTAGGGTTGGGGGTTTAAGGGTGGAGGTATTAAGGGTTGTGAGTTGAGAGTAGAGGGTAGAGGGTTTAAGGGTTGAAGGTTGAGGGTTTAGGGTAGAGGGTAGAGGTTTTAAGGGTCTAAGGGTATAGGTTAGAGGATTTAAGTGTTAAGGGTAGAGGGTGGAGGGTTAAGGGTAGAGGGGAGAGAGATAGGAGGAGTGAGTGAGTGAGAGAGAGACTTGAGAGAGGGAGAGGAGGTAGGAGGGAGAGACTTGAGAGAGAGAGATGGAGGGAGTGGGAGAGAGATAGAGTGTAGAGGGTAGAGGCTTTAAGGGTATAAGATAGAGGATTTAAGGGTTAAGGGTAGAGGGTAGATGATTAAGGGCATAGGGGAGAGAGATAGGAGTGAGTGAGTGAGAGAGAGACCTGAGAGAGGGAGAGGGAGGGAGTTGGTGAGAGATATAGTGTAGAGGGTAGAGGATTTAAGGGTTAAGGATAGAGGGTAGATGGTTAACCGTAGAGGGGAGAGAGATAGGAGGAGTGAGTGAGTGAGTGAGAGAGACTTGAGAGAGGGAGAGGGGGTAGGAGGGAGAGAATTGAGAGAGAGAGAGAGGGAGGGAGTGAGAGAGATATAGAGGATAGAGGGTAGAGGGTTTAGAATTGAAGGTATAGGGTTGAGGACCTATAGGGTTGATGGTTTATGGTATTGGGTTGAGGGTATAGGGTTGAGGGATGAGTGTTGAGGGTAGTGGGTAGAAGGTTTAAAGGTTTAGGGTTTAGGGTTTGAGGGTATAGGTTTTAGGGTTGTGGGTTGAGGGTAGAGGGTAAAGAGAAAGAGAGAGAAAAGAAACCTATAAATAATCAACTTTCTCATAGCACAAGCGTGTTTTGAAGTAGTAGAGATATAGTTTTTCTTTTAGCAAGACATAATGCACTCGCGTTATAACACAAGTGTGTTTTGTATTGCTCTAAAAATAGTAAAAAATAAATACACTTATGATCTCAAGGCCTACATTTTGAATATTCTCCCCGTTATGTGTGTTCTCTGACAAGAAAGAGATTTTTGATGATTTTGTGAAGTGTGCATGAATGTTTTTCACATTTCACCACCTTTTCCATGATCTTTCCACCACATTTTCATGAAATAGCATATTTTTCATGTTGAAAGGCATATAATATCAATTCAAGTCTGAATTCCATTCAAGACTGATATACAATTCAAGTTTGGAGGGGAACAAGCTTTTGAAAAAGTCAAATTGTTGAGGAGTTTGAAGAAAGAAGCAAAGACTACATAATTGGGTAGAAATCCTTCATATGAAACTATGATTTTTTAGGTATGTGAAGTATTTACACATTTTCTTTCATCCTATTATGGATTTCTTTCATTTTTTTTATTTTGCATAATCTATGTTGATCATTGTTTGTTTGTCATTATAACCTTAGCTTGTCAATGCACATTTTATAGTACAAAATTCTTTACACTTGCCAATTACATTTTTAAACCACATCTCCTTGAGGAATTTTGTTAAACAATTGACTTACCTTGTGTATGCTTCCACAATTTGTATACACATATATCTGACATAAGTTATAAGGGAGTAAAATAATACATCATTTATCAATCCTTTACTATGGATGTGCATACCACTCTCCAAAGCTTTCATTTTGGTATAGGCATAGGGGATGTTGGAAAATGTAGTTGAATTTGGTTTTACACCTACAATTTGCATATGCTTGAAATTTTCTAAAGCCTTTTCAATAAATCTATTTTTTGCATATCCTGCAATCATTATAGTCTATGAGGACATATCTCATTAAGGTATTTTTTCAATAAATTATACCAAGTAGTTGATTGCCTTGTCTATGCTACAAAATTTTTCATACATGTCTCTAAAAATTGGAATATACTCCTCCCACATTGATATATCTTTAAATCTATTTTGGATTTCATCTCTATTTATAAATTTACCTTATCAGTAAACTTATCTCATCACTTATGTTGTGATATATTTTAAATGTTTCCTTGATTAGTCTACCTACAAGGGATTCTAAACCTTCTCTCCACTATTTCAAGACTCTTTATTCAAGGCTAAGCTAGCAACATGGGGAAAGGTGTATCCTATCTTGCAATCATGGCTCAAAATGGAAGCATGGATAAGGCATTTGAATTGTTTGACAATAATGTTTTTGTATAAATGTATGCAAAATGTGGTAGCATTGAAAAGCTAGTGAGCTCACTAGCTTGCCAATGTAGTAGGGTTGACAAGGTAGGGGCAGCATATACGTCACCATGAGACCCCATTTCTATGAGGCATACACTACCCCTACCTTGTCAACCCTACCACATTGGAAAGCTAGTGGAGCACCACTAGCTTGGAAAAGGAATTTCAATTGTTTGACAAGCCATTTGAATTCACATGCCTTGTCTATGCTTCCATTTTGAGCCTATCTTGCAATCATGGCATGCCACATTACCACATTTATTTAAGGAATTCCATCAAATAAATTAATGTGACCTTTGTCTATGCTATAAATACTCTTCTACAAGATGATTGTAAGTATTTTGTATGAAGCCTTGAATGACATATATTTCATTTATTTGTATGCGTTTATTTTTTAGGAAATAATATTCATCACATTACCATGTACCAGGTAAAATTATCTGTTATAAGAGGAAATGAACAAGGAAAAAACTAATAGTAGAAGAGTATGAAACCAATAAAGCAAAGGAGAGAGAATGGATGAGGAAATATCATGAAAAGAATAAATTGGATACGATTGACAAAAACAAGCCAAGTGAAGAGGAACCTCAACCATCAAAAAGAGAAAAAAATTGGTAGCACAAAGGGCATGAATGTGAAAGCATTGTGGTAAGGTAGATTCAAATACCATAGTTAGAGACACACCCTCTACCACAAGTGAATACAAAAGGAAGCCATTAAGCACAAGAAAATATGGAGGGACATTGTCTATTGCAAGTGAATATAGTTGGACACCATCAACCAAATCTCAAGTTGAGAGTACATCATCACTCAGATTTGGCAAAGAAGGTACACCATAATCCCCATGTGAATCTCAAGGTATGTTTTCTATTCCACCCTCAATCAAAGGTATGCAATCTATCCCACCACACTTAAATATTGATGAAATTCCTAATGTTGAGATGCATGTATCTAGGAGAAATCCACCTAGAATTTTGTGTAGAAAGCTAAAGCATTTGATTAATATTGATGAGGATACTTTGCAGCACATGGAAGGTAAGATTTTAGCATGCACTTGTAGAAGATATGATGATAAGATTTGGAAATTATTTTTGAAAGGCTAAATGAGACTACAAGATGTCAACTATTTGTTGAAATGATGCATGGTATAAAGTATAGAAATGTCATGAATACTCTTGGGTTGAGAAAATCAAATGATTCAAGTGAAAACACTATTGTGAAAAATCTAATGAATGTTTATGAGAGTGTGGGTAAGACCTCACACTCAAAGGATAGTAATGCCACTCGACGTGTCATTACATCGACTTTGGTAAGTATTCAAACAAAGAGATCTCATCTCATTAGAAACATCAGTGAACAATTGAGAATTAATAGAAATTCTTTATCAAGAGTCATTCGAAGGTGAAAAAGAATTGAGGGCACCGATTCAAATGAGTTATGGGCATTATTAGGGATACTACCATGAAAAGATAGAAAAATTGTTGAAGCATTAAGAACACTAATTGAAGAGTGTTGGAAGAATAACAAAAGGACATCTCTGAATCAAAGTGATGTGGTAAGAAGGAGAATCAGTAGTTGGAATTGTGAGCCACATCCAAAACATTTTTTGGATATGACTCAAACCCAATTTTTTCATAAATTTCAATCAGATTATCCTCAAATTAGTATTTATCAAAGATATTTTGAAATGATTAAACCTTTTTATGTCAAAATGAATCACACATGCACTACTTGTTGTTGTAGACTACATATTGAGTTCTCTAACCATTATGATGTTTATCGTTCTATATGTTTATATTTGTATACTAATGATGTTTTGTAGGATTGTGGCTTACAAGCCCCACCAACATCTTCAAGAGAGTTCTTATCAAAAAAATTATGTGAAATAGAGGATGGAAAAATATTCTATAGGACACTATGCTTGGATGGTTCATGTCAACATTGCGGTGGCTTGCAACGTATGCAAATATGTCAACATATGGAAAGCATAGATGAGGTGGGACAAAAACTAGTAGAGTTTGGGGAGTATAAAATAGTGGAATACATTATGAAAGATGGTAATAAAGAAAAAAGGTGTGATTTGGTTATTTAGAAGATTCCAATGTATCAGTTTATGTCCATGTTTTGTGACAATATAGTGTATGAGTATGCAAGGCATACCAATAGAGCTCAATGGTTGAACTCACAATTCAAGCTATGCAAGGAAACCTTTCTAGTTGGCAGCATAGTTTCAGTGGTTGACTTTGCAAAGAACTACACTCTACAACCATAGCATGAGGTGCAGTCATAATATTATAACTCCACACAGGTTTCAATATTTGTGCTCATAGAATTCATTCATGTAGTTGATAATATAGAGGACCAAAGGACTTGGTATTGAGGGAGTATCACTTTTATATTAGTGATGATCACACACATCCTCTAGAGTTCATGCAAGGTTTCTTCTAGATGTTCTACAGTGACTTGGCTCAAAGGGGCATATCATATAGTCAGTGTTGGCCTCCTATAATGGTTTAATAACTAAGCCTTTAGTGTTGTGAATTAGAGATTTAACATCTGCACTAAGTAGCTATCTCACTCATCATGAAGGTTCATTTCACTTGTCAACCCAGGGGCGTAAACTTAAAATGGGTCAACACTGTATGTGCACTAGGACTCTACTACAGTCATCCATAAACTAGGAAAGAATCAATGCTGGAAATAAGGTGTTGGAAGGAAATAAACTTAAAAACTAAACATGAATCAACATCTGCACTAATCATTAACAACTAGACTAGAAATGAAAGATAGAAATGGCAATCTCACCAAAACAACAAGAACTACTTTGTCTGCCTTGGTTGTAGGAATAGACACAAAATGTAATTTCAATGGCTGTAGGAATAAACAGTTGCTGAAATTGAAACTAACTATTGAACAAAAAATAACTTTTAAACTAATAGATGGAATTCTTACCAAGTGGGCCCCCTTGGGTGAGTCTCCCTTACACTAACTTAAATGCAACAACTTAGAATGTCATATTATTTCTTGAAAGAAAAGTACATCTCAACAATAGAATTGTAAAACTAGAAAATGCAAGTAAAAACTTAGAATATCCAACCTTATCAAAAGGAGCATCTGACCATTATTTATATTGAAAAACTATTGACTAACCCTAACTACCTAGGTAGTCAACTCCATCAAAATAGGAGGATCTCACTTATTAAAAGCATAAAAAAAGATGGAGGAAGTTATGCATGCGCTAAATTGGTCAAAGCAAACTTGCTTCAACGGGAATTCTAGCACAACACACTCCTTATATTTTCTCAACAATAAATATTACCATTAAAAAGGTGGTTACATTCTTTTTTCTAAATTAGAAATTTCCCTCCATGATATTTTTCCCGCTTTGACTTCTTAATGATCAAATTCTTGACTTCTTAGTAATCGACCAATCTGGCAAGAATTTCTCCCACGTAGAAGGCTTTGTTGACATCAATATTTTAGTGGAAACCTACACAATAGCATTAGCACACACAAAAAAATGTATATCTATAGTTAACTTAGTAACATTCATCCAACCACTAGTAAATTCAACATAGATAATCCTCATGGCATGATAATGTCATTGAAGTCACAAAGATAAAGATTTTGTCCAAATTTTATGATTTTAAGGAAAATATCAACAACCAAGTGTCAAAGTCTATGATAGAAACATAAAATATATAATTTTTCATATCAAAATTGGGCCATTAATTGAGCTCATCAGTCATCATATAATATGGTCGGATAATTGTACAACAAAATTCAAGAACTTGTGCATGTTCTATTGGTTGTGTAGGATGCATGTCATTATAGGTGTTCAACATATGTGGAATGTTTGTGAGGCAGAGAATGGAAAGGGGGAGTATAATGGTGCAAGAGCATGTGTGAAAAGATAATTAGCACAAAAAGAGTTAAAGTATATAGACAATGCAAAGTTGATAGATGCAAAATCAATCATCGAGTGGTGTAATGCTTCAATGGGTCAAGGTAACGAAGGTACCTCTTTATTTTGTATATTTTTTGGTTGATGGATTATACTAACATTATACCATATGAGGATTTCTATACAACAATAGGATCAATTGAGCTACACTCTTTCCTTAGCTCATATGAAAGTTCATAGAGTATCAATACATGGAAGATGGCATGCTTTTGTTCTTCATGTACAATGCAAGCCTAGGATGATTGTGAGTCAAAGGAGTGGGTTGAGAAATGGATGTTAAGTTATCTTAGCCCACTTCACATGTACCATCCTTCGATGACATTGGAACTAACACATATGGATTCATTAGTCGAATTTGACCACATATCAAATCTAGTTCAACTAGGTAATATATCTACTTGCTTATTTTTTTAAATTCCTATTGTTATCTTACTTTGTAGTGTTTTTGTAACGTTGACTAATTTAAAGAGATTTGTTGCACATATCAATGTAGGGCATGTTTATGGAATTATTACAGACGTAGACAATGAAGAGGGAATGGACTATTTCTTGTGTCATTGTGTTGAAGCTGAAAAGAAATTGGAGGACCTAGTTATAGATGGAGAAAACATCGAATACCCTACAAGCTCAGTTGTTGTTACTAGAACATGGCTTCGAAGGTACCCACATAAGAGTGTTAAATATTGGCTATTTCAGGACTTTGACATGCCTCATAAGATTCTTCATTGCTTAAACCTTGTTGTGGCATCCAATGTTCATGTGAACAAATATGGGGGTAGACCTTTGAACAAGACCTTCTGGAAGGTCTGTGAATCTAACCATGAGGCAATACTTGACACAATAAAGAGTAGAGAAGACCCAGGTGGTTCATTGGATTAATTTGTAAGTATACACATTTGTTCTTATTAATTTATACTTGTATGCACATTAATTTGTATGATTCCAATGCTATGATGCTAATGCTATCATCTAATGCTTATATCATCTTCTTTTACTTTTCCTATTTGTAAATAACCTACTAAAAATTGATCAGTGTCCCCTCACAAAAAAAATTGATTTATGAGCCATCCAAGAGAATCTCAGCCAAAAAAATAATGCAACATACTTGTTTTGATGATCTTGACAAATGTCGATTATGATTTTAAGCCATTATAAAATTGCATGTGAAGTTTAGCGAGGGAGTTTTAAGTTATTCATTTGAAGTTAACTTTATCATGAGCACCTATGATGTAGACATTATAAGAGCATCTCAAATTTCAAGTTATTCTATTCATGAGAGGTGTTGTGTGCAATAGGTATCTTGGAACTCCCAATGAAGATGTATGGCTAGGAGTGACTAAGTTGAGAGACTGATATTCCTATCCTCAATGGAATCATCAAAATTTATGTCTTGTTGTTCCCTACTTGGAACCAAATGGGGTGGATTTGTTGTCTATAAGTTCCTTCCATCTATTTTCATTTCATTTCCATTTTAGATGCTCTTTATTTTTCTTCTTTTACTTTGCATATTTGTAAGTAAACTACTAAAAATTGATTGGTGTCTCCTCGCTGAAAATGATCTATGAGCCATCCAAGAGAATCTAAGCCAAAAAAGCAATGCAACATCCTTATTTTCATGATCTTGACAAATCTCAATTATGATTTGAAGCCGTTATATAAGAGTGTGTGAAGCTTAGTGAGGGAATCTCAAGTTATTCATTTGAATTTAACCTCATCATGAACACCTATGAGGGAATATCAAATGTATGAGTGACATTGTAAAAGATTTGTGAGAATGAAGTACCTAAGGCATTGTGCCTACAAGTACAAGCACTTGGGTTTCAAAACTATGTATGAAGCATATTAGACAATTGTAGCACAAATAGAAGAATTAGGACAACCAAATAAATCTCATTTTATTATAAACATCATATTATTAATATAGTGAGTGTAATAACCATGGATGGTTACTAATCATTCTTTTTGTTATTTTATTATCTCCCTATGATGTATAGCACCAATTAACTAACTTATTATAAAAACATCATTTATTAAAATAAATCAACCTAATGATTACAAAAAATATCAATATAGCATACAGTCTATTCAAATAAACATTTGTAGTGAGACTTACTCAAATTTTGAAATGTATTACTGCCCTAAAACATTTGTAATTGTTGGCATATGGATTTGGGAGATTGTTTATGGCTTCTAGTGTTGTCATTGATCACAACTGAAGTCATTATCTCAGTCTGTAGATTAGGATCTACTTACACAAACATAAATTGTAGTAGGCAGTGTGTTACTAATAGAAAGTATGAATAATAGGATATCTGGTTAGCTATTCGATCTATATGCTTCACCAAATCACCATTTTGTGTTGTGGACCCCCAGGAAAGGTTGTTAAGCATGTATGTTACCTTATTGCTAAGTTGTGTGGTGTTGCAACAATTGGTGTATGACTTAAGAGATTCAGTAGAATGATTTATTGTTTATTTTCTCATTATGGTCGACCTGGTGTATATAGTGTGTCGTAGATGTATAAGGATTAGTTGATTTAATATTTCTTGTGTTGGGAATTTTGATTTGGGTCCCAACTATAGTCTAACTAACTTGTGTGGGTGTGCATTAATTTTAATTGGTTTTTTGAGCTGACTGTTGGAGAATATTTTATGTTTTGTTGAAGCCAACTTAAGTGATCAAAATATTTGCTAGCAGATATATATATATATATAAGATTGGTAATTCTTTTTTATAAGTGTGCATGATGTTGTAAGAAGGTGTGTGTGTGAAAAGGTTCAAAGTAGTTGTATGAGCATACATCAGAAGATCTGTCGAGTGAATTTTTTTTGTCCAACAGAAGGGTTGTTGTAGCAGAGCAAAGTAGAGCATAGCAAAAGTGTGAATTGGACAAAAGGTCCAGAATCTATTTTTATGTGATTCACTAGAACTGAATCCAAAAATTTGTAGATGCTATCTTCTCAGTTCATTTTTGTTGTAATCACAAACATTTTGTAAGTTAGTGATCCTTTCTTATTCTGAGAAGTGAGCTCTAGGCAGTGTTCCTAAATGCAAGTGCATTCCTTTTTGTTTATACTTTTAATAGGGTATAATATTGTGGACTAACCTCCACCGTGGTTTTTCCCCTAACAGGGTTTCCACATAAAAATATTGGTGTTATGGTGTTTTGATCATCTTGTTTATGTGCTTGCATCTTTATTTCTGTTCATGTGCTAAAAATGATTTAAGATATAAATTTAAAGTTAAAATTGTTGAACACCAATTCACCCCCCTCTTAGTGTTCTTTGAGTCCAATAGTAATTCATGCAACGTAATCCCTTAATAGTCTAAATTGCAAAAGGGCAACAATCTTTGACGACCTGTTACTTGGATACCATGTTAGTTACGGGCATTCCGTCTAAGGCATTAGGATCATGTAGGGAACCTCTACAATAAAATCTCTTGGTTTTTGTTATCTCAGAGTTGTTTTTTTCGTGGTGTCCAATTTTGACTTGATAGAAAAAGTGTCAATTCTAAGCACTATAAAGTTGCAAAGTAGTGCAAATTTTGTTTTGCAATTCGTGTGACCAAATGGACTATTCCAACCCATCTAGATGGGTACATTTATGCTAGTCATGGTCTTCTTTCACACCCAAACATGTGGAATCACTCTGAGCTACGTTCAACAGGCTCAATCCCTTAAGGGTCCAAAATGCAAAATGGTAGCAATCTTTGAAGGACTATTACTCAAAAATTGTGACACTTACAAACTCTCTATCTAAACCTATGGGATCATGTTAGGCCATTCTACAATAACCTCTCTCATTTTTTGTTATCTTAGAGTCATTTTCCCATGGTGTCCAGTTTTCAGTTGATGGAAAAAGTGTCAAAGGTAAGCGGTGTAAAGTTGCAAAGTGGTACAAATTTTGTTCTGCAACTTGTGTAAGAAAATAGACTATTCCAATGCATCCGGATGGGTACATTTACACTAGGCATGGTCCTCTTTCACACCAAAACACGTGAAATCACTCTGAGCTATATCAACCAACTCAATCCCTTAAGGGTCCAAAGTGCAAAAAGGAAACAATGTTTGACGAGATATTACTAAGAAATTGTGTCACTTACAAACTCTCTGTCTAAGCCTATAAGATTGTGTTGGGCTCCTATACAATAAACTCTCTTGATTTTTGTTATCTTAGAGTCATTTTCCCATGGTGTCCAATTTTCACTTGACGAAGAAAGTGTCAAATGCAAGCAGTGTAAAGTTGCAAAGTGGTGCAAGTTTCATTCTACAACTCGTGTGACCAAATAAATTGTTTCAAAATATTTGGATGGGTACATTTACACTAGACATGGTCCTCTTTTGTACCCAAACATGTAGAATCACTCTGAGCTACATTCAACTAGCTCAATCCCTTAAGGATCCAAAGTGAAAAAGGGCAACAATCTTTGACGAGCTATTACTTAGAAGCCGTGATGCTTACAAACTCTCTATTTAATCCTACAAGATCATGTTGGGCCCCTCTATAATCAACTTTCTCAATTTTTGTTATCTCGTAGTTGTTTTCCCATGGTGTCCAGTTTTCACTTGATAGAAAAGGTGTCAAATATAAGTAGTGTAAAGTTGCAAAGTGGTGCAAATTTTATTCTACAACTCGTGTAACCAAACAGACTATTCCAATGCATCTAGATGGGTACATTTATGCTAGGCATGGTCCTCTTTTGCACCTAAAAATGTAGAATCGCTTTGAGCTATGTTCAACCAGCTCGATCCCTTAAGGGTCCAAAGTGCAAAAAAGCAACAATCTTTGATGGGCTATTACTTAGAAACCATGATGCTTACGAACTCTCCATTTGAGCCTATGGGATTGCATTGGGCCCCTCTATAATAGTCTCTCTTAGTTTTTTTTTTATCTCAGAGTCATTTTCCCATGGTGTCTAGTTTTCACTTGATGGAAAAAGTGTCAAATACAAGTAGTGTAAAGTTGCAAAGTGGTACAACTTTCATTCTGCAACTTGTGTGACCAAATATATTGTTCCAAAACATTCAAATGGGTACGTTTATATTAGGAATGGTCATCTTTTGTACCCAAACATGCGGATTTTCTTTGAGCTATGTTCAACTGACTCGATCCCTTAATGGTCCAAAGTGCAAAAGGGAAACAATCTTTGACGGACTATTACTCAGAAACCATGATGCTTATGAACTCTCTGTTTGAGCCTATAGGATCATGTTGAGCCCCTCTACAATAACCTCTCTTAATTTTTGTTCTCGGAGTTATTTTCCCATGGTGTCCAATTTTCACTTGATGGAAAAAGTGTTAAATGCAAGCAGTGTAAAGTTGCAAAGTAGTGCAACTTTTGTTCTGTAACTCATGTGACCAAACATACTATTCCAACACATCCAGATGGGTACATTTATGCTAGGCATAGATCTTTTTTGTACCAAAATGCATGAAATCGCTCTAAGCCAATTCATGCTATGTTTAACTAGCTTGATCATTTAAGGGTCCAAAGTGCAAACGAGCAACAATCTTTGACTTTCTATTACTTGGAAACCATGATGCTTATGAACTCTCTGTCTGAGCCTATGAGATCATATTGGGCCCCGCTACAATAATCTCTCTCAGTTTTTGTTATCTCAGAGTCATTGTCCTGTGGTGTCCATTTTTTAATTGATGGAAAATGTGTCAAATGCAAGTAGTGTAAAGTTGCAAAGTGGTGCAACTTTCGTTTCGCAACTTGTGTGACCAAACAAACTGCGCCAATGTGTCCTGATAGGTACGTTTACACTAGACATGGTCCTCTTTCATACCCAAACATGCAGAATCACTCTAAGCTATGTTCAACCGACTCAATCCCTTATGATGGCATGCAAAACAATCAAAAAGAGAAACATACACATGACAGTTGAGAAGTTTGAGTTTTCCACACAAAAAGCATATGATCATCCTCAAGTCTAGCAAGCACAAGAATTTTTTTAATTATCCTCCTTTTCCTTACAACAATATACAACCAATTGTAAATGCACACAATGGTGGAACTTGGAAACATTTTATTTTTCCTCAACTCATAACTTTGGTTGTGAAGCATTTTTTCATTTTCATTTTAAATGATTTGCTATGCTCGAAAATTGGAGTCTAAGAGAAACAAGTGATGCTCTCACATACATTTATTATTTGGTGTGATAAATAAAGTTTCCACCCTTGAGTCTATTTATTATTTGTATTATAAATTATAAAGCTTTCTCCCAAGTCCATTTCCTATACAATAAATAATATTGAAAAAATTTGGCATATACATCTTTCAACATGTTTAAATGGTGATGGATCAAGAACATAATAATTCATTTTGTACTGTGAGGATTATGTTGTGAAAATGTTTAAAGACTATTATTCAAGATAAATGTTTGTATGATAATGTGTCAAGAAATTAACTACTCATCATCTACTATGAATATTATGTTTTTCAAGTGTTGTGAAGATTATGTATTATTTGCGTAATTGAGTTGTTCCAGTCAAAAGATTAAATAAACTAGAATCTTTTTATGAAACATCTCATGAAATACCAATGGAAAACGTTTTTTTTGTTTTTAGATAAAGAATTTCATGGAACTATTTGGATTAAACTAAATTGAGATTTTTAAGAACAAGGGATCATTAGGAAATACATTATTCAAGGATCTTAAATAATCCTTCTCTCCCATTGCAATTTTGGGTATATTATTGTTTTCAAAGTATTGGGAATGCTTTGCCTATTTTCTAGTTGGCAGATGTCATTCTAGAAGGCTCATCTCTTAATATATATTATGCTCATTCTTAATCAATTATCAAGTTAATAATCAGTGCATTTATTTATAGTTAATCTTTTATTTTCAATTTGTGCAATTTTGGAATTTGTCACTCTATTGGTATTGCTAAAACTATTCAAGTTGTTTAGCATCAAATGATAAAGTTGTTTAGTATCAATCAATAAATATTCAAGACAAACCATGAAGGACAACAATGATCAATGATAAGGCTAACCAATTAATAATTATACACATCAATAAGTCAAGCATACACGTGAATAAGAGAAGCACAAGTACTTAAAAACATATAAGCCTTGAAGTATACACATGAATACATAGTATACACAAATTAATACAAAGTATGTGCATGAATACAAAGTATACACATGAAAACACATAAGTCACAAAGTATACATGTAAGTTGTAAATTATACACTTGAACACATGTAACTCATATCTATTGAACCATGGATTTATAATGCGCGTATGGACACCATTGATAAAAACATATTTGTATTAACCAAATAGCCATGTAGGCTTACATCAATATATGTCGATATAAGTATAAAATATATTAAAAATATCCATATAGGCTTACGAGAATGCCATATAGGCATACAATTTCAAATATATCCAATACAAAATATGTACAAAAATGCCATATATGCATACAACAAAGGGCTTTAGAATCAAAAGTCATTGCTCTCCATGCTCTCGAAATAAAATATTTCCCTTTGCTTGTTAATCAGATGGTGATAGGTCTATCACTCATTTATTCTAAGGTTGAGGAGTGTTCCTGGTGCTCCTCCTAGGGTTTATTTCTTGGTCAAGTCTTATCTATTACAATAACAAGTAAAGACATTAATATATAGAAATTACATTATAAAAAATGATACATTTAACAAAATAATCACTTATTGCCATCTGATGATCACTCTCCATGAGGGAAATATTCAAATGCACATGCTGAGGTGTGTTGAAGCCCTATAGAAACCATCCACAAAGAAATTAAACTACAAATCAATAATGGTTTGATTTTTCACTAACTAACAACTATAACAACGAATATAAATTAAAATTTAGTAATTTGCCTGATACCTCCCCTATCAGAGCCATCGAGGAGTTTATAATAGATGAAACACCAAGCTCCATTTCCAAATGAACATTTGGATGTGTATTCACTTACAACATCTAAAAATAAAACAACAAATTATTCAATCATGAAAACTACAATGATCCATGTCATGGCTTATTATGTATGAGATAATGAAAAAAAATTAGAGCACTTATTAAACTATATATTTATGACTATCATGCTTAATATTTTTCCTATCCATGGCTTGTTTGAAAACACCTATTTTTTGGCTTTTACCCATAGTAGCAAGGTGGTGAACCATTTGATAAAATGATTTAGTACACATGTACGATAATTGTGGTGGCATAGAGAAGGCAGTGAATTGTTTGAAAAAATGCCTCAAAGAAATGGGGTCTCATGGTGATGGAATTCCATTACAAACAAATGTGTCATGGCATTCCATCACCATAAGACCACATTTCTTTGAGACATTTTTTCAAACAATTCATTGCCTTCTCTATAGTATTATGTTGGGATGGGGTGGATGGTATAGTGTGGTCTTGGTAATGAGATGGAGGGAAATCATGAAATGAAGAGGGAGGAGTGGGGACATGAACAAGTGGAATAAAAGATGGAAGGTTCCATGGATTGGTAAATTAAGGATGAGGACCTTGAAAAGAATTTGGGGGGGAATTTTGGCTAAAGGGTTGACTTCTATTCTTCAAACAGTGAACTGTTTGAAAAAGTGCCTTAGAGAAATGTGGTCTCATGGTGATGGAATGGCATTCCATCACCATGAGACCACATTTATTCAAGGAATTTTTTCATACTACTCACTGCCTTGTGTTAGGAATTGTATGCAAAAAATATCAATTAATTGCAAATAAAGATTAAACAGAGGAATGAAAAACACAGAAATAATAACAGTGAGAGACAATATTTAATGTGGTTCACTCAAACTTGGGATATCCACCAACAGAGAGTCCAATATTATTATCAAATAAATATAAGAAATTACAACCAGTAATCCTCACAACTCAATATCACTGCAAATGCTACTATACAATGTTAATAGAAACCCTAACCCTTAGCCTTTTATCAAGACTTATGTCGGTTAAAAAATAGGGTTTTTTTTGTCGTCCAATAGAAAAAAATAATTCTCGATGTCTTTATAAAATAATAAAAATCATGAGAGGTTTCAGGGGTTTTTCCCCCGAACCCTCACCGGGGTGTTGCCCCTCGACCCTGCCTTGTATCGTGATAGGGAGTGTGCTAGGGGTGTTACCCCTAGACCCCCTAAGGGGCACTACCCCTTAACCCCATCTTGGGGGTGCTGCCCCCAAACCCCCATTAAATAATTTGGGGGGAAACCATGCTAATAAAATTGGGGGAAATTTAACCTCCAAGTCTGATTAGGCTCCATATACCAACAATCTCCCACTTGGAGACTAATCAGACTCCACCCCATATCATCTCCCACTTGGAGACTAATCATAACACCACCGACCTTGTAGCTCCCACTAGAAATAAGCACCCTAGACCTTGCTATTCTGATTTTATTGTTTTTAGTCTTCAAGACTAACTGAAGATGAAGAGGAGCTCAAATTATCTCTTGGCACTTCCTTTGTAAACATATCTGCTAGATTGTCATTTGTATGTATTTTTTCCAGCCTTAACTAACCATCATCCAACATCAACTGAATGAAGTGATACCACAACTATATGTGTTTGGTCTTTGAATGCAAGGAAAAGTTCTTTGCAAGGTGTATGGAACTCTAGCTATCTGTAAAAAAATAATTGTTGGCCTATTGTTTGCCTAATTCTTCCATGAAAGATTGTAGCCATATCATCTCCTTACTTGCCTATGTTGCAACAACATACTCTACCTAAGTGGTGGATAAAGTAGACACCTTTTGCCACTGTGAGATCCAACTTACTGTTGTCCCACCTATAGTAAAGAAATAACCTGTAGTACTCCACCTGGTATCAATATCCCCACCCAAATCTAAGTCCACATAACCTGCTAAATTAGTATTAGAGCCCCCAAAACATAAATATTTATTGGACACACCTCTCAAATACCTGAGAACCCATTTTACTGCGTTCCAATGCTCCAATCCAAGATTACTCATATACCTGCTTACAACTCCAACAACATGTGCAATATATATCTCCCCCTCCAAATCACCATGGAGAAAGGCGGATTTCACATCTAGTTGTTCCAAATGCAAATCTTCAATAGCCACAATACTTAAAATAGTATGAATAGAAGTCATCTTAACAATTAGAGAAAAAAATTGATCAAAATCGATTCATTTTTTCTGTGCAAATCCTTTGACAACCAACTTGGATTTAAATTTTTTCTTACCTCCATTTACCTCTTTCAGCCTATAAACCCATTTGTTTGGTAAAGCCTTTTTACCTACAAGTAACTTGCATAATTCCCAAGTCTAATTTTTTAGCAAGGAGTCCATTTTTTCTTCCATTGCATGCTCCCACTGACCCTTTGTACCCTCCTGCATAGCTTCATCATACCCTTCAGGTTCACCAACATCTATTAGAAAAATAGAATACAAAGAGGGATAAATCTTTCTAGAGCTCTACTTATCCTTGAAGAACATCTAACATTCACTGGATTTTGTGGTATTTGTTGTTGTTGTTGTGGAGAATGAGGAACCACTAGAACATCGTTGTTTGGTGTATCATCCAACACTACATAATCATTTTCTTTCTTCTCATGTTGTCGCAATTGATCTTTGTACAACACTTTCCCATTGAATATGACATCCTACTTCTCACAATTTTTTGATTTTCAGAATCCCAAAGCCTATAACCAAATTGATCAATGTCATATCCAACAAATATACATTTCTTTGATTTTTCATCAAGCTTGGTTCTATTTTCAAAATCTACATGTGCAAATGTTTCACAACTGAAGGTCTTGATAAAAGAATAACTCACCTTCTTACCCATCCATGCTTCCTTTGGAATACCACAACCCAAAGGACTAGAGGGACCTCTATTGATTAAATAAATAGTAGTGTTTACAACCTCTACCCACATGTTTAAAGGCAGCCCAACATGCAATCTCATAGTTTGTGCATGCTCCATTATTGTTCTATTCATGCGCTCAACCACTCTATTTTCCTTTGGAGTCCTTGGAACCATTTTTTCCTATGAATACCATTAGGGGAATAGTTGTCTTCAAACTCTTTGCTACAATACTAACCACCATTATTAGACTTGAGACATTTTAAATTTTTACCTGTCTCATTCTCAACCAAGCTTCTCCTTTTCTTAAAAATTTCAAATACATCAGATTTTTTCCTAAGGAAATAAATCCATACCTTCCTTGTTGCGTCATCAATAAAAGTGGCATAGTACCAAGAGCCACCAAGAGAAGATACTTGAGTTGGTCCCCATACATCCATATGCACAAGCTCCAATTTCTCATCTTTCTTTTGCTTCCCATCCTTGAGAAAACTCACTCTCTTTTGTTTTCCATGCACACAACTTTCACAAAAATCCATATTAACACATTTCAAACCTGGTGTAACATTCCTTGAATGAAGTACTTTCATACCTTTTGCACTCATATGCCCAAGTCTATTATGCTATAGTGTTGATTCAGAATCCATAGCAACTATCTGATTTTCTACCTGTTGAACTGTATCAATTGTTCCTAAACATTGATTTTTATCTACAATAGCTAAAGTAGAAGGAACAATATGACTTGTACAAAGATATAAGGTGCCTACTTTCACACCTTTTGCTACCATTAAGGCACATTTTGTAACCTTCCAATTTTTATCACTAAATGTAACAACAAAACCTTCATCATCTAGTTGCCCTAGTGAAACTAATTTTTTTTTTAACTTTAGAACATGCCTTACCTCATGTAGTATCCAATGATTCATATTTTGCAACTTAATCTTGATTCTTCCCTTTCCAAAAATTTGACAGGGTTTGTTATCTCCCAAATAAATTAGCCCAAAATCTCCTTGGACATAATCAAGAAAATAACTTCTATGGGGTGTAGCATGAAATGAAGCCCCTAAATCTAACACCCAAGAATCATTAGCATTATCAAGGGAAAGAATCAAAACATCCTCATCAAATTTATTACTTACTAGATTTGTCTCTTTATTTCCTTCCTTTTTGTCTCCTTTATTTTTCTGATACCAACAATATTTCTTTAAATGACCCATCTTACCACAATACCAATAATCACTCTTGTCTCTAGATTGGGACCTTTCATCCTTTGATTTTCCTCGTGACTTCCCACGACTTCCATAATTGTTTCCTCTATCCTTTGTTCTGCCCCTACTTTTTGCATTCAAAACACTACCTGATGTGGATGTTCCACCTAAGTTTTTCCTATGAATTTTCTTGCTCAAAATAACACCAATAATATCATCAAATTTCAATGTATTCAAACTAGAAATAGAATTGCTAATATCTATTACCAAGCTATTCTAGCTTTTAGGAAAAGAACACAGAATCAAAAGGGCCCTAAATTCTTCATCAAAGTTTACATTTACAAAATTTAATTGACTGGTAACTATATTAAACTCATTTAAATGTTCAACAACCCACCTTCTACCATTTTCATATTAAATAAACACTTCATAATAAATACCTTATTTAAAGTGGAAGGCTTTTCATATAACTTCTCTAGGGTTTCCATCAACTCTTGAGTTATCTTGTTGTTGTAATATTGAATGCCACTGATTGTGCCAGGTATAAACGAATGGCTCCTAGTGTCTTTTTGTCCAAAATATTACATTCCTTATCACTCATTGTTGTTAGTTTCTTGGTTGTTCCTTCCAACGGCCTCCATAAATCGTTCTGATAGAGACAATACTCCATTTTTATCTTCCATAATTGATACTTCTTCCCATTGAATTTATCTACCTTCAATTTACCCTTGTTCACCATTGCTCCCACCTAACCATGAGACCTTCCTACAGACGATAATCGAACACAACCCATGCTACCGCTTGACCCTGTCTTGGGGGCACTGCCCCCAAACCCCCATTAAATAATTTGGGGGGAAACTACACTAATAAAAGTGGGGGAAATTTAACCTCCAAGTCTAATTAGGCTCCATATACCAATACCTTGACTATATATTGCTTACTATTATTCTTTGATAGATTTTTTCCAAGCATCCATATTTTTTTGGAAAGCACCTATTTTAGGCTTTTAGCCATAGCAGCAGGAAGTGAGTAGTTTGATAAAATGCTTCGGTACTCATGTATGGAAAATGTGGTAGCATAGAAAAAGTGGTGAGTTGTTTGAAGAAATTCCTTGAAGAAATGTGGTCTCATGGTGATGGAATGGCATTCCATCACCATGAGACCTCATTTCTTCAAGGCATTTTTTCAAACTACTCACTACCTTGTCTATGCTATTGCTTACTATTATTCTTTGATAGATTTTTTCCAAGCCTCCACAATTTGTTGGAAAACATCTTTTTTATGCTTTTAGCCATAGCAGCAAGGAAATGAATTGTTTGATAAAATACTTTGGTAGACATGTATGGAAAATGTGGTAGCATAGAAAAGGTGATGATCTATTTGAAAAAATGCCTCAAAGAAATTGGGTCTCATGGTGATGGAAATCACCATGAGTCCACATTTCTTTGAGGATTTTTTTTAAACAACTCATTGCCTTGTCTATGCTATTACTTACTATTATTCTTTCATACATTTCTTCCAAGCATCCATAACATAGACAAGGTAGTGAACTATTTGAAAATATGCCCCAATAAAAAGTGGTCTCATAGAATGCCATAACAAACAAATACAATTGGAAGTTGCTCCTACTTATTACTTATGTTATGTGAAGTAATTGCATCACTGCTTATGTTGACTTTCTAAACTACTATATTGTAGTTAAAATTTTATCATCTATCAACATCTAGTTATTAGTTATGGAATGTGAAGTAATGCTTTGAGTTTGAAAGATGTGCAATGCAATGTAATCAATGATATGAATATAAGCTATACAAATCTAGTAAGTACAATTCGTTAATTAAACTCTTTATTCTATTACCTACGTGTAGGTTTGTCTAAATCCATTGACACTAGGAGGTGTTCCCTCGAAACCTCCAATATTATCCTATTCAACATCCAAAATCACATATTAGAATACAATTCATAAAACAATGCTATTAAAATGTAATAAATTTATAATTATTTACTAGTTACATACCTCAACGGTAGATGTAGTGGAGTAATAAGTGAGTGTAGGGCTGGTGTATCTATTATCAACACTATGACCTTGAATTTTTTTTAAAATCATAAAGCTAAATTAGTTAATCTTGCATTTCAAAACTAAAATTTAATAAATTAAATTCAATAAACATGCTAAAATTTACCTTAGTATCAATACCATAAACCTCATTCAAAATGTCAGTTGCCCTTGATATCTCCATAGCTATAGACGAATCCTACATAGTAGCCTCTTGAGTGTCAATGGGGTTATATGAACAAGTTCTCCTACAAGCCTGGCACAAATGGGATCGAAGCCTACCACTCGAAGACTCCCCTAGATGGCGTTGTAGTATAGGGTTGGCACGTTGGATGACACTTTGGGTCAAAGAGTTGATGGATTGCAAAGTGTCTACCTTGACACTCTCCTTCAGGATGGAAGGGATAATCATGTGCTCATGAGGCGGCCTAGTGAGAGGTTGTCTCACTTGCTGCATAGGATCCTAATGTGCACCAGGTCTATCTTGAGTTGATCACCCACATCTCCCTTAGAAGTCACTCATATCAAAATAATTTAGGATTTTGTTCAAGATGAACCTAAAATATAGTTTCCTCAAGAAATATTGTGGGACTTTTCAATTGTTGCATAGTGGGTAATTAAAAACCATGTGCCACCTATCCCCAAAAAAGGTCCTAATATGTTGGTGGTGGAACCAATGGATAGAAAACCTCTTCACATTGAGGCTAAGATTTTCATTTGTGTGTGGGTCAACGAATAATGAGCACAAATCTAATTTTGTAATTTTTAGATCTTTTACATCTTTATATGATAATTTATCTTAGTAAAAATTCCTATCTGCCTACCTCCTATCTTGCCAACCAATTAATTGTTTGTTGATTTAATCTACATGTTTTAACATTTTGTTCAATGAATTTTCAAGTGTCTTTCTTTCCATGGTTGAATCATTTGGATCGTTCAACCTCGTGATTAACTCAATTTATTTTTTATTGTTTTTAGTTTCACTCATTAAATTTTGTTGAGTGCCAAGAGGATGTTGAGGGATTGGTGGAGGAGATTGATGTTGTGGTTGTTGAACTTTAAGACTTTGTTGATGTTGTTGTTGCTATGCTTGTTGAGGATTTTGATCATGTTGTTATTTCTCTACTTGTTAAGGATTTTGAGGAGGGTTTTGAAGAGGGTTTGCAGGTTCATTAAAATCTCCTACAAATTCACCAAATATAAAAACCAACCTAAAACTAACAAATTCAAAACAAAAAACAAACAATACTTACCTCTTAGACCTCCTCGTCCATGTGGAAGCATCTTGACAATGAAACAATAACAATTTGATGAAAAAATTGCAAGATTCACTCCAAAATGTGAGCACACAAAAGAAGGGATTTTCACTGTAGACAAAAAAAAATAGTCATAATGAACACAAAGGAGGAATGACATATAGAGAGTGAAAACAAAGAAGATATTCAGGTCAATATGGAAGAGACCTACATGTCTAGACACCTTGTGTCATCCCTAAAATGAAAACACAAGACAAATGAAAAGAAAATTGTTATGCCAGATAGAAGAATGTAAATACAAATAGAAGAATGTCACAACATATTCACTTTCTTTGTATCCTTGCACGAATGGAGTAACAAGGGTCATCTAGGGAAAGCTCACAAAAATAAAAATATTCCAAGAAACATGATACATGCATCACATTACACATATACAATCACACAAAGAACATAGAAAGAACAAAGCTAGTATGACACATGCAAGCCAACCTGGTGCAAGGGCACCATGAAAAATTTTCTGATTAAGGTCTAATGTTAGGTTAATGGTTTTGTAAGTCTAAATGTCCTATAATAAATTCATAATAGACCATTTTCTATATCTTGAGTCATTTTGAGTTAGTCCTAGGTGAAGTTGCTAATTCTTGCAAAATGTTAAATGTAAAATTGTAAAAATGCAAAAAATGGAAGATCAATGGTCAAGGATTTCAAATGTTGGTTAGAGTTAGTTGGGATAGTTATTTTTTGGTGTGTAATGTTTGAAAATTCATGTAAATCTCAAGAAAAGGGTTGGAGAGTTGTACCTGAAGTTTAAACAATAAGAATTCCCTATTTTCATTGAAATTTCTATGTGTTCTCATCCAAATATGTTGCTACAGGATACAATATGGTTCTGTACTGATTGTTTTGGTTCTAAAATGAATTTAATCTTGTGGAGGAATGAAATAATAATATTTTGGATTTGGTGTGATTTGATTTCATAAAGAAACAAATTTTTTATTGTTATTTTACTATAGGCAATTTATAAACTCGGAATTTAAGGTTTTGAGAGTGTAAAATGGAAATTTAAGCCATTCCACCTAGTGAAGCATGTGATTACTTGGTGGAATGGCATGATTAGGTATATTTTTTTTGTTTTTGTGTGTTTTTTAGGGGAAGGGAAGGCAATTGGATGATATTTGAATGATTCTCTAGTTGATTTTATCCATGTTTTAAGCTAAGAATGAAGGGTGAGTGTTGGAGTTTGATGAAATAACATTGATAAAGGATGGAATATGAGTTAGAAAGTATGCTAAAACCCATATTGATGTGTTTGAGGAATTTTTGAAGTGGTTTGTGTCCTGGAGTATAGATATCCAATAAACCCTCATTGGAAGCAAGCCTAAACAAGCCTAAATAAGGGTTTTGTGGTCAGATGACTTTGTGGGAATTCCTCTTGAGAAAATTTGTTGTTTTTGGCCATTTGTAACCTGGTAAAGGTCTTGCAATGGATATTTTGGTTGGTATAGTTTCTAGTTTGGTGTTGATTTGTAAAACAAGGCTAATTGTAGCCATTTCCAACATAGCAGTCCTTTTTAGGGGCTGATGTTCCAAAGCAAGGGTATGCCCAAATATAATATGTTAAAGTAGAGGAAAATGGGTATCTGAAATGCTATTTGAGAAGTGGGTTTGAGGTTGGTTTTGGGATATATGGTAAAGAAACATTGTTTGGAGTATTACAAGGAAATGTGAGTGAATGGTGAGTAGGATACCAAATTGAGGTTTCTGTGATTGAAAGATTGATTGAATCTTATTCAAATATGATTGTTTGAAGTTTTCCTCCCTACTCTGTATCAATTGGTATCAAGGCAGAGGTTTTGGATTTTTTCAAGGGGAAAACTTATATTTTGAAGGGTCAAGATGCCTCCTAAAGGAAGTGGTGTTATTGCCAAAGAGATTAGGTTGATGAAGGAGTCACAAGAAGCAGTATTGAACAAATTTGCAACATTAGAGACCAATCAAAGGAGAGGAAAGGCCAATAAAGAGGAAAGTGACATAGAGGAAGAGGAAGAGGGTGAGGATGAAAACCCTCCAAGAAGAGTCCAAGGTGATGATGAATTGGACCTTGATGAGAGAAGGATAGTGAAAATTCTCAAGGATGTTAGAGGAGATGCTTCTGGTGATAAAATAGATGTGCTAATGTATAATGGAAAGTTGGATGCTGAAGAAGTCTTGGATTGGATAGATGCATTGGACAACTACTTTGACTATAAGGAGGTTAAGGAGGTGTTGGCCCACATTTGTCATTGCACCAAAAGATCGACCTGTTAATGCTTGATACAATTTCTAGAGTTAGCAGATCCATGGGAGGTGGTTAGTCCATGTCATGAATCTTGAGGAGAGCACTAACAATCTACCAACAAACTCCCCCTCAACATTACCTGAGGGGATTCAAACCTGACACCTTTGGCTTTGATACTAATTGTTGGCCCACAATTTTTGTTGCACCAAAAGATTGACTTTTTAATGCCCGATACAACTACCAAAGTTAGTAGATCCATGGGAGGTGGTTATTCCATGTCATGAATCCTGAGGGGAGCATTGACCATCTACCAATAGGAGGTTGTTGAAGAATATAAGGTAAAGTTTGAAAAGACTAAGTTGAAAGGTCCTACTCTTACATGGTGGAATTATGTTCAAGAGGAAATATTGAAAAGGGGAAAAGAAAAAATTAGTTCATGGGATAGGATGGTGTCAAAGATTAAGAGCCAATTCTTGCTAGGTGATCATGCAATACAAAATTTCAAGAAGTTGCAAAGCTTAAAGTAGAAGGATAAAGATTTTATGGCCTACATTGAAGAATTTTACAAGTTGAGCATTAGGGCTGGTCATGTGTAAGATGAAAATGAAAAGATAGCAAGGTATATGTGTGGATTGAGATTTCAAATTTAGGATGAATTGAGTTTGGCTACTTCAAGAATAGTGGAAGAATATTTTCAGTCAGTTGCTAGGGTAGAAGAGAGAAACTAAAAATAAGGCAAGAAAGACAAGGAAGAGGTAGAGGTAGCACTAGTAGAGGAAGGGGATCAAGGAATACCTATGAATACCAAGAAGATGCAAGCAAAAATAAAGACCAAGTTGATCAAATAGGTGGCTTTAGAGGCTTTAGAGGAATATTTGGTGGACGTAGAAGCTCAAGTACATTCTCAAGAAGATGTTACCATTGTAATCAGTCTGCCCATCTAGCATGGAAGTGTCCAGAGAAACAAGGTTCTACTTCAACTAGTGGTGATAAAAGAGTATAATTGGTGCAAGAGGATGATTGTGAAAGTGTTAACTCTCCTAATCAACTTACTACTCCAGAAGTTGGAGAATCCTTGATGGTTAGAAGAACACTCCTCAAAGCATCCAAGGAGGAGATAACACAAAGGACACTATTCAGGACAACTTGCAAATGCAATGGAAAGCTACGTAAAGTTGTGATAGATTCAAGAAGTATTGATAACATGGTGTCTAATCAAATGGTTGATAAACTAAAGTTATAAAATATACCTCATGAAACACCTTATAAAGTGTCTTGACTAAATGAGAATCAATCTATTTTGGTGAATGAACAAGCTTGGGTTCAATTCAACATAGGTGGATACCCATATAAGATTCTTTGTGATGTGTTGCCTATGGATGTATGTCATTTGTTGCTTGGAAGACCATGGTAGTTTGATAGAAATGCAATTTATGATGGTAGAAACAATACTTATTAGATTGAAAAGGATGGAGACACTTTCACTTTAACTCCATTGGTAGAAGATGTTAAGGAACAAACTAAGGCAGAAAAGGTGATCATGTTAGGTAGGAAATAATTTATAAAGTTTGAGGAAGACAAACATGAATAATTTGCAGCCATCACTAACAATGAAGGTGTTGGGACAGTAGGTTTGAAAAATGATTTAGTGTTGGGAAGAAAAGAATATGGTTTGTTGAAAAAACCTGATATAGAGAAGGCCAAGGATGAATTGATTGTGGAAAGGCAAGATTGGTTAGAAAGGCATGATAAAGCCATGATAGGAATAGTACTTTGTTCTTTGGTTTCAAAAGAGGCTAGTGGGAAGTTAAGTTTTGTAAATACAAAGTTTTATGAACCTGATAAGATGAAGGTTCTAGGGGTAGAAAATATGAGAGAAGAAATGAAGGGAAAAGGTGAAGTGAGTAAAGGTGAATGGAAAGGACAAATGGGTGACTTTGAGTATGCTTCAAGAGTAAAGAAGAGGAAAATTCAAGAAGTTGGCAGAGGTGTGTTTTTTGTTGTTCAAGCAATTTCAACATTATTTTCAGATGAGGGAAAGGTAAGAGGGCATACAACAAGTCATCTTGTGAAGATGGAGCAATTTCTAGGTGATAAGGATTTTATCAATGCAAGGAACAATGCAAATATTCAGTACCTGACTCAGTGGAAGGGGCTACCAGGTGAAAAGAATTTTGGAGACCAAAGAAATGAAGTGATCAAGTATAACTTTGTGTTGTAGCATGGTACTCAAGGGACTTGAGTTCTTTTTCAGTTTGGGTGTATGGTGTAGAGGCACCATGAAAATTTTTGTGATTAAGGTCTAATGTTAGGTTAGGGGTGTGTTAAGTATAAATGTCCTATAATAAGGTCATAATATACCATTTTCTATGTCTTGAGTCATTTTGATTTAGTCCTAGGTGAAGTTTCTAATTCTTGCAAATGTTGTCAAATGCAAAATTGTAAAAATGCAAAAAATGGAAGATCAATGGTCAAGGCATTCAAATGTTGGTTAGAGTCATTTGGGATAGTTATTTTTTGGTGTGTAATGTTTAAAAATGCTTCTAAACCTTGAGGAAGGGGTTGGAAAGTTGTATATAAAGTTTAAATAATAAGAATTCCCTGTTTTCATTGAAATTTTTGTGTTCTCATCCAAATCTACTAGTATAGGATATAGTACGGTTCCATATTGATTATGTTGGTTCTAAATTGCATTGAATCTTATGGATACATGAACTAAGAAGATTTTGTATTTTTTTAAATTTGATTTCATAAAGAAACAAAGCTTTTACTTCCATTTTACCGTAGGCAGTCTGTAAACTCAAAATTTGAGGTTTTAAGAATGTAAAATGGAAATTTAAGCCATTCGACCTGGTGAAGCATGTGATTACTTGGTGGAATGGAATGATTAGGTTTAGGTTGTTGTGTTTGTGTGTTTTGCAGGGGCAAGGAAGATAGTTGGATGGTTTTGGAATGATGTCCTTGTTGATTCTATGTATGTCTTAAGCCAAGAATGGAGGGTGAGTGTTGGAGTTTGATGAAATAGCATTGATAAAGGATGGAAGATAATTTAGAAAGCATGTGTTTGAGGAATTTTTGAAGTGGTTTGTGGTGTGGAGTATAGAGATCCAATAAACTCTCATTGGAAGGAAGCCTAAACAAGCCTAAATAAGGGTTTTGTGGTTAGATGACTTTTATTGTTTTTGGCTATTTGTAACTTGGGAAAGGTCTTACAATGGAGATTTATGGGTGGCAGAGTGTCTAGTTTGGTTTTGCTTTGTAAAATAGGGCTAATTAAAGCTATTTCTAGCATAGCAATCCTTTTTAGGGATTGATGTTCCAAAACAAAGGTATGCCCAAATATGATTTGTTAAAGTAGAGGCAAATGGGTATTTAGAATGCTATTTGAGAAGTGGGTTTGAGGTTGGTTTTGGGAGATATGGTTAGAAAACATTGTTTCGAGTATTATAAGGAAATGTGAGTGAATGGTGAGTAGGCTACCAAATTGAGGTTTTGGTGATTGAAATATTGATTGAATTTGATTCAAATGTGATTGTTTGAAGTTTTCCTCCCTGATCTACATCACAACCTAAAGCAAGTACTTTGCATCCCAATCTTTTTCATTGTATACAAAAGATGGATAACTAGCCAAAGGGGCAACAACGAGTGTCGTACTAGGATTATCACTAGGTTCAAAATGTGGCAATGCACACTTATTAGGAGGATCATCATGGTTATTCCCATCTAGATTCATGGAAGAGGAAATTAACAAATTTATCTCATTATGCACTTCATCATCAATCTTAACAATATCATCATCATCATCCAAGTTAATCACAATAGGAGGTCTAATGACAATGTCCATTGTATGCTCATGTTGTTGTGACAAAGGTGGAGAATCATCATGCTTTGTTTGAGTTAGTTTCTGATCTTTGATTTTTTGTTTTTCTTTTCTTATAATTGATGAGCACGATGTCTATGTCTACACTCTTTAGCATTTCATTTCTTCTTGCATAGTTTTCAAGTTGTGATGTTGTAGGAGTGGGTTTATCAACCATTGGTTTCTTTTCTTCCTGCAAGGGAGAAATGAAAGGAACCATTGAGGATTGGTCAACCACTTTCTCTTTAGGGTTCATAAATTTTTTTTATCTTAGGGGGCACAATAGGAATTGTATGATTATCTCTCAATTTTGGGTGATCCCACAATAGTGGTTTACACTTTCTAGGAGATCTTGTTTTTTGCTAAAATCACATATTTTTAGAAAATATAATGATTTAAGCCTTGAAAAGTTCCATTTAAATGATTCTAATTGAAGAGAGTTTGATCAAACCACCTTAGATCAAACCCCCTTGGATAGAACCCTGTTAGTTTTAAACCATACTTGTAACAGAATCTCCTTTACACCTATCAAAATTCTAATAAAAAACCACTTTTAATTTACCTTTTGGGGGATCAAATGAATTCATTTAAAATTTAATTTTTGTAAGTATGTAGTCCTTATTATAAGCTTCCCAAAAATTATAATTTTAAATAAATTTAATTTGATTATTATATTTATTTTTATTTCTTGTGAATGTAGGTTTTTCACCAAAAAATCAAGCTTTATATTCTTCACATGTGGAAAAATAGCATATTATCAAAAAAAAATTGATGCCTACAAAAAAAGTTATGTTTTAGCCAGTAAATCATGTCTAAATTATAACTAGTTTGACTTTGAAACTTAATTAAGAAAAAAATATTCAATGAAATGCTATGAAACCAATTCCATGCACTATATATCATAGGTACAAACCTAAATTTGAAAAAAATAGAATTTTATCCTTCATAGAAAAAAAATTATGTGTTAGCAAGTAATGTCACTCTTTAAAAATGGCATTTACTATGAAAAACTAGTTTTTGAAGGAGATGGAAAAAAAAGTGCAATCTAATTCCAAAATTTTGGAAAAAAATATATTTAGAATCTACAAAAAAAATGTCACAAATCACTAGTTTGCATCATGTTCAAATTCCTCATAGTTTAGCTGCTATAGGTGCCTAAAAGTGAAGATTTAGTTAAAAAATTCAGTTTAATGTCCAATTTGGCCAAAAATTGTAAACCAGCATTGTGGGATCACCCTTTCTTGTATGAAATAGGTGGAGGAATTGCGGGATATTTGTCTTGATTACTTGGAAAGGATTTTGGCTCAAGAATAAATTCATCAATGATAGGTTAGGAAGGAGAAAAATCCATGGACTTAGGAATATTGCGTAGGGATAATTTTTCTATGTGCTTTGCCTTGAACTTTTGATAAGATTTGGAAATCCTCACAAAGCTTTATAGGTTCCATGGGTTCAGGAAAAAATAAATCAAATGAAAAGTTCCCATGGGAAGATAAAGGATTAAAACCACTATGATGCACAGTAAAAATCTCATTGCCAAATGGAAATTTCAATATTTATGAACAACTGATGCGGCGACATCCATGGAGTGTAGCCATGGATAACCTAACTTCACACGAAATTGATACGACATCGAGATGATGGAGGATGAGACATCTAATTGCTTTGGTCCAAAGTTTAATGGGAGAGTGATCAAACCTATCGTAGGTTGAAAAAACCATCATGTGTTTTGATCCATGCTTTTACATTTTCATAAGACTCTTGGTAGATTTCATGCACAAAAAAGAATTCCTTTGTGATCACTTTCTTTACACACATAGGATCAATCAATATCCCATTTCTAGGCTTGTCATTGATTCTTTCAGTATGTAAAGAGGATCATCAGGTGCATGTTTAAGTATATCACTAGGTGGGAAAGTAATGTTCATAGACAAGTTGGTTTGGCCCTTATGAGGTTTAGTGTCAATGAATCTAATCATGGCATATAAATCATCCTCATTATCACTCTTGTCACCATCACTTATGTTTTGTACATGTTGTCACCATTCATCACACCATTCTTGGTATCACTAGCTTTAGTAAATGAGATAGAATGGTTTGGCATTGGATTGGTAAAGATTTACAAATTTTGATTGGGTGGGACAATAGATTTATTTCCTTGATCATAAACACCACTAATCTAGGGATGTGATTAGAATCAATGAGGTCTTGTACCAAAGGTTTAAGACATATGCACAGTTCCATATCATGTATGTTATGTTGATTATATTGGAAAAAAGAATTTTGATTATAATTTGGAGGTAAAGGCTTAGTCATATCAAGAGGTCTAACAAGAGGTAAGGTGATTAGGTTTTTTCTCAAGAGTTGCAATAGGATTGAATGGAGAGTATTGAGTAACAAAATGAATTTCCTATTCCTTTCTTGAGGTTGGTATTGAGTTGTTTTTTTAATGGAAGCTACTTGAGGATAAACATGATGTGTTGGTTGAGGTTGACTTATCTTTATAAAGCTCTTTTTTGGTTTCTTGATTTTTTGAAAATTGTTATGGTGCACGATTTTTCAAGACGGGTTGAAGGAGTTTTGTCTATGCATTGATTAAGTGAGTTCTAATAATCATGGAGAGCTATGCATAAGTATGTAAAAGATGAAAATTTTATCATACCAAGCTTGACTTGAATATTTTTTTTTAAGTTATCAATGAACATTCTTTGAAGATTAGCATCGAGAACCTTAATTTTGATCTATGAGTAAAGCAGTTGATAACAATCTATTAAATCAATGACTTTTTAATATTTTTGTTGTTTATATTGCATGAGATTAGGTAAAGCTATCTTAGGACCGATGTGCACTTGGAAATTGGTGCAGTCATGAATGGAGGATCTAGAAAGAACTGTCCAATCGTACAACTTAGAGTCAACACAACACAAATAACATAAGAAAATACTTTGCAAACATAGATCTTTATTCAATTGGCAGTTTTACATGCATCATATGCCTCAAGGGAAAATAACTAGGGCTCACAGGCTTGCTGCAAGGGCATTCAACATTACAACTAACCAAAGACATTATTATAGTCCTATAATGGGGTTATTTGAAAAATCTAACTAACTATCACTAACTAAATGACTAATTTACAAATGATTAAAAATGACCTTAAATATGATTCTCCAGCTCCAATAAAGGTTTGCATTGGCCTCAAGGGTTTACAAACTTGATAGATGATCAAATGTGAAGGTTAGCCTTAGAACATGAAGGATAATCCTTCGTGTATTGCAAATCTCCAAGAAAAACCCTCTTGGACCCAAAATGCTTCTATGGTGTGGGTAAATGCACAAAGTTGAGTTCACTTAAGGAGGAAGTTTTAGCCTTAGCTAAAATCTTGAAATTGGGTTCAAAAAAATGGGATCCCATTTAGGCTCAAGGTCTCAAGCTGAAAATCTAAACATGATCCCATTTTTTTAAAATCAGGATCTCGTTTTGTATTCCATTGTCTTGATCCAGCCCTTGAGAAACGAGATCTCGCTTTTTACAAAATGAGATCTCATTTTGTAGAGGTATTTATTTAGAAAAATGAAACATAACATCATTTTCACTTTGTGATAGGGGATTCCGATTGAGCACACCAACTTCGATCTCCAGGTAGGCAATCGACCCTAATTCTTTGCATTTTTTTGGTTTTTAGATATGAATTTAGGTTTTTCTTTGTATTATTCAAATTTGTATTTAGTTTTTTTGCATTTCTATTTACCTACAATAAAGGAAACCCCCATTTGTAGAAATCAAATAGAAAACATGAAATGAAACCCTCACATGTTGAAATGAAATAAAAAATCAACCTTAAATTGAAATCCAACATTAAAATCAACTTTAAATTGTAATCAAACAAAAAAAATTACCTTTCAAAACCAAAAAACTTACCTTTTGAAACCTTGAATTGAAATCAAACAAAAAAAATTGTATTTGAAAACCAAGAAATTTTTAGTGTGAAATTCAAGCATTTCTTTACATGTTTTAAATCTTATTGCTTGAATATTTGAAAATGGAAAAAATCATTTGCATCACTTGATGTTTTAAATATGATTGATTGAACATTTCAAAATGGAAAAAAATCATTTGCATTGTCAATATGTTTTAAATCTATATGCTTGAATATTTCAATTTATGGAAATTATATTTCATTTGCATATTAACAAAGACCTAGTCTCTAACATATTAACATACATATAGTTTTCTACCGAAGTAATCCTTGAACCTCAGGTTTATGATTTAGGTTTTAAAAACTCTCAAGGTTCACCTAAAATTTGATCAAATCAATGGATTAGGAATCAAACCAATCAATATAACTTGTTGAAGATAAAAGTTAAATTTAGAAAAAAACCTCCCACCTTCTTAGCCAACAATTGAATCATTTTGTCTATTGGCATATGCAAGGAATGTTTGAAAACCAAATCCAAATGGTGACATTAGTGATCTAGAATAAATAAAAAAATTAAAAATGGTTTCCAATGACTTAAAATTAATCCATATCTACCATGAAACTAGGGTCCATTATTCTAAATAAATTCATGAGTTGAAGCTAAAAGAAAATTGTAGACACTTAAATAGTCCTAATCGATATTACACATCTGAATCTGATTATTAACATCATTTCGTCCTAAATCATCTCTAACTAACTATTTAATTAAATAATCTATATTATTTAATTAAATTCATCATTTTCTCCTATTAATCAAATAATTAAGTTTGTTGGATTAATTAACCCCCTTTCTTACTAATTCTCATCCCATTGAATTAAATAATGCAAATCATTTAACTAAAACTCCTATGTCTTCTCATTTGATTAAATAAATCTAATTATTAAATTAAAATTTCATATTCTTCTAAAACCCCTAACCCACCTAAGATTAATTAATTCTGGATTAATTAACCTTAAACCACTTTCTAATCTCTATTAGCCAATTTACTAGCTTTTAACCCAAGGTTAAATTTTCCTCACAAGGGGATATTCCCAAGGAATATTCTTCCCCTTCCAACTTGCACAAGTAATTAATTTTTACAAATTAATTAAATGAGCTATTTCTCCTCACAAAGGAATATTCCCTTGGAATATTCCTTTGTCCTTTCTCCACACTCCAAGTCTTTAAGGCTCTTACAAAGGCCTTTATTGCCTCTTACAAGAGCCATCTTGTCTCTTACAATGGCATTTACTTCCATTACATGCCCTTATATCCTCACCCACATCCCTTACATTCTCACCCACATTCCTTAAATTCTTCCAGCCATATGCCTTAACTATCTCTTAAATCTCTCTTCCCAAGATGTGAACACACTTGTGTGGGCACATATCCCCATTTCTTCTCTTAGCCTTGTGACACTTGTCACAAGGCTAATTATCCATTTAGTCCCACATTTCTTAGTTTTCACCCTTCTTCTAACCCTTGCTTCCTATAAATAGAAGGAACTTATATGGAAAATGGATCCACCTTTTCATGCAAAGTCACTATACCCATTTTTATCCATATCTACATGGATTTTCATTGTCTTAGCTTGAACTTATCATCATTTGGCATCAAATTCATCACATTTACTTATAAATCTTGAAGCTTATTTAACAAGGGATTGGGAAAGGACCATATTCCACATCAATTTGGCACCAATCCCCCTATGTGATGAGGTTTAGAGTACTTAGATAGTATTTCATGCTTATATTTCATGTTGTTTCATGCTTTTATATAGTTTTTCTTCATTTCTTTGTATGTTCAAGTATCTCATGGGGAATGTGATTTAACCTACTAATATAACTAATCCTTGTGTGTTTTGTTCATATTTATCCTAGGTTTATCTTGCATTCACATTTTTGTGCTAGAAGGAGGGCATTGAAACATCAAAATTCATGTTTTGTTGAGTTTTTCTATGACTTGCAGGTTTCTAGGATGCAATGATGCACATGATCTAGCTAGAGTGAAACATTTTCTTTTCAACAATGCCTTAGATATTTACGATGCTTTTTTGTTTATAAATAGCTTTCTGATTTTAAATATAGTGATGCTTCTATGTTTTAAATTTCTTTTTTGTTTCTTAATTAAGCAATGCATTTGATTTTACTTATACCTTTGTGTTCTCTAGTTTCTCATAGAGTGACACAATATTTCACTAGAGTGACACATTTAATTTCAATGATGCTATTGACAGAGGAGTATAAAGCATTGATTTAAAAGATGAAAAGCATTTATTGTTCATTGTAATCGTGCTTTAGGATACATATGCTCTAGGACACTAGTTTTCAATTGGGCTCTAAAATTAACCATTTCAATGTTGTTTTCAAATTTGGCTTAAAATTGAACCCTTCACTTACTTGTCATTGCAATCTTAGTTAAAATTGAACAAAACAACGTCACATCTAGTTTGGTGCTTAAAAAGAATTCCTCATTGCTTTGAAAGGTTAAAAATAACTAGTGACTTGTGTGAGTGATCTTTCTTAGTAGATCTCTAGTGTGTATCCTCTCCCCTTACACTTCATGCGATATTGGGTGAAGAGAAACACTCTTGATTACAAAAAAAATCTTTTTTTGAGTCACCCTTAAGTGAGAACCTACGAGGAGATACATCCCGCAATGGATAACTCCTAAAAATTCTTGCAAGCACGTTTACCAATGGGCTATATTAAAGTGTGCAAAATTGTAATGAAAGCAGCTTCAATCCTAGGTGATAACATACTACACCTAATCCATGTCCAAAAGCTGGAGGGAATGGTTAAAGAGCCTTAAGTGGCCAAAAAATGTTAGTGTATGTACGGTGTTCACAATATTATCATTAAAAACCTTGTTGTAATAGCCATCCTTGTTTTCTAAAACATTCCTTTAGAATGGTGCATTGAAATTTATTTCCAAGAAGTTACTTAACAAGTCCAATTTTTGGTTGAGGCATAGAGTTTAAGAGTTCATTCTTAACATACCTCTACACTCCTCCATAAATTGCATGTAAATTTATCCCTTTGGGGCATGAGGTAAGCCCATTGTCAAAGATATATACGTTTTCTAGGTTATAAATACTGTCTTTTTTGATCTATCAAAACACATTGATTGGATTCAAAACAACAAAAAACAAACATTAAACAATCATTGAGATTTCAAACCCTTTGTACTTGATGTGAATACCTTTGAAAAGTCCCAATATTACTGCTTGTCCCTAAGGATAGCTTATCTTTAGAGGCTTCTAAATATTTGGACTTACATCTAAATTCACACAATTTCAAAGTAAACCTAGGGAACTATAGCTTTAGCCTCTTTATTTCCACATGTTGAGCCTTGTGGGATGAAAGATGTTCAAAGTTGTAGACATTTAGTTTGAAAAAAAAATCATTAATCAAGATTAAATCAATTGAACCCCACACATGTGCTTGTTTATCTTTTGTCTTATGGTCTTCCAAGAAAACATTGGTCTTTTGGTTTGAAATACTCATAGCAAAAAACATGTTTTTCTATATTTTGGTCTTGTAAACAAATTCCCTATTAGATTCATTTAGGATCAAATCAATCATTTCATCCATCCCAAAAAAATTATCATTTCCATCCCATAAACAACTTTAGATCTTTCGAAACATCAATATTCTAGACTTGGGTAAATCATTAAGTCAAATCAAATCACCTTGTTTAACTAGGTGTGTGGGAATTCGTTCTTTTTCATACATCTACTTAAATTAGCAATCCTTTGAACAAGTTTATCCTAAGGTCACAAATCCATCTTAGGATTCACAAGTTCATTATCAAATCAAAACATCAAAATCAAACCCTAATTCTAGTTTGACCAAATTTCATAAAGTTCAAACACCCATATTACTCACCCCTTCATCTTTCATATCATCATTAATCCTAAAAACACCTTAGAGATTCTTTTTGTACCTAAAATTGGATCAACCAAAGAATTCAAACAATACCAAATCCTTCACATATACTCCTAAAGTTGATCCCTAAAATTTATGGTCCAAACAAGATCACAACACAAAAAGAACATGAAACAAAACAAAGAAACATCTACCATGAGTGAACTAAGCCAAACCAAATTTTACCAAATATCATCTACAAACCCTCCACAAAATTTACCTCAACCACCTCATGATTCTCAAGAGGGAGGATGTCAAGTAGAGGATGTTACAAAAAATTACCAAGAAATGACCCATGACGAGTTGCTTGAACTAATACAAGATCCAAAAATCCACCACCTTGTCAACACCATAATGAGATTAAACCCCACCCAATATATGTTCGAGTTAGAAAAATAAGGGGCTAAAATCCCTTCTACATTTGATTTGAGAACTATCATTGAACAACCTTTGGGATCCATTCCCCAAACATCTTTTACACCATCATTTCCAAATGCGGTCCAACCCATTTCCCAACCATCATCATCACATGCACCAAGTCAACCCATGATTACAATGATGAGTTCATTACTTCAAGCACTTTAAGGGAACCCACTTGTCAATAACCAAAACTTGGAATCTAACATGATCTTGGGTATCACAAACACTAACATCCCTCAAAACCCCCAACATCCATATGTACCACTCACGTTCCCTGACACAACCATAGAACCCACTTTTTGTGCCACACCATCCTACACCCAAGATACATAAGGTTATATTCCTAACATTCCACAAGATCAAGTGGATCTATTTGGATAAGTGGAAACCATAGATGGCTCATCTTCACTCATACAAGGGAAAACATCACAAACATATCCCCATGTCCCTATCATAACTATGGATCACACACATTGATCCAAGGTCGATTAAAACACATCACTTCATCAAGCACATTAACCCACAATCAAATAAATCAAACCAATCTACCAAACACAACACATAAAATTAATTCATCTATCACACCCAATCCAAATCCAAACATACCATTAACATCATAACACCAAGTTGACTCATATCAAATATCTCAACCATTGTCACACCATCAACAACTTCCCAAGTATCCCAAAGTCAAATCTCACAAGGTTTGAGCACATCAAACCCAAATAAACCATCTATCACCCAACCTCTCATCACACAACAAGCACCCAAACAATCCCTCAACACACCTCATACCACTCACCAAAATCCACCACCCCCACCTCACAATCCAAACACAACAAATCAATATAGCATCACGTTGCAATAAATACAAGCCTACCAAAAAGCATTGAAACAACTACAAGCACAAGTCCAAGCCTTGAAACATTAGCAATCACAACAATCCCAAGTCTTGCAACAATAGCAAGCACAACAAGCAGAACAACAAGCCCAAGAATTGCAACAACAACAAGTACAAACTGTAGCATAACATGCCCAATCCTTGCATCAACAAGCACAACAACAACAAGCCCAAGCTTGCAACAACAACAAGCACAACAAGAACAAGCCCAAGCTTGCAACAAAAAAAAGCACAGTAGTAAGAACAAACACAAGCACACCAACAAGCACAAGAACAATCCCAATCCTTCCAATAGCAACAAGCACAACAATAAGCACAAATGCAAGCCTTACAAAAACAAACCTATCAATAATCCATTATAACAAAATCAAGCACAACAACAGGTGTTCATAGCACAACCACAACAAATGATACAACAACAAGCACTATTGGCACAACAACAACAACAAAAAAGCATTGTTACAACAACAAAAACAACAAGCCCAACAAAAAGCATTGTTTTCACAACAAGAACATGCATATCAACAAAAATTTCTTGTGTAACAACAAGGTTTCTTACAACCCTACATGAACACACAAAAAAGCACCTTGAATCCCAATAATCAAGGAGCATATGCCACCCCACAACTATCACCATTCATGCAACAAGCCAATCCCCCACATACGCCACATAACACATTCAACTCATCAACCATGCCACCTCAAAACACATATGTTACACCACCTAATCTACAAGAAAATCTTTCTGCACAAGTCAAAATACTCTCACAAAAAATTGAAGACATTCAAGCAGGAAAGACAAAAAGATCATATGCCCAACATGACTTGTGCCCCTTTCCCTTTGATAGTAACATTGCCATGTTCCCATTATCACTAGGATTTGAGATACCAAAAATTGACAAATATAAAGGAAAAGGAATCTTGAGGACCACATCAGAGAGTCCTACGTATCATGCATGAAAGTAGTTTATGATGATTCATGTCTAATGTGGATTTTTCCATGAAGCTTGGATGGCCCCACAATTGACTAGTTCTCTCATTTACTTCTTAGAATCCAAAAAATCCAAGACATCATGGATCTATTTATAAATCACTTCTCATTCAATCTAGATATGGATGTAAGCTTGGAGGAGTTGTCAAACCTAAAACAAGCTAGAGGAGAATCATTTGCAACCTTCCTACATTGATGAAGTTACAAAGCTAGAAAAATAAAGTGGTCTATGCTTGAAGAACAACAAATAGGAACCATCATTGATAACCTTGATGGAGAGTTGTCCTAATTAAAAATGCAATGTGTCACAACATATGATCAACTTATCCCTAAGGATCTCAACATTGAGAGAGCCCTCATAGCACAAGGAAACATGCCAACATACAAGGATAATTTACCATCAGCTAGCTATAACAACAAGCCCTACACTTGGGCTAAGACCAAAAATGTTACCAATCATGGTGTCATGATGCCAAGATGGTTATCAATGCTCCAAAACAAAACACACACCAACCAACATGCACCAACCACAACCAAACATGCAACAATCAACCTATCAATAGAATGCACCACAAAAAAACACACCATGACAACAACAAAACAATTAAATGGTCAACAACACAAATGCTCAAAGAGGATCACCCCCAAGGAAAAAAATTTCACCATGACACAAATATACACCATTGGGGGAACCTATTGAGGCCGTCATAAAAAGACTTGCACAATAAAACCTCATCACGTTCCCTACGTATCTAAATTACCAAGAGCCTCAAGTTAAACCACCATGGTATAATGAGAAGCACCTTTGTGATTTCCATAAAATCAAGGGACATAAATGGCTTGTTGCATGAAATTAAAGAACTTCATTCAAGACCTAATTAAAAATAGGGATATAACTATTGACCAACAAGTAGGGAACCAAGACTTAAAGATATACACGAATCTGATGCCTAATCAAAACAAGGGAAAAGATAATGGAAAAGGAACAAAATATACAAATGTAATCGATGTCTACAATAATTATGTAGCATCATTAGACGAGTTTGTATCAGTCATCGTTGTCAAAGGGCCTAACATAGAGTGTGGAGTTACCATACGTAGAGGCAAGGTCACTATCCAAGGATCATCACCACCACCTAGGGCACCACCTGCAGTTCCTAAATCCAACTCTAGTTACTATAGTGTCTTGGAACAACTAAAGAAAACACCCAACCAAATCTCCATCTTGGAGTTGATGGAGATATCACTTGTGCATAGGGATATCCTAGAAAAAGATTTGTCTGCATCCCTATTCCTAATGACATTGATGTTAATCAATTCCAAGCTATGATCGGAAATATCACCACACCTCATCTTCTCACATTCTCGAAACATGACCTCCCAACAACCATCTCATAACTGCACACTACATCTTGAGGTCTTGTTTCACAAGAACAAAGTCAAGAGAGTCTTGGTGGATGGAAGTGTGGGTCTAAATATTTGTACCTTGTAGTTGATCAAGAATCTAGGATTCTCTGAAGATGTTATTGAGAAAGGGTATTACTATCAAAGCCTATGATGATCAAGAACAATTTTCACAAGGAACCATCCAACTTCACATCCAAGTGGGGATGACCATTATGGAATCTATATGCCAAGTCCTTGACCTTGACCTTCCCTATAGAATTCTCCTAGGGTGTCCATGGATTCATGTGATGCAATCTGTTGCATCCACCTATCATTAATGTGTCAAATTCCCTTACCAAAATAAGGAAGTAATGATCTATGGAAACCCTAAACCATTTTACTATTGCAAGAACTTGGAGGCCAAGTATTATAAAATCCCACAAGTTCCCAAGAATGATGAAGGGCCATCATCCTCCTCCTCTGTTGACCCATCTACCTTAGTTTCTCCATTTGAGATAAAGACAACTCCCATCTAGAATATCCCAAACATCAAAGCAATAATCAAATATAGTAGTTGTGGGGACTATAGCTTGTAGAAAGGTGCATTTTTGTTAGGAGAGTTACCCCAATCTCCTAAATCTCATGGAAAACCATGACCCATTGATAGCGCATCCCAAACATTCACGGTTGCACCTACCACTTTCAAAAAGTGATTCACTTAAGCAAAGAAGTTGTGGATGAAAAATACATATCAAATTTTCTATATGAAGACAATAGACCCACACCCATTCTTCCAATGGAGGATGAAAACAAGGGTATACAACTAATGCTTGAATGGGGCTATAAAAGGAATGAAAAGTTGGGGTAGAATGACAATGGCTTACTAGAACCCCTTGTTCATGAGAAACACCTAAATATTCTTGGTCTTAGATGTACCACCAGTAAAGTGACCATTCTTGGCAAGGGTGCTCCCATTAAAACAGTCAAAGCTTCCCCTTAGTTACCGGTATTGCTTGCTATTCCTCTCGATAATTATACCTTTGACATAACATACCTGTTTGATGATGATTCATGTGTTTTCATGATAACCATTGCATCGTTTGAGGAAAACCATCAAAACACTAAGCTAAAACTTATCTATCCCTAACTCATAAACTAGGACCAATGAGAACTTCCTATCTTAGATTCATTCAAAAATGACAAAGCTCTCTTCAAATTTATAGGGCTAAGGGACAACATGCCATATGGATATCATAAAGAATGATTTGATATTGAGCTAGATACACATGCCTACTATGGGGAAATGATTGAATCTCTTAGTCACAAAATTGAAAATTATGAGAGTAACATGTCTTGATCCCTAAGTGAAAACCACATTGTGGCACTTTCAAATCATAAAATAGTAAAAAAAAGGACACATTTGATGGTGAAAACTTCTTTGAGACACCGAAGGATGGGGATTCAATCTTACTCTTAATGCTATACATCCAGAAAAGTTAGTAGTCCTTGCAAAGAAACATAATCCTATGAATGTGGGAATAGATGAAGTACTACAAATCACCTTCTATGCATAGTCACTCCTTGTTGAGGAACAAAAGAACTTAGGAGAATTCCTAACAAACAAAAAGAAAAACTTTGCATGGATATATGTGGATATTCCTAGCCTTGATCCTGAAGTGGTTGTCCACTATCTAGTACTATATCCTGATGTGAAACTAGTAACATAAAAGCTGATAAAGATGCATCCATAGATAGCATTACTAGTCAAATTGGATCTACAAAAACTCCTCAACATAGGATTTATTAGACCCATTGTTTATCTAGAATGGGTTTCCAATCTTGTACCAGTTTCCAAGCCCACTAGAGGCATTAGGATTCACACTGACTTCAAGGACTTGAATAAAGCATGTCCCAAAGATACTTCCCACTACCAAACATGGAAATGATTGTAGACTTAACCATGGGGCATGAGATGTTATCATTGATGGACGGTTTCTCTAGATACAACCAAATCATGATCACTTAAGAAGACTAGCATAAAACAATGTTTACATGTCCACGGGGAACTTATTGCTAGAACATGATGTCATTTGGGCTAAAGAACACCAGAGCCATGTATTAGAGAGCTATGACATTAACTCCTGAGCAGTGCCAGGGTCACATTTTAAATTACACTAGGTGTCTGATGCAGGAGCATCCAACGGTGTAGGGAAATCTTGCATCACCCAAAAAAAATTGTTTTCTTTATTTTCTTTAGTTTTTTTGAGTCTCATGATGGCACTTAGGGGGGTATAAGACTGTCAAGCATCAAAAATAGTGAAAAATAGGAACTTACTATTTTAGTAAGTTGGCCTAAATAGGCTTGTATGGACGTGCAAATTTAGTCCAATGAGAAAAACTCAAAAACATTTCCGATCACCAAAGAATCACCTCAATACCCTGCATAGTTTGGGAGAAATTAAAGTTTTCATCCCAAAAAATTTCTCCAATGTAGCTTCAAATTTAGATATAAAACTTTAGAGGCCCAAAATGGGTCAAAAATTGGCCAAATCAACCTACAGTAGGTTCAAACATTGTAGAGCTCGTTGAGAGCTTTCCAACGATATGCAATAATAGAAAATTGGACACCTGGATAAAAAGTTATGGCCCCATGAAGTTGGTCCTCTAAAAAGTGAATTTCATAAAAATTTCTTCCTAGGCTGGAAATCAAACGGTGGGACTTTTGGCACCAAAACAAAAAGGGAAAATTTGATCTTTCTAGAACATTCTAGGGTGGTTATTGGGGAAAAGTAAAAAGGGTTAAGTGGGGGTTGTAGAAGGTGGCCTTGATAGTGAAGATTGTGGCTCTGAATAGTAGATTTTCTTTTCAGAGTTGAATTTTGTTGTAATGAATCAAGCCCGTGAGGCTGTAGCATGTAAGCTTTAAATCTATAATTCCATTTGCTGAAAATAATTGAAAGTAAGTCATTTTTCTATCTTGCATCTTCTATGTTGGTATTTGTTGTCATTTATGTGGGTTTTGGGTGGTGTGCCCCTCATCAATTTTTGACCAACCTTCATGCAATAACTATGAGGTATTGTATTTTATGAGGAAACGCTATTGTGATTTTTCCTCAGTATGATTCCAAATTATTGAATATCTAGACTTTTAGGGTAGAGGTGGGGGCTCCACACATGATAGAGCAAGTGCAAGAAGTAATCCGTAGCTAGCACTAAGACCCTTGGCTAGACCCATGGTGTAGCATGTGATTGTTCCTTCCATTGTGAAGGATAGTGTCGAGGTGGACACATTAGACCCGATTAGGTCACTCACTCAAAGCCTTGTATAGTGTGTGAGGCATTTAGAAGAGCCTGATGTGGGTGAATCTTCAAGATCCAAAGTTCCAATCCAATTTTATCACTCTTCCAGCATTGTTTGCACGTATGATGGAAAGAGTGCTCAAGATGTGGCTACACCAGATGCATTAGTTGTACAACTAATGGTTATGATAGATGACTTGTTGAATGAAACATTTGGCATTAATACTCAAACAAATTTCAGCAAGTTCATTTAATTTTGTTTACTAAATTTTATTATGAATGTAAGAATAAATAAATTAGTAGAATGAAAATGATGAAAACTCAAGGTCGGAGTGTTGATGATACATGCATTATTCCTATAGACCCTTATATGTTTATGTCGTCCAATCTACATGTATGTAACCAATATTAAAGAAATAATTATTGCATATGAATTTTTGAACCTTATATGAATGATTGTCTCATAATACACTTTGGATGTCAAACATTTTGCTGGTGGACCTTTGACATCAACACCTCGCTATTCTCATCCTTGACCAAATTTCACTCAAGTAACCTGTATTCACTAATGGTGTTGCAAAACAATGTTAGGTAGTTTTGGTAATTGAAAAAAATACTATTCCACATGATTCTATATGATTTTGTATAATTGTACTCTGTTCTTTAATGCATCCATCCTCTGAGGTTCTATACGGCTCCTTAGGGCTTGATTTTCTTAAATTAATTTTGAATCAAAATGACCTAGTTTTCTTTGCTCAAAAACCCTTTGTTTCATGGTTGTCCAAATATTGACATGAGTCCTCATTCAACCAACCATCTTTAAGATGATCCTTCATATCAATTGTCCTTGTGGTACTTCCACCTATTCCATAAGTTACTCCATAATCTATATGTCCAAATATATCATTTTATTTCCCATAAGAAACACCCACATATTAACATGTATTTACATAGTTACTAATATTTTTATTAGCACATGGATTGTACCCATTGTAAGTGTGTTATAGAACAACATTTAGGAACCTAAGAATACCCATTTTTAGAAGGAACTACTCCAATACATGACTTTGATTGCCCAAAATTATTTATACATTTATTTGCTCATGTAACTTGAGTATTTGGTTGATAATTTATTCCAACTATAGTATAATCACATCAAACTCTTGCCACCAACTCACCTCCCATTAGAGGGCAGCTTGACCTTGAGGAACTTAGTTGCAAGGAATACGGCCCAAGCAGCAATGTGGTGAGTTTAAATTGTAAAGATAGTGATGTGTGCAGTTAATAATTTATATAATTCCATACCACTTGAGCAAGTGCATTTTGAGTAACCTTGAATTTTTTTAATTAGTGCAACAAGCAGTTTATATGGATGGTGAACATTGAGATCAAATCCCAAAGTTATCAACACAACTCTTTTCCTTGAAAAAAATTATTTGTGTTGTTCATAAACTTCAAAGTTAAATAGTTGTGCATCATTTTCAACATTTGATGTCTCTATGCCTCATTTTACCTCTTTAATCACATGAATAATTAACATATTCTTGTTGACATACCATGAATTCAGGGATTCCTACTAAAAAAAAAGTGCAAAAAGTCATACTACGAGTCTTATAGCATATTGTAGTGTTAACTTTGAATTAAAGATAATCACATCATATTAAAGCATTTTAACATGGATGGTTAAACCTAAAACCTAAAATATAATACCGAGATTATCTTGGTGATAATCTAATGTTAAAGTGTTATTAAGATCAAGTATTTTTCTTCAAATGTATAGATTTGTAGCTTGTAATGTTCAAAGTGTATAACTTTAAAGTTAGCATTGTAAAATTATAAAGAGAGTTTATGAACCCCCTTAAATTGATTTACATATTATTTAAGCAATTAGAATAAAGTAATTAAAAATAATCACTAAATTATAAAATATCATTGGCTAACAACTATGAATGGGCACTAGTAACTATAATAATAGCTTAGATTGATATAATGTGATATACCTACAAAAGTACAAAGATAATCATTAAGATTTCAATAAAGTACTCTAAATAATTGAGGATGTTGATGCAGGAGCATCCTCGTCCATAGGCAATCTTGCATTGCCCAAAATTATTTGTTTTTGTTTCCTTTAATTTTGGTGTGTTGTGGCATTTTCAAGCATCTCTTAGCATTAGAAAACCTCTCATATGATTTAATTTTCAAATTTTGAGTTTTTGCTCTATCAACTTTAAGGCTCCCGTGGGCAGTTTTACGGAAACAATTGTTTTTTAAAATCTGTATGAGCTGGGTTGGAATCCTTCAGAAGATATATCATTTGATGAATTTTGCACAATGTGGTAAAGGTTTCGTGAGTAAACTCCTCACAGATTGGGAGAATTTAAAATCAGAAATTTTATCCTATATGACCACAAAAACAATTAATTTTCAATATTTTTAAAGGCTGGAGCAAAATTCTATTGTAGGAAGTTTTGTATGGTCATTATAAGCACACTTGTCAATTTTCACATGAAAATGACCTCCTGGATGAAAAATATGCAAAAAATAAATAAATAAATAAATAAATAAAATCAATTTTCTAATATTCCGATACATCCTCTCATAATTGTGTGATCGGATTCTTTCTTCTAATTGATTTATGCAGCTTCATGAGCAATGAAAATGGAGGATAAGGCACTTATATTATATGTATATTCTGACATTTTCAGAAGCTAAAGACCATCCAAATTAACACTTATTTAAAACGCCTATTTAGAGGCTACTTTGAAGTATTATTTCGTATCTTTTTCAGATTTTAATATCTGCAGATTTAGCTCCATTCAAGGCAGGTTTGAAACGCCTCATTCAAGGAAACTTAATGATGAAATAAAGAGGCCCATGCATATGGAGAAAATGCAACGCCTAGTTTGGAAAAAGAAGGCGTGGGAAATGAGGAAGGCTGCCCACTTTATTGGGCTTTATTTTAAGCAATTAAAACTGTAAGTGTTGGCTGCGTAGGGGGTCAAGGGAGTTGGGTAAAAGCATGAGAAATTAAAAAACAATAAAGAGAGAGAGCAGCATGAAAAGAGATAGTGTGAGGCTGTGTGGTGAAGAGGACAGCTACGTGGGAGTTTGAGGAGGTGTGTAGAGCATGTGAATAATTGGAAGAGTAGTGTGGAAATGGGGAAGTCAGCCACCCCATTCTAATTTTTATTAAGACATTAAAAACAGCAATGAAAGGGAGCATGAAAAGGTAGTAGAAGATAGTGAGAGGCATGGAGGATGAAGCCATTCTTGGGTTGTTCAAAGACAACAATGGTTAAAAGAATAAAATGCAGCAATCTATGAACACACAACAGGAGAAGTAAAAGGGAATAAGGAGAAAGAGGAATATGAAGCAGAGCTGAAGACAGAGTTGGAGGGCAGTTGGGAGATTTAATGGTTATGGAGAGTCAAGTAGTGTAAATGTATTTTGTTGATTTTGTCTTGACATTAAACTTTGTAATTGAATTATTTTGTTTGAGTAAGATTTCAGAATTACATACAGTTGTTTCTTATTGTTTCACTTGGTGATTTTCGTAAACTGGCGGTTGGGGTTTCTTGTTCTTGCATCAGTTGTTGATTTAATGTTATATCAATTTGAGTATATCAACACATGTTCCATCTTTGGAAAGTATTAAGAACAACAACATTCAAAAATAAAATAAAAAATGAATATAAATGTAGGAAGTATAAACTCATCTTTAAAAAATTCTAAATTGGAAGCTTTTGGGCGTAGAAAGAAAGATTCTAGGCTAAATTTACAAACAACATTTGCTTAAAAGGATGACAAAAAGTTAAAGATTAATTTTTCCATAACAAATTCACTCAACACAAAAGAAAAATGAATTACTATTGCATTTCTAGTCTTATTATGGTTGAATACTTTTATTCCTGCAGTAAAAAAATTAACTTAAAACATTAAGACCTTAAACTTGCTTGTTACAAATTTACCAAAGATAATATAGATTGGAAGAATCATACACAAAATGCTTCTAAAACAATACTACCATTAAATCGTGATTTAAAGATGAATGGATTTCCTTGATTGTTTATAGAGGTTAGTTTATTTTAGAGAAGGAAATTATTACCCAAACAAACATCTCTAATATCTATAGAAAGATAAATTACAAGTCCATCTCTAAAGAAATTTATTTTATAATAGAACCATTCAATTAAAATTTATATAGTGTAATAATCATCCCTAGCTACTTATATTTTTTTCTTTCTATTATCACATTACACCTTAAGTACTAACTTTATTGATAAGGTAACTTCTATCTAATTTAGAAGTGTCAACTTCATAACCTTACCAATGATAGTTGTGACAACAACCCTATGCCATAATGTTTACATATTCACACTAAATATAATAAGTTCTCAATATTAGGGCCATTCCAAGACCCAAGCCTATACCTAGAGGATTCATTTATAATAAGCCTATGCCTAATCCAAACCAATCTTCAAAGGTGGCATACTTTCTAATATGAGCAAGGAGTCTTGTTCCAAAGATATGTAGTAGTATGTACAACCTCTACCTAGTATCTGGAGTCTAATTGTTTATGGTACAAAATTGACCTAGCTGTATCAAGGTTTTGTTCTCTTTGAGACCCCATTTTTCCATGTTTCACATGAAGTGGTATATTGACATCGAATTCCACTTTCAAGACAATAATCAACATTTTTTTTGGAGATATATTCTACCCAACTATTTGATCCCAAAATTTTCAATTTCCATCTAGTTTGTATTTTAATTAAATAAAGAAACTAATGAAAGTGATTAAAAATAATATTTTTTGTTTCATTTTCAAATGTTGACATCAAACAACTCTAGTGATGTTTGAGGCACGATGGACCATGGCATTGCTATAGCACTAGCAAGTTCTGATCCTTTGATAGAGGTATGCGATAGATTATTAAATTTGACATTATATTCTCTTTTATTGGTCTATTATTGAAAATTTTAATGATACTCATCTGCACTTTAAATGTTATCTTAATGTTTTCTACAGGGGCATATCACTCTAGATTTTCAATGTGTTGCTATTACGGATGAGCATACTAATTATTTGTTTGAGGTAACCGATTATTCTGTTATATGTCATTCCACAATTTAATTTATATATATTAACATCTATACTTGTTATTGTATCAATTGAATCTCCAGATGAGTGAAGAGAGGAGGACAAGTGATCTCATTTGAAAGATAACAATATCAAAGGAAACTCCATCTAGCTAACAGTCGAAGGCAATGCACAATCTATTTCCTTCCCCTAATGGGAAATGACTATGTATTAGGTTCATTTGTTGTATGGCTACATGGTATTTTTGAACATATGTTTTGTACTATCAATATGTGACATTTTATGTCCATATGGGTTTTTTGCAAGCCTCTATGACTTCATTGGATATATTGTATATTTTTATTGACATATAACATTGTATGGCCTTATGAATTTTTTATTAATGCAAATCATATTTTACCACTCCTATCATATTATATCATTGAATACTTTTTCTCTCATCTCACACTTCTATAAAGAAAAACATATTGTAAGAGCACACTAAGGGTATTCATATTGATTTTTTTATATAAAACATTTTATTCAAAGGATAAACATATAAACAAAAGTCATAAATGATACATTAAATCCTTTAAGGAATCAAGTTGTGACATATACAAATGTTATAGTCAATGGAGTAATACACTTACAAAGAAAGTTTTGGATATTTGAATGATGCAATAAATGTCAAAGAATTTGACTATGTGGTACATTGTAGTTGTGTTGAGGTTCAACTTTAGCATTAGGTACCAATTGAAAAACTCATATTACAAATTGAGCATGACAACACCAATATGAAGGATTTATATAAAAATAAGTATGATATATAATAAATGTCTATTGATTCATTTAAAAATTAATAAACACTAAAATAAGGCCCTACTAACATACTAAATAGATTCATAAGTGCATGGAAATGGTGGATAAAAAAGTAGCCACTAAGAATTTTGAAGGTGATTAAACATAATGTACTTCTTAAAAATATAATGCAAGAATGTAATGGCTCAAAAATCTTGATCCATAACATAAACACATTATAATATATGTGCATGTTATGCACACATCAAAATTGCTATGTGTTTATCTTTATAATACATAGCATTTTAATCACTGCTTTTATTAATTTATGTCTTTTATCTAATATCATTTTAATCATTTCCCTTGTAGCTCTTCCTCACCATAACCTTTCAATTGTAAAACACTAAGAATTCTTGGAATAAGGGCTCAATGCAACTAGTACCCATGCATATAGACATCCAATGTACCTATGTCATACCCTTGTACTATCTCCACTCGTAGAGAAAGCACTAATATGGTCTAGCTCAAAATGTTTGGGAGAGTTAGGGTGAAAAATAGGACCATGCACAACATAGACGTCCCCTTATGGACTTTTTGGGTTTGATAGTTTGGCCCCATGACACACAAAACAAAAATTAGGCTACCATGCAACTTCACATTGCATGCATCTAATAGTTTTTGGGGCAATAGAAAAAATCTCACCATGAAAAAATGGTTTCAAGTATTTAAAATTTGAGAGATGTTATTGTAGAGGGGCATCAAATGCACCTATAGATTCAAACAAAGCATTTGTATGTGCCACCAACTCTAAGAAACAATGTGTCAAAGTTCATTTTCTTCTGAACTTAGGGATATTAAGAGAAAGCATTGACACAATGTAGTCTGAAATGTTTGGGAGAGTTGGGGTGAAAAATAGGACCATTCCTAGTGTATATGTGTCCACCTGAACATGTTGGTGCTAAAGGTTTGGCCCATGAATAACAAAACAAAAATTAGCCTACCTTGCAACTTTACACTACATGCATCTGACAATTTTTAGGCCAAGAAAAAATAGTTCACCACGGCAAAACAACTTTGAGATATGAAAAATGAGAGAGGTTATTGTAGAGGGAACCTACATGACTCTATACCTTAAGACAAAATATTTATAAGTACCATAGTTTCTGAGAAAGAGCTCATCAATTTTTTTCCATTTTTTTGCACTTTGGTCTCTTAAGAGAAATTGCTAATAGAATGTAGCCTAAGATGTTTCAACATGTTGGGGTGTGAAACAAGACCTTTCCTAGCATAAAAATACCCACCCGAACGTGTTGGAACTATCACTTTAGTCACATGAAAAACATAAAAAAAATTAGTCCACCTTGCAACTTTCTCTTCAATGCATTTGACACATTTTCCATAAACTAAAAGCTTGTCACCATGGGAAAATGGATTGGAGATATAAAAACTAAGAGAGGTTTTTATAGAGGGGCCCTACATGACCTTGTACCTTCAGACAAAATGGTTGTAAGTGTCATAGATTCCAAGAAAGAGCTCATCAAAGCTTACCACTTTTCACACTTAGAGCTCTTAAGAAGTCATTGAAACAATGTAACTTGGAATGATTTGACATGTTGGGGTGTGAAATAGAACCTTTCTAGGAATAAAATTACCCACTTGGATGTGTTGGAACTATCAATTTGGTCACACGATGAACAAAACAAAAATTATGCCACCTTACAACTTTAAATTGCATGCATCTTATGCTTTTTGCAAAGTGCAAAATCTTGTCACCATGGACAAATGGATTGGACATATGAAAAAGTGGGAGACATTATTATAGAGGGAACCTGTGTGATCCTATACTTATAGATGAAACACTTTCAAGTGCCATAATTTTTGAGAAAGAGCTCGTCAAATTTTGCCACTTTTTCACACTTTAGTCTCTTAAGAGAAATCACCACTACAATGTAGTTTGGAACATTTTGGCATGCTAAGGTGCGAAACAAGACCTTACTTAGTATAATCCTACACACCTGAACATTTTGGAATTGTCAATTTGGTCACATGACAAACATAACAAAAATTACGCCACCTTGCAACTTTCTCTTCAATGCATTTGACACTTTTTTATCAACTGAAAACTTATCACCACAGACAAATGGATTGGATTTATAAAAAAATGAGAGAGGTTATTATAGAGAGACCCTAAATAATCTTGTAACTCTAAACAAAAAGATTTTTTAAGAAAGAGATCTTCAAAGTTTGTCATTGTTTCACACTTAGAGCTCTTAAGAAGTCATCAATACAATGTAACCTAGAATGATCTGGCATGCAGGGGTACAAAATAGGACCTTGCTTACCATAAACCTTCCCACTTGGACATGTTGGAATTATTAGTTTGGTTGCATGAAAAACAAAACAAAAATTATGCCACCTTGCAAATTTAGACTGCATGCATTTGATGTTTTTTCTATCAATTGAAAACTTGTCACCATAGGAAAATGGATTAAAGATATGAAAAAATGAGAGAGGTTATTATAAAGGGACCTATGGGATCCTATTTAACTTTAGAAAAAACATTTCTAAGTGCCATGGTTTTTGAGAAAGAGCTCATGAAAATTTTTCACTTTTTTGCGCTTATATCTCTTAAGAAGTCATCGATACAATGTAGCATGGAATGATCCAACACGATGGGGTACAAAAAAATATATCACCTACCATAAACCTTTCCACCCATATGTGTTGGAAATTTCAATTTGGCTACATGATGAACAAAACAAAAATTATTTCACCTTGCAACTTTAGATTGCATGCATCTAATGCTTTTTCTATCAACTAAAAACTTTTCACCACGAAAAAATGGATTAGAGATATGAAAAATGAGAGAGGTTATTGTGATCTCTAGCAACAGCAAGATAGAGAAAGATCCAAACACCCATTCAAAGTTCTTCATTCCCGAGGTTGAGAAGAAGGAAGCTCCTCATTCCATTTACTTGTGTTCCCTAGTGAAGCGAATTCTTCCAACCATGTCTATTTAGGCCTAGTGAGTGTGGTGCATACATGTAGTTAGTGCATGCAGCAAGAACAACAACAACAATAGGTTATGCATGAAAAAGGTGGGTCATGCATGAAGGGGAACGCTCATTTTCCCATTCATTCTGTGCCAGCCCCTGCTCACTAATATGTTTGGCCAACCCTGAACAAGTTCATATCCCTCATGACATTGCCTATGATTGATTGAAAGTAGATTGAAATAAATATATGAACCATTCCCGCCCACTCATCTCAAGGCCCAAACCAGAGAACCTCCCCTTGCTTGCCTAACTTTCAAGTGCAGAAGATGCTATTGGAGTTGAGGTAAGGTAGGAGTGATTTCTGGGTGAAACGTACTTAACTAAAGAGATGGCCAGGGGGAACCTTTCCTTCATTCAGTTCTAGATGGATAAGTCATTTCATTTGGTGATTCACAGATTGAACATAGTGATGAATAGGAGGGGATACCCTTCATTCCACCAGGGAAAAAGGTATAGGTGGGCGGAAAAGCCCACCTGTGTAGGAGTGGAACTTAGAATTAACTATTTGTAGTACAGGTTAATTCATCTATGGATTAGTCAAGGTGTTGAGCAGCTAAAAAGATCTGTTTTCTGAGAAAGCAATGGTGTGGAGCAGACAACTCCTCACCTACCAGGTTTTTACATTATATAGTGCATTGCAAAGAGCCCAGATTCTAGGTCTTCCCTCCTATCAGACGAGAGCATAACTAGAACTCAGACGAGGCCCTCAACCTCTCGATTGGGGCATAAATGCCCATCTCCCTCGCCCCTTTATATCATCTAGTAGGGGCTCTCCCATTGGTCGAGTGCAGCCAACCCCAACCCCAACTATTAGGAGAGGGTGCCCCCACCCACTATGCCTCCCACTATTGGATGGATAGGTGCAAGGATCCAACTATCTATAGTTCATCTCCCACAACTCTAACTGAGAAGGATGGATCTAACTATTGTCATCGGATGGATAGGTGTGGATGGATGCCTCTTTCTCCTGAATTCCATTATTGGTCAAGTGCCCCCCGCTTCCCCCTCCTTATATAGTGGGGCTGGACCGATCCAATAGCTATCCCAATCTGGCCATCTAGACCCCCATCAGCATGGATAGGTCGTGCAACTATAGGTTCTCCCCCCACCCCGACCTACCTACCTCTAGCCAATATAGCCACTCATGTTATGTATTAATACTAGCAATAGTAAGCCTACTAACATCAGCAATACTACTCAGACTCAGGAACCACAGGCGCCCCTACCTTTATCTTCGGTCAGGGCGGTCTTTAACACAAACACAAAAACTCATGTTACGTATACTATTCTTTGGGTGGATGTTATGGGTGGCTTAATACTATGCTTTGGTCGGCCGACAGCTAACAAAACACTTTTTCAAGCCCTATAGATAGTAGGGGGCCACACAAATCTAGGAATGTTGCTTCTTTAGGACACGACAGACGGCCTACAGAATCAATAAGGTGACTTCAGAGGGAACATTTGCTTTGATGGTAGTGTAATGCCCCGCCACGCAACCCTAGGGGAAGTTGCACTTCACTAACCAAATGCAACAAAAAAAATTTTTAAAAGAATAATAACGTACAAGCTCACTACGCAATGCCAACATCCCCTAAGGCTACAAGACAAAGATTACTTAAACCCGAATTAAACAACCAAGGAAAGAAAACATAACATCATTCAATTTAAGAATTAAAGTACATACATTCCATACATGATATAACATCAAAGATAAATCGATACATCACGATATCCAATAACAATTGTTTACATTAAAATTACATCACTCATTCCCCGAATGAGGCAAATCAAATAACCATGATAATTTATTACAATTTCCACCTCGATACAAATGAGGGGTAATGAAATACAAGAATAATAGAAAAGAGAGAACTAGAGGAGCAACTGGATCCAACGAGCTCTCCAACATGAAGGTCTCACCACATGGTCACGAACAAAGCCAACGGTGTAAGGTGCACGCCACCCGACCACGTGGAATCCAAAAGGGTTCCACTCCCTCCGTGCTAGGAGATAGTAACAAGGATTTCTGGCCAAGACCAACTACCTCTAGACAACGGTTGTACATAACTGAACCGACTCTATTACCAACAACATCACTTAACACAGTACAGAAACTCACAAGACAACACATTGCTACCAAGTTACAAAGAACAAGTACACCATTGTACAACACATAATAACTGATTCACTTGCTGACGTAGGGAGAGTGTCATACATAAATTGCCATGAGTTACCCTAGCTCAACCTTCCTAGGCTACCGGACCCCCATCATGGGTTACCCTGGCTTGCCTCTACCGGCGCCGGACCCTCACGCAAAACTATGCGTCTCATCTCATCTCATCTCAAGTCGTAACAATGCATGTTCCATGAGAGAGGCATTCTTTAACTTTATTAGTGTGAAGTTCCCCATTAATTCTTTTAAATTATCACTTGATTAAACCCTAGGTGAGTTACCCTGACACCACTTTGGGCGCCGGACCCTCACAAAGGGCCACTCTCCTACTGACAACACTGGGATACAAAACCCCCCAATCCAAGGGTAGACAACATGGACAAACTGAAAAAACCAATTCCTAACCTTAACACATAAGGTCACACACCCCGTTCATAGTACACGGGTAACCAAAACATATCACACATCCCATTATGATAACAAGTGATGACGCAACTACCCCCACATGCACCACCCAAACAAGACACCAGTTTGACCAACACCAATAAATAACCCAACACAAAAGAACCTCGGAAAGCTTACTAACCCAAGGACTTGATAGCTCAACCTCGAGAAAGGAAAAGACAATGCAACGATCGACAACTTGACCATTTATTCCCCTACCTTAGGATTTCCTAAATTCAAACCAAATAATGGAATAGTGCATGAATCAAGTAAAGTAATTAACATTAAATTTTACATACTCAAAAGCAATTAAAATTTCACTGACGTCATACAAGAATTTAAAACTACCAAATTATTTCCTTTTCTCAATTTTACATAACAATTTACATCCACCATTTAAATAAAATAAAATAAACACATAATTAATAGGCTCCTTTCACAAAACTCCTCTTTTACAGAACTCAATCACCTCATTAATTCATTTAAAATATCAATTTAATAATCATATTTAAATATCTTTATATATTAAATATATATACATAATTACATATACTTTATGTATATATAACCATATATCTAATACTTAAATATATAAATAATAATTAATAATCCCCCTTTTTTTTTAATAAAAAATATAATATAAATATTATATTATATCTTAATTAACAACTGGATAATAAAATAAAATAAATACTATACATATTATATATATATAATATTTATATAATATAATATATATAAATATTATAAATGCATAATATATATAGTTTATATTCATATAAATAAAAATAAATTAAAAACTTAAAAAAAAACTAAAAACAAACGAAAGCTAGGCGCGCATGACACAGGGGAAGCCCCCACGCAGGAAGGAGGGCGCGGCCCTGCCTCCCTGTGTGGAGGTTGCTGCCTGTGGCAGCGCCTTCCCACTGTGTGGGGGGCGCTACCCCAGCAGCGTCCTCCACAGGGGGACGGCCATGGCTGCCAGCCCCATCACAAAAACAACATAACCATTCTGTTATTCCAGCGGATTTTTTTTTTGTTTCTAAAAAAATATATATATATAAAAAAATTGACCCGCCCCTGTTTTGGCGAAAACCCAGAACGAAAAGAAAAGAACAGAGGGTTTTATTTTACCAGCAATTAAAAGTTTAAACAAATTTCTTAAATATATATATACATACCATGTTTATATATGTATATTCAACAAGATATACATGTTATATAAACCAAATTTCCAGATCACAGGCAGTTTAAAGAGAATCAAAAACAGATAACTAATAAAACATAGATTGTTCCATTTTCTAAATTTTATTGATAAGATGATTTTTTTTGTTTTGTTTCAAGTTTTGGAATTGAGATTCTTGATGGGTTTTGTTTTTCCTAAAACAAATTTGGAATTCCAATAGCAGTTTAAACAATTTTTTAAAAAAAACAAAAATTTCAAAAATAAAAATCTGCAAAGTAAGGGAAGAACCTTGTGTTTTTCTCCAAGCTTCAAGATCCTTCAATGGAAGTTTTCCCCCTTCTTGTTCCAAGCTTCTCCAATCTTCAATCCTTTCCTTTCAAATTCTTTCAAGAATTTCCATCCAAATTGCTCTCCCCATTTTCCAAATTAAAAATTTTCAAAAATAACATGAATTACCTTATGCTATTCTTTCCCCAAATTTGTCAAAGCCCTAACTTTGAATCCACCCACCAACATCGATTGCTAAATTAGATATTTTCTATTTGTAATTTTCAAACAATTCAATTTTCAAATGAAATTTGCATATATCTTTTAACTAAAATTATATTTTTAACCCAAATGACAATTTACATTTTCTTTTAACCAAATTGAATTCAACAATTCATAAGGGAATTCTTTTCAACTTCATTTCTATTTTTTCCATTTAAATCAAAATATCACATTAAGCCAACCAACTAATCTGATTTAATTTATCCTTATTAATTTCATTAGACAATAGAATAAATCCAATTCAAAATTAGATTATTATATTAACTAAATTAAATTAATTAATTAGTCACTAATTCTTCAACATCTCAATAAGACAAAACAATTATCATTATAAATTTCAAACGCCATTTACTCTCTTCTAACTTGAAATTTAAATAGAAAGCCAAGGAGAAAACTAACAACATAAAACATTGAACCCGACTAAGACTGACGACACACTATGGCTAGGGTGACGGTTTGACACAGAAACCCAAGTTACTATCTCCCAATCGATACCGTTGGCCAAGGGACATACTCAGACCTGTGAAACCAGGTGGAGTCAATGTCCTGTACCTGCATCCTGCACACAATACGAGTGTCGAAACATGCATATAATATATTAAGACACACCGTGAAGAGGAAATCGCGGAATCCCAGGGCACTCGCATGCGAGTGATGTGATCCCGTCCCCTTCACCAATATAATAACACTAACCGACGCATCTAATTATCCATGATATAATCAAAACATAAAGCATCAGTAATTCACACACATGCTAATTTAATCCATAACATGAAATAGTAATTACATCTGGATAAAGTACCATCACATCAAAACATAATGTTTACATCGCTTAACAGATAGCGGTTAAATAACCAAGTTCCATAGCCACAATGCAACGGAAGTAAAACATATCATAGCAAACACTATTCAATCAAAGAGCAAAATGGAGGGGTGTTACATCCTCCCCTCCTAAGGTCAGGCTTACTTCTGGAAGCCTGTAAACAAGAAGGGATAAAGCTCCCTCAAACACACTCAAAAACTAGATCCCGGAGGATGAACTCCTGATGCTGAAGGACGAACTACTCCCTGATGCCCGGCCTGATGGTTATCCACTGCAGCAAGTACCCTATGCGATCTGCCCGCATCACCTACTGTTGGCTCAGAAGCCAACGGTCTCTGACTAAAACTAGAAGCACCCTGCTGAGGACACTGACGAGCAAAGTGACCCTGCTGACCACAAGCGAAACATCCTGTCCCCCTGCTGAACTCCCTAACACCAGGAGATGCACTAGGCCACGAAAAGCCACCTCCACTATACGCTGACTGGGAACTCTGAGCAGGCTGATCGTAGCGATCACGATGAGCTCGAATCCAACTCTGATTCCTCTTCCTCTGCTTCCAACTACCACCGTGTTGGGACTGAGAATTCTGTTGCCCTGACTGCGAAGGTTGATGTTGCCCACTCTTTGCGGTTTCCTGATTCCCCTTGGGAACGCCTGCAACCTGAGATTGACCACCCTGAGATCCAACACCAAAGGAAGGTGCACTACCAAACTGAACTCCTGACTGACCACCATAAGCCAAAGCTATATTTTCCTCCACAATTCGAGCCTTATCCACAGCTACCTCCATGGTCTTCGGCTCAAATATCCGAACTCCACCACTGATCTGGGCATTCAAGCCCCTAACAAAATGCTGCACAAGCATACCCTCATCGTCACCTATACCGGCATACTGCTTGAGCTCGTAAAAATGACGCTCATAATGATCCACCGTCATATCCATCTGCCGCAAGGCATGGAACTCGTCCCCTCGACACTGCCTCCAATGCTCTGAAAGAAATCTAGCTCGGAACCTCTCCAGAAACAACTCCCAAGATACCGTACCAATATCCATGTGGAGCTTCTGCTCCTCCAATCTCCACCAAGTGGAGGCAAATCCTCTCAGGTGCATGATAGCGCACCTAGCTCGAGTGTTGCTACTATATGGGTGCATAGAAAAACACCTAGTCAAGTCAATGAGCCATGTCTCTGCCTCCAAACCACTGCCTGATCCATCAAATATGGGTGGACGTGCCCTAAGAAAGTCCCTCATATGGGCCGCTACCTCTGCATCAGACTGATCTGGTACACCTCTCTCTCTAACCACAACTGGCTCAACCTCCTGCCTAGGCCCAAGACGGGTAAGGGTCTCCTCTAACAACTGACGCAACTGAGCATCCTCGATCCTAGGTGGTTCCGGATTCTGATTAACCTCTCCTTGAATGTTCTGAGAAGCCTGTTGCTCCTCACGATCAGGCTCACGAGGAACATGTGGAAGTAAGTCCTGTTGTTCCCCAACGCGATCGCCTAAACGACCACGTCTACGCCCTCCACCTCTTCCGCGTCTAGGAGGCATACTCCTACATAGACACCTCAAGGTATTAGGCAAAACACACCACTCGAATCCTACACACTACAAGCATAATGGGTCCACAATAATCCCAGAGTACCCAGTGTTTAAACCTGGGCTCTGATACCATGTGTAATGCCCCGCCACGCAACCCTAGGGGAAGTTGCACTTCACTAAACAAATGCAACAAATTTTTTTTTTTAAAGAATAATAATGTACAAGCTCACTACGCAATGCCAACATCCCCTAAGGCTACAAGACAAAGATTACTTAAACCCGAATTAAACAACCAAGGAAAGAAAACATAACATCATTCAATTTAAGAATTAAAGTACATACATTCCATACATGATATAACATCAAAGATAAATCGATACATCACGATATCCAATAACAATTGTTTACATTAAAATTACATCACTCATTCCCCGAATGAGGCAAATCAAATAACCATGATAATTTATTACAATTTCCACCTCGATACAAATGAGGGGTAATGAAATACAAGAATAACAGAAAAGAGAGAACTAGAGGAGCAACTGGATCCAACGAGCTCTCCAACATGAAGGTCTCACCACATGGTCACGAACAAAGCCAACGGTGTAAGGTGCACGCCACCCGACCACGTGGAATCCAAAAGGGTTCCACTCCCTCCGTGCTAGGAGATAGTAACAAGGATTTCTGGCCAAGACCAACTACCTCTAGACAACGGTTGTACATAACTGAACCGACTCTATTACCAACAACATCACTTAACACAGTACAGAAACTCACAAGACAACACATTGCTACCAAGTTACAAAGAACAAGTACACCATTGTACAACACATAATAACTGATTCACTTGCTGACGTAGGGAGAGTGTCATACATAAATTGCCATGAGTTACCCTAGCTCAACCTTCCTAGGCTACCGGACCCCCATCATGGGTTACCCTGGCTTGCCTCTACCGGCGCCGGACCCTCACGCAAAACTATGCGTCTCATCTCATCTCATCTCAAGTCGTAACAATGCATGTTCCATGAGAGAGGCATTCTTTAACTTTATTAGTGTGAAGTTCCCCATTAATTCTTTTAAATTATCACTTGATTAAACCCTAGGTGAGTTACCCTGACACCACTTTGGGCGTCGGACCCTCACAAAGGGCCACTCTTCTACTGACAACACTGGGATACAAAACCCCCCAATCCAAGGGTAGACAACATGCACAAACTGAAAAAACCAATTCCTAACCTTAACACATAAGGTCACACACCCCGTTCATAGTACACGGGTAACCAAAACATATCACACATCCCATTATGATAACAAGTGATGACGCAACTACCCCCACATGCACCACCCAAACAAGACACCAGTTTGACCAACACCAATAAATAACCCAACACAAAAGAACCTCAAAAAGCTTACTAACCCAAGGACTTGATAGCTCAACCTCGAGAAAGGAAAAGACAATGCAACGATCAACAACTTGACCATTTATTCCCCTACCTTAGGATTTCCTAAATCCAAACCAAATAATGGAATAGTGCATGAATCAAGTAAAGTAATTAACATTAAATTTTACATACTCAAAAGCAATTAAAATTTCACTGACGCCATACAAGAATTTAAAACTACCAAATTATTTCCTTTTCTCAATTTTACATAACAATTTACATCCACCATTTAAATAAAATAAAATAAACACATAATTAATAAGCTCCTTTCACAAAACTCCTCTTTTACAGAACTCAATCACCTCATTAATTCATTTAAAATATCAATTTAATAATCATATTTAAATATCTTTATATATTAAATATATATACATAATTACATATACTTTATGTATATATAACCATATATCTAATACTTAAATATATAAATAATAATTAATAATCCCCCTTTTTTTTTAATAAAAAATATAATATAAATATTATATTATATCTTAATTAACAACTGGATAATAAAATAAAATAAATACTATACATATTATATATATATAATATTTATATAATATAATATATATAAATATTATATATGCATAATATATATAGTTTATATTCATATAAATAAAAATAAATTAAAAACTTAAAAAAAAACTAAAAACAAACGAAAGCTAGGCGCGCATGACACAGGGGAAGCCCCCACGCAGGAAGGAGGGCGCGGCCCTGCCTCCCTGTGTGGAGGTTGCTGCCTGTGGCAGCGCCTTCCCACTGTGTGGGGGGCGCTACCCCAGCAGCGTCCTCCACAGGGGGACGGCCATGGCTGCCAGCCCCATCACAAAAACAACATAACCATTCTGTTATTCCAGCGGATTTTTTTGTTTTAAAAATATATATATATAAAAAAATTGACCCGCCCCTGTTTTGGCGAAAACCCAGAACGAAAAGAAAAGAACAGAGGGTTTTATTTTACCAGCAATTAAAAGTTTAAACAAATTTCTTAAATATATATATACATACCATGTTTATATATGTATATTCAACAAGATATACATGTTATATAAACCAAATTTCCAGATCACAGGCAGTTTAAAGAGAATCAAAAACAGATAACTAATAAAACATAGATTGTTCCATTTTCTAAATTTTATTGATAAGATGATTTTTTTTGTTTTGTTTCAAGTTTTGGAATTGAGATTCTTGATGGGTTTTGTTTTTCCTAAAACAAATTTGGAATTCCAATAGCAGTTTAAACAATTTTTTAAAAAAAACAAAAATTTCAAAAATAAAAATCTGCAAAGTAAGGGAAGAACCTTGTGTTTTTCTCCAAGCTTCAAGATCCTTCAATGGAAGTTTGCCCCCTTCTTGTTCCAAGCTTCTCCAATCTTCAATCCTTTCCTTTCAAATTCTTTCAAGAATTTCCATCCAAATTGCTCTCCCCATTTTCCAAATTAAAAATTTTCAAAAATAACATGAATTACCTTATGCTATTCTTTCCCCAAATTTGTCAAAGCCCTAACTTTGAATCCACCCACCAACATTGATTGCCAAATTAGATATTTTCTATTTGTAATTTTCAAACAATTCAATTTTCAAATGAAATTTGCATATATCTTTTGACTAAAATTATATTTTTAACCCAAATGACAATTTACATTTTCTTTTAACCAAATTGAATTCAACAATTCATAAGGGAATTCTTTTCAACTTCATTTCTATTTTTTCCATTTAAATCAAAATATCACATTAAGCCAACCAACTAATCTGATTTAATTTATCCTTATTAATTTCATTAGACAATAGAATAAATCCAATTCAAAATTAGATTATTATATTAACTAAATTAAATTAATTAATTAGTCACTAATTCTTCAACATCTCAATAAGACAAAACAATTATCATTATAAATTTCAAACGCCATTTACTCTCTTCTAACTTGAAATTTAAATAGAAAGCCAAGGAGAAAACTAACAACATAAAACATTGAACCCGACTAAGACTGACGACACACTATGGCTAGGGTGACGGTTTGACACAGAAACCCAAGTTACTATCTCCCAATCGATACCGTTGGCCAAGGGACATACTCAGACCTGTGAAACCAGGTGGATTCAATGTCCTGTACCTGCATCCTGCACACAATACGAGTGTCGAAACATGCATATAATATATTAAGACACACTGTGAAGAGGAAATCGCGGAATCCCAGGGCACTCGCATGCAAGTGATGTGATCCCGTCCCCTTCACCAATACAATAACACTAACCGACGCATCTAATTATCCATGATATAATCAAAACATAAAGCATCAGTAATTCACACACATGCTAATTTAATCCATAACATGAAATAGTAATTACATCTGGATAAAGTACCATCACATCAAAACATAATGTTTACATCGCTTAACAGATAGCGGTTAAATAACCAAGTTCCATAGCCACAATGCAACGGAAGTAAAACATATCATAGCAAACACTATTCGATCAAAGAGCAAAATGGAGGGGTGTTACAGGTAGACCCAGAAACCCCTGGGGCTTTCAAATGGTGCTGACTTCAGAGGTTGGGACCGGGCAGAGCGGCCGAATGACAGACCCAGACTCCCCTTCAGGGGGAACATGGGGGTGGTCCTTTCGAGTGGGATTGTACTTCGCCGACAGATGGAACATCCGTTGGCTAGGGACACTATATGATCCTATACCTTCAAACATAACATTTATAAGTATCACAATTTTTGAGAAAGAGCTCGTCAAAGTTTGCTACTTGTTTACACTTTGGTCTCTTAAGAGAAATCGTTGCTACAATGTAGCTTGAAAAATTTTAACATGTTGGGGTGTTAAATAGGACCTTTCCTAGAATAAACCTACCCACTCGAACGTGTTGGAATTGTTGGTTTGGTTGCACAATGAATAGAATGGAAAATTATGCCACCTTGCAACTTTCTTTTCAATGTATTTGATACTTTTTTCATCAATTGAAAACTTGTCAGAATGGGAAAATGGATTGGAGATATGAAAAAATGAGAGGTTATTGTAGAGGGACCCTACATGACCCTATACCTTTAGACATAATGATTGTAAGTGCCATGATTTTTCAAGAAATACCTTGTCAAAAGTTTGCCACTGTCCGCACTTAGAGCTCTTAAGAAGTCATTGGTACAATGTATCCTAGAATGATCTGACATGTTGGGGTGCAAAACAAGACCTTTCCTAGCATGAACATGCCCACTTGGATGTGTTGGAATTTTCATTTTTGTCACATGACAAATAAAATTAAAATTATGCCACCTTGCAACTTGAGATTGCATGCATTTGATGCTTTTTGCAATGTGCACAATCTTGTCACCTTGGGAAAATGAATTGGAGATATGAAAAGTAAAGAGAGGTTATTGTAGAGGGACCCTATGTGATCTTGTATCTTTAGACAAAATATTTCTAAGTGCCATGGTTTTTGAGAAAGAGCTCGTCAAAGTTTGCCACTTTTTTGCACTTTGGTCTCTTAAGAGAAATCATTAGTAGAATGTAGCTTGGAACATTTCGGTATGCTAGGGTGTGAAATAGGACCTTACCTAGCATAAACCTACCCACTCAAATGTGTTGAAACTGTCGGTTTGGTCATACAACAAACAAAACAAAAATTATGCCACCTTGTAACTTTACAATATATGCATAGAGGCATCACAAAGAAGGACAAACCATGATCAAAGGACAGCATTGAAGAAGGGTTATTCGTCACATAGGGAAGAATATTATAATCATGTTCATGACTTCATATGACAATCACATAAGCACTTGCTACACATTTACAAAAAACTAGGTTGGGTAGTGAGAAATGAAGAGATTATAGGCACAACCCCTATTTTTTGACTTGCAAGAAGGGCAGACCTTGTAAATTGCAAGAAATATTGACAAGTTAACTTGTCAAATGTCAAGGGAAGTCCTTTAAAGAGTTATTGAAGGTTTTAAAATTACAGTCATTATGATAGTCGTAGTGATTTGCAAGCATGGACATAGCAAGGGGTAGTCATACCACTAAGAGATGATAGTCATTTAGGATTGTGTTTTAACCTTGACTCTGAGATTCTTTTGAGTCTTCATGGTGTTTTCCTTTGTAAAACCAATCAATAACTTGTGACAAGAGTGTAGGTATGCACATGTTGTTAGGGTAGATCTAAGTGATTGCGGTGCACTCAATGACGATTGTTTCAAGCTTGTAAAGACATCGATAAAAATCATGACATTCCTAGAAATATCATAGGACTTATATTGCTTCCCCTTTAAAACCCCATGACTATCATGAGATTTATACCCATCTAAAACCTCATGTATACTACAAGATTGTTTCCCCTTTAAAACCTTATGGTTTTCATGAGATTGTTTCCCCTTGAAGTCTCACATAGAAATGAATGGTTTACTTGGAGTTGGAATTGATGTGGTATCCACAAGCTATACCTATATGAACTACAAATTCATATTAAAAACTAAGCATGAAATCATGATGTATAGGTTTACTATGGATTTGGAACTAATGCTATCACAAGATTGATGCCCCTTTAAAACCTCATGGCTGTCATGAGATTGTTGCCTCTTCAAGTCTCATGTATAAATGTATGGTTAGTAGGATTTCTCCTACTCAATGAACATGTCACCATACAAATCCATTTATTAATAAACGATTGAAGACACACCATACAAAGATGCATGTTTCTATACCACTAATACAAAATGCATTTTGTTGATGTAATGTAGTTGCACATGCTCTATGATGATTTGTATTCTTTAATATGACTTTTTGATCTGCTATTTTGATGATTCATTTTTATGCTTACTAGTGATCTAGAATTGTCCTAAAAATATAATATCTTAGGTACTCAAGTTGTTTGATTATTCAAGTTGAGAAGTAATGATCAAAACTTGAAAGGGTTAGCATTGATAGTAGGAAATTTGGAATTAAAAATAGTGGAACATGACAATGACATGATCTAGGGGAGAAATCTGCACCCATGGTCTAATCTAGGAGGGTAGAAGTACTAAGGTATCAATTATGTGCAAGGTTAGGGTCAGATTATTTTACTCCTACTTTAGTATGCATGCAAACTACATGAATCATGCATCCCAAAGTAATATTTATGTAGTAAATTAAATTAACACATAATAAAGTGTTGCAAGGTGTGTTCTCTTGGTCTCCTTGTGTTGTACAGTGCAACACTTGGTTTCATGATATGGCTTAACAACCTCTCGTGGATTCATCAACTCTGGTAGTTGTATTGGGTATTCATAGGTTGATCTTTTGGTGCAATGACAGCCATATTTGCAACAATTTGTATCAAATCTTGGGTCATGGGTTCAAACCCCTCTCTTGTGTTGGGGGATTGTTGTAAGGCATGTGCATGCTTGGTCTCCTTGAGTTGTGTAGTGCATCACTCAGGTTCCTGACATGGCTTAACCGCCTCTCGTGGATTCATTAACTCTGGTGATTGTATCAGGCATTAACAAGTCAATATTTTGGTGCAACGACAACCATCTTTGAAACATAAAGAACATTGCCTCATGATTAAGTTGTTTTTTAAAAGAGAAATATCTCCAAATCTACACATAAAAAATATTATTAGTACCTACAAAACACACATTAGTGGCACAAAAACACATGATCATAAAGAATTGCATTCTTTCCAAGAGTGAAATGAATAACATTTATACGAAAAAGTTTGTGTGAAATGGTATCATGATAAGCCAAAAAATGATGAGGTTATGATTGAGTTGGCCCCAATGGTAGCTACAAGCATGAAGCCATGTCAAAAAATTTGATTCTATGTTTTATTTTGAGTTTAAGATGGAGATATAAGAATGTAACCAAGTTGCACACCAATGAAACCATGCAATTTGCAGATGTAAGTCATGATTTATATGGTTACCTTGGAGTTGGAATTGATGTGGCCTCCACAATATATACTTGTATGAGTTCATGTAAAATATTGAAGTTAAAATAATGCCATACAAGGTTTCCATGGAGTTGGAATTGATGTTCCCTTTATAATATAGATACAAATATGAATTCATATTAAAAACTAAGCATGAAATCATGATGTATAGGTTTTCTATGGATTTGGAACCAATTCTATCACGAGATTGCTGCCCCTTTGAAACCTCATGGATTTCATGAGATTGATGCACCTTCAAGTCTCATGTAGAAATGTATGGTTAGTAGGATTTCTCCTACTCAATGAACATGTCACCCAAAATCCATATATTAATAGTGGTTGACTTTACACCATACAAATGATGCACGTTTCTCTACCACTAATGCAAAATGCATTTTGTTGATGTAAAGTGTTGCACATGCTTCATGGCGCTTTTTGATTCTTTGATATGACTTTTTGATCTGAGATTTTGATGACTACTAGTGATCTAGAATTATCCTTAAATATAATATCTTATATACTCAAGGTGTTTGATTGATCAAGTTGAGAAGTAATGATCAAAAATTGAAAGGGTTAGCATTAAGAGTAGGAAATTTGGAATTCAAAATAGTGGAACATGAAAATGACATGCTCTAGAGGATAAATCCACACCCATGATCTAATCTAGGAGGGTATAAGTATTGAGGTATCAATTATAGGGAAGGTTATGGTCAAATTATTTTACTCTTACTAAATAGCATGCATACAAACTACATGAATCATGCATGAGAAAGTAATATTTATGTAGTAAATTAAATTGACATATATATATTAGGATATAGGTAAAAGACATTTCCTCATGATTACTTTTTGTTTTGAAAAATTTGTCATGAGGATATCACCCTTAAGCTAAGTTTGAACTTAGCTATCCTATGAAACATGGGATCATCTTCAAGTTGTGGGTTGCCTATGGTGAAGATGAACCTTTAGAGCATGTTGGTTCCCTTTATAGACCTCCTAAAAGCTTGTTGGTTTGATAGGAAAATTATAGAAAACTAAATTTTAAGTTTAAACTTGACCTAGGAGGTGATGCACCAATGATAAAAGGCTTTGTACTTGATGTCCTAACTCACAATTTATCTCAAAACTTCTCTATTCTTCACACAACTCAATTTTTTACAAACTCATACAAAAATGTTTCATTGGGAGGTTATGTTTCAGGTTCTATTGAAGGAAAACTATGTGTTTTCATAGCTACAAGTACTAAAAAATAGCTAACATAGCCTATGACCTATATGGGTTTTACTTATTTTGTAAAGACATCCATTGAAATGAGACATAATTCATGGATTGTCATTCATAATCACAAAAATTAGATCAAAATCATTGACAAATACAGTCAACACAAGAAATTTGAGAATGTATAAAGCTTATTTTTATTGATAAAAGGAGTTTTCTTGTATAAATCTTGAAGAATATTGAAAATAAAACTAAGTTGTTGCTCTATTAATCTCAAAAATAGTTACAATACATCTCTTTTGCATAAGGTAAAAAGAGGAATGAAAGAACTAACTAAAAAAGAGTTGGATGATTTTTTTTAAAGAAAACTCTTCAACTGAAAGAGGTTGCACCTAGTGGAAGATGTTGAATGTGCATGTAGAGTTGAATTGATGTGAAAATATGGTGCTAAGAGTTGACTCGAACTCTTTGAATTCTTTGACCTTTGCATGGTCCTTGGAACTCCACCTCCAACTGTACTTGAACTGATCTCTAAATTTGCATGATGTTCATTGAAAAGTGAGTTTAAACTTCTTTTCATGAGGTCTTCAATCTACTGGGAATACAAGGCAAAAAAAACTTTATTTTAGAGCCTCAAATTGCCCCAATTTGCATGATTTTAGGTCAAACTCCCCCTAACTTCAGTTGTGACCATGAGGGCCTCTTAAGGAGGCTTAAAATACCTCCAAGTGCTTTAAAACTGAGCATTTATTCCACCTAATTTTTTCAAACTCATGAATGGCAACAGGCATGATGACAAGTATGTAACTAGATAACTAGGTGCTTTAATGAAGTATGAGACTACCTTGGTACTAAGTTTACTATTAGACATTCTTGTAATGTAGATTGTCTTTTTACTTTTAATGATTGCACTCTTTTGGTAATGAAGTTATTGTCCTTTTAAGAGTTGATTACCCCTTTACTAGCTTGGTATGTCCTCCTCTATCTCAAGTAGATTGCCACTTTGATAGCTCTTCTCTCTCATCATAATGTTAATTGTTCCTATTTTCTCTCACATGAAAGTCTTCTACCTCTTGGTAATTTATGAATCTTCACCTTTATATGACTTTCCTCTACAAATTGTTGCTCTTGTTTTGATAAACCTCTGAGTACACTATTTCACTTCCATAACATTGCTTTATATGTCCTTGGCTATTCTTTGTTTTGTGGTTGTTATGCATGGCTGACTTGGCTCATTTTTTGCCTCCATTAGTGTCTTTTACATCCTTTCTTGGTTGTTGTCCTCTTGTATGAACTGACATCACTGCCCCTAAACTATGCATAAATACAATGCCACCCTAGTTTCAAGAGTCATGTCTTCTCAAAAATTTATGGGATTGTCCTTTTCTCATTGATGACTCATTAAATGCATAGTCCTTGTATTCCATGGTTTGTATCACCAATTCCCTAGATCTATCATTGATTTCATTGGTCTAAAATTTTAACATTATCATGTTATGCACAGTGATAGCATGAATTTGATAAGCGCAAACTATCTTCTTAACCCTTGAAAGATTGTCATATTTTTTCCTTTAATTTGAAACATCATGGTCTACTATCCTATTTCATGATTGTCAATGAACTTTCTCTTGAAACTTGCACCTTTAGTTGTATTTTATGTCCTTTTATGCATGATATATTTTCCATCTTGAAATCATTATGTGACTTCTTGTTAGATAATGTGGGTTGTCCTCATTTATAGCTCGTAGAATCTTCATTGTATGATTTCCCATTTTCTACCTTTTAAATGGATTTCCCCTCCATGGTTTCAATTTGACTATTTTTTCTTCGTTATAATTTCCCTTAGTTATTATGGTTGTCATCTTAGTTAATTGTCTTGTTCATTATTTCCACTTTCTATTTGAAGCTCCTTGCGGCCCCTTTATGTGGGAAATATGTGCCTCAAACATTACAGGCTAAAACCTCCATGAGTGCCAAGTTGGTGTGACAGGTTCCATGTCTGGCCGACTAGGAGTTTACTTTATTCATTTCTAAACAGGTCGTTGTGACCTTGCCATTGTCTTGCCAAAAGGTTGCATTGTGAAGTCTATCGTTGTAGCATGATGTCTTCGTTATGACATTAGAGCGATCGGGAGACCTCTGGCCGACAGGCCATTCAATCGTGCATTGGTGAGACTCTTGGTGACTGTGATCTTCAGTGAAGCTAAGGGTTCTGGCTGAGATGTCTCAACGAAGTGTTAATGTCTTGCCGACAGCGGTTACTTTGAGGTCCTCGGGGTAACTCATTATGGCTTAGTGAGATGTCACCACAAAATCAAATGTTATGCCGACTGTGTATTCATCGGGGAGACTTGGCCGAAGGAAATGTCATTGGTAAGATGTCCTACCGATGTGGATATGTCTCAGCGACAAAGACTCAAGTGTTAGTCTTCGGTGTAGCTCTTGGCGAATGATGGTCATTGGTGGAACATGATGGTTTCGATAAGAAGTCCCAGCGATTTCGATGAGTCTTGCCAACTTCTCTTTGGTGCTCGGTAGGTATGGGGACTTTGGTATAACCTTTGATGTCTCGCTATGACCTCCTGGCGAAAGCGATAGGTCAGGGAAACTACGTGATGACTCGGTGTCTATCTTGGAGCTCGATGTAACATCTTGGCGACTACAGAGGCTTTCAGTGACATCGATATGAGGTCAATGTGGCATCGGCGAGACACAGTTAGTGTCTCACTGAGATGCCAATACAATACGAATTCTGTTGAATGGTTGACTGTCCTATGTGGAGTCTCGTGGACGAATAGAATGAGCCGAAGGGGAACAGTTGGAAGACAGTCAGTTGCGATGGTTCTGTAAGGAAGTTCTACAGACAGAATTCGACATGGATATAGTTGCAAGTTGCAGGCGCTTGGGGGTTGGATAGTAGTTTGATCAACAGTGAAGTGTGAAGAATTCAAACTGTATCAGTGAAGGATTTAAAATCTATAAAGGCTATAACTTGGATGTTTTCTATTCGAAGAATGTTCATGATGAATGTTGTTGTATAATGACACCAGAAAGATAAGTCTGGAATTGTATGTAATTTTGATTATTGTAATACAAAGTGATTTCTCTTGGTGTGGTGGGTTTTTCTCCCGTAAGGGTTTTCCCACGTATATCTGGTGTTCATGTGTATTTGTCTAATACTCTATTTCGATAATATATTTCATAGCGCATCTTAACTTGACTGTAATTCTAAAATTTAAAGTTTATCTGCATTCTTTCCTGAGGTATTGACGTTAGGAGAATTGTTTTCCGCATCTAATTTTCCTTACACTTTATAACTTGTCATTTAATCTATTGACTTCCTAGAACATTTCTCTACATTTTATGTCACAAATGTCCTAGTAGAGGAGAGATGTTTTTACCATTGTGTGAAAGATGTTGCCACTAGGGCCAGGAGTTGGCATCATTTTACTTGTGCAACCATCACTTGCCAATAATGAGTCACCATGCATATTTATGATAGTACCATCATTTCTATTTGGAAGTATGTTTCCCATGGTGTTGGTAGTATTGTTATCACAATTCTCGATCTAAAATGTCATTTCAGAGAACCAAGGAAAACCACTCATCCATCTATATTTATGTGGCATATATGAACTTGAAAAGTAGAAACTTCTACAAGATAGACATTTCAAGAACCAAAAATGAAACCCAAATGGATTAAACATGTATGCTTCTAATCTTTGAATCATATCTGAAACTAGTGAAACCCATGAAGGAATGAATCGAAAGAACCATGCTCGGAGGTAAACTAGCGTACACCCATATAAAAGATAGAGAATTATTTAAACATTGGGGAACTGCCCCTTGTTGACCACTAAACTAGGCTTTGAGTTTTTGATTGTCCATTCTATTATGTTTTTTCTCTAAGTGATTTGCAATCTATACTTTGTGGATTCACCATCCAAACTCACTAACTTAAGATCCTCTTCTAGTTTATGGAGTAACTTTTTCAAAAAAATTATCTCTTCTTTACTAGTTGATATTTTTCCAACTCAATTTCATTTCCTTTTTCTTATAGCTAAGTCAATTCCATCTCTTTTCAACTAAAAGCTTCCTTCATTGCAACATCCAAAGGCATTTTCATTATATCCCTTAAATCACTATCAGATTCGGGAGCTAGCTCTCTAAGGCATCTCTAGAATATATTTTTTTATTCAAGATAAGCCTTGTACCTTTCAATAAGTAAAAAAAGAAAGAACATGTCACCATACAAATCCATTTAATAAGAGAAACATGTAATTATTTTTCAACACATGTCACATAGGATGTGAAAGTGTAGAAAGAACACAAGGATAACTTGGTGTAGGATGTGATCATGAAGTACCACAAGATAAATTCCATGTAAAGTAGAAGCATACAAGAGCAAGGGAAAATCATACAATGTAAAGTGAAAACTTGTAAATGTAATGGTATGATTTAAGATGTAATAAGATTGACATATTCACCAGTAAGCCATACGCCATGAGACAAGGAGGGGCAACAATGAAGATGATAGGCATATTGGTCAAGGAGGATAGTATTCAAAGGGATAAATGAGGACAATAATTATATCACTAATACAAATGTCTAAGTATCAGTGGCCATGAGACAATGAGGGGTAGCAAGGAAGATATGTGGTAGGGAGAACAAAATCAATGCAATCACCTTGGTTAAAGTAGGACAACAGTTAAAGGGCAGCTAATGCATGACCAAGTGAAGGTTGTACTATTTCTTATACATAGTAATATGCATATAGCGGATAGTCATGTATTGAGCAAGGTACACAAATATACTCTAATGTGACCTAAGAAAGAAAGAAACACTAATACTCTATCAACCACTAATATAATTTAACTATCACCTACAATATATAAGTTAGAATTAAGAAGAGGTATAAATATACAAAATAATATAATTTACAAAATTGAAAATTTATAATATATGTGTTTTTCACATTTCCATAGCAGTTAGAACACAAGATAATGATACATATTTTAATAACCCAAAAAAGTGATCAATAATATGACTTTAAAAATTTAATGTACATACTTACAAATCAATCCAATGAACCATCTAGGTTTTCTCTACTCTTTATTGTGTCAAGTATTTCCTTATGGTCAGACTCACACACCTTCCACAAGTTATTGTTCATAGGTATACTCCCATATTTGATCAAATGAATATTGGCTGCCATGACAAGGTTTGAGTAATGAATAATATTTTGATGCATGTTAAATTCCTCAAGTAGTCAAACATCAGACTTCTTAACTTTGTACCTTCTAAGCCATGTTCCAGTAACAACCACCAAACCTATAGGATATTCTATGTTTTCTCCATCTGTAACTGTGACCTCCAATTTATTTTTGGCCTCAACATAATGACACAAGTAGTAATTTATTCCCTCTTCATTAGCTTCATCTATAATCAATGCATAAAAATACTCTGCATTGATATGTGCATCCAGTTAGATGTATTTAATGAACATTAAAAAAATACAAAGTAAGATAAAACTAGGAATTTTGTAAACTATGCATGTAGATAAATTACTTGTTTCTAGTAGATCTGATACATGATCAAAGTCAATAGATGATTACATCTTTATGATTTTTAGTGTTGTCGAGACCCAATATGTGTTAAGTGGGCTTAGACTTCTTAACCACTATTCATCAACCCACTCCTTTGACTCACACTCATTCTAGGCTTGAATTGTACATGAAGAACAAAAGCATACCATCTTCTACATATGGATAGTCCATGAACCTACATTGGAGCTTCTAAAAGAGTGTAGCTCACTTGATCTTGTCAATGTACAACAATCCTCATATTTTGCAATGCTAGTATCATCTACCAACCGAAAAAATATATGAACTGAAGAATTACCTTCATTACCTAGACCCATAGCATGATTACACCACTAGACAATTGATTTTGCATCTGTCAACTTTGGACTATCTTTGTACTTTAAATATTCTTGTGCTAAGGCTCTTTTAGTACATGATCTTGCACCATCATGCTCCCCCTTTCCATTCTTGGCCTTAGATGAATTCTACATATGTTGAGCACCATAAATCTTATGTATCCTACTCAACTAATAAAAATATTGGAGTTCTTAAATTGTGTTGTATAATTATCTAACCATATAATATGATGATAGAATGATATGCTCCTACTAGCCAAATCAATGTAGAACATCTGAAAGAAACCTTGCACAAACTTTGTAGAATGTGTGTGATCATTATTATGTAAAAGTGATACTCCCTCAATACCTTCCTGTCATCCTCTATACTATTAGCTACATAAATGAATTCTATATGCACAAATATAGCAACCTATGTGGAGTCATAATATTGCAATTATACCTCATTTTGTGGAAGTACTATGTAGTTCTCTACAAATTTGACAATTGAAATGATGGTATGAAGTGGAAATGTGTCCTTGCATAACTTGAACTCTAAGTCCAACCATTGATCTCTATGTGTATTCCTTGCATACTCATACACCACATAATTACAAAATGTTCCCATAAAATAATACACTAGAATCTTATCACTAACCAATTCACACTTTTTTATTTCTTTCCCATCTTTTAGATTGTAGGCCACTATCTTGTATTTTCCAAATTTCATAATTTTGTTTCCAATTACATGTGTACTATGAATCTGTTGAAAAATTAGCGAATGATGCAAGCTAACAAAATGAGCACATGTGCCATCCAAGCATGATTTCCTATAAAAAATTTGACCTTCCACTCTTTCACATAAAATGGTAGATATGAAATCCCTTAAAGATCTAAGTGGATGCCTTATGTTACATTCCTGCAAAACATTGATAGTATGTATATCTACACATATACATTGATAAACATCATAATGGTTAGAAAACTCAATATGTACTCTACAACAATAAGTAGTGCATGTGTGATTTATTTTGACATAAAATGCTTTAGCATTTCAAAAAAATATTGAAAATTTTTAACTTGAGGATACATCTTTATAAATTTAGCAAAAAATTGGGTTTGAGTCATATCCAAAAAATGATTTGGATGTGGCTCATATTTTTGACTACCAATTATTCTTCTTACAATATCTTTGGTTGGGAGAGACCCTTTTGTTATTCTTCCAAAATTCTTGTATTAGAGATCTCAAGGCTTGAACAATTTCTTTATCTTTTTGTGGTAGTCTACTCAAGAATGCCCATAAATAATTGTTATTTGGATCCTCCACTCTTTTACACCTTCTTTTGGCTCTCATTAGAGATGATCTACTTATTTTCAAAGTTTTACCTGTCGTTGAAAGGATCATCTTATTTTGGGTTTGATTGCTTACCAAAGTTGATTTCATCACATAGAGTGGCATTGCTATATTTTGTGCATGAGGTAGAACCCACACTCTTATATGCACTCATTAGATTCTTTACAATTGATTTCCTAATCGAGTTATGAAATGTGCTTAGACCAAGAATCTTCATGATGGGACTACATTTTAGTTGCTTCATCATTTCAATAAATATTTGACATCTTCTAGTCTCATTTATCTTCTCAAAAAATAATCTACATATCCTCTTCACATATCTTTGACAAGTACACTTTGGAATATTATCAACCATTGGTTTCAAAATATTTAGGATTTCTATAAAAAACTCTAGGAAGATTTCTCAAAGGTAAAGTTTCCTCAACATTAGGAATGTCAACATTGGGAATATATGGTGTACCTTCAACTGGAGATGAAAATGATGACGTACCTTGAATTGGCATGTAAATGATGTTGTACCTTCAACTTGGGATGTGGTATGTGGAGTGTCTTCAAGTAGAGATGTTTTGGTTGATGTACTTTCAACAACACATGTTGTATATGGTGTGCCTTCGACTAGAGATGTGATCGCTGATGTACTTTGAACATGACATATTGTAGATGGTGTGCCTTGAAATTCACTTATGGTTGATGATGCGACTCCAACTTCAGGATTCATTTGTCTTGTTGCTTAAATATTTTGCATCCATTTCCTTTGTGATTCCAATTCAACATCTCTCTTAGATTACATGGGAATTTCTTCTTCTATGAGGTTCAATTTCTTTTCTTCACGAAGTTGCCTCATTGTTTCTCTTCTCCTTGCATTTTTGGCCTCACATTCATTCAGTATTAGATTCTTTTCTAGTTTCCTTGGCATGATGTTGAATGTTATATGTTCACAAACATAAAAATAACATAAGTATCAAATGAAAATTATTGCAATTGATCTATGTGAGAAGGTGACAAGCACAAAAAAATAAATTTAAACAAAAAATCCCTTGATTAAAAAATTTATTTGTACAAACATGATAAATATTACCTCATATAATAAAATTTGATCTAAAAAATTTAAATTTACACCAAGATAATTTTTGAATAGAAAATGGACAGTCACTTTAATTGATGAACATGATCATCTACCTTCTCAAACACATCTAAATGTAGTATATTCAAATGCAAGTCTAGTTGCTTTTTGGATAGTCATGTTCATAATGAATAATTCTTAATAGAAATAATACTCTTTCACTAAGTGCAACATGGTAGAGGGCAGAAATATTATTTTGTGGCACGTGTGAGTAGTTTTCAATTGTCAATCATTATCATAAACTCCTTCAAGAAAGATCAAAATGCATTATTTCCAAATTCCCCTTGGATCTTAGCAAAGTACATGGACCAAATGATAATTGGAAGTATCTACTTAGGAGGAGGAGGATTCATATTTTATTCCAAGAAAGAGGCCAAAATTTTGGTAGTAGTGGATTCATATTTAATTTCCATGACAAGGCACTTATAATGTAGAGGGTTTTGTTCAAACCATACAAGGAGAACAACAAACCCTTATTCAAAGTCTAAAATCACACATATCACAAGTTTCACTGTATTTTTTATGCATTTAAATGTTAATCACACCTCCATATAATATCATTCCTCTATATTTTTAATCTTGTATCCCTTAGGGAAATAGTGTCTAGGTTTGTTTGCCCCAATAATTTTAGAAACACCTCCCTTCTTGGTTTGTATTCAATATATAAATAGGAGGTTGTATTGGTTTGTAAAATGGACATGGGAGGATAATTGTATTTTGTATCTATCTAGATTGATGGAGGAGGGAACAAACTATATGTTATATCTTCTTCTTTCAAAATTAAGAACAATTATGTTGTATTTTCAAGTGGTGAGAGGAAAAAGGAAAGGGGCATGGGAGCATAGGAAAACAATGGATATATGTAGCTAATGGAGCAAGGGGTATATTGCATCCATGGACAAGGTCTTGTTGAATGGAAAAAGGGGCAGATTGTGTCCATATGTTTTGCACACTCATTATATTTATCAATTTACTCCTTAATATATGTAGTAGGTAAATAACACTACCACAATCGGTTTTTTTCTCTCTTAGGAGGTTTCTTGGATACATATGGTGTTCTTAATTCTTCTCTTCCTCTATTGACTAGAATTTATTTCTAAATAAGTAGTATAATGCAATTTCTTGTTTCTTGATTTTTACAAGCTTAGGATTGAGAAATTATGGATTGATTTGGTATTAGAGTAGATTGAACCCTTGGGATTTGTGGAGTTACATAAAGGGTACTGCTAGATTTACATAAAGGAAAAATGTAAATTGTTGTCAGTTGCATCTATGAATCTGGTAATGTTCAAAAGATTGATTCCACCTCAAGGAAGCAAGAGAATCATTTGAGAGCATGTATAACATCATGGCCAAGTTGTAGCATGTTTTCTTCCATGGCAATGTAGTCCATTATAGAATTAAAAAAATTGTACAACTTGTGTTTGGCAAGTAGAGAGGAATTTATTTAGTTATTTCTAACCCATAGTGTCCATCGTAGCATGATTTGAGCATCACAAGAGACATCGTAGCTATTGCAATTAAAATACAAAGATATCATGAATGAGAGGAAATTATCCCATATCTTAAATTTAAGAATATTTTTTTTAATAATGGAAGTGTGATATGACTGGATCATAAAAAAATATAACAAACATGCAAAGACATGGAATTTTGTGAATAATAAATTGGATAAATGAAAACTATGTTTAGGTGTAGGTGTTGGAAAGATTACAAAGCAGGAAAAATCTAGAGATTTTAGAGTGATTACTTAAGTGCCCTAGACTATACCACATTTGTAGTTGCATCTTCAAATAATACACATGTTATAATTTTGAATTTGAACTAAACAATCAATGTTTCAGATTCTTGAGTTGATGGAATTTCTTCTTAGGCCTATGAGAACCTTGCAAAGTAGAGGAATCTATACATTAGAGGTTGCATTGGTCTGTAAAAATGCAATGGGAGGAAATTTTTCATATTGTGCCTTTTCAGATTGATGGAAGAGGGCACAATTTAATGTCGCATCTTCTTTTAGAATTAAGAAGAACAATTGTATGTAGTATTTCAAAGAGATGGAGGAAAAGGAAAGGAGCATAGATGCAAAGGAAAATATTTAACTAATGGAGAAAGGGTCAAATTAAATCCATAGACAAGGTCTTATTGAATGGAAAAAGGGGAAAATTGTGTCCAATCATTTGTACACTCATTGAATATGACAATTTGCTACATAATATAGGTAGTAGGCAATTGCAACTACCAAATTTTATTTTTTCCACTACCATAGTTTCATTTTTCTCTCTTCAGAGGGTTTCTAGGATAAATATAGTGTTCTTAATCCTTAAATTGAGATATCCAACTCCACCTATATTCTAGCCAATGTAGAGTAAATCATATTTTTTTTAGATCAATAGCTAAAAAACTACCTAATATATTTCCTATGCCTTGGATGCATGCAACCATCCACTACTGAAGAGGGAGATAATGGAGTCTACCCCAAATAAACATAACCACAGATTAACAAACATAACATTATTATCCTAAAAAAAAAGCTCATTTTGTAAGATATATGATTTATTTTCTATTCATGTCTTGAATATTTTTAGACCAATTCTTTTGAAATCCTTGTATGTAGATTAGCTAGACTTGGCCACAATGAACTAAATCTATAGGTTAAACCTTTTGTTGATCAAAAAGTGTAGATCTGAACCCTATTCTTTGTTAATGTTGTATTTACAGCCTTGTGTGATGGATAAGAAAGAGGATTAAAATATATGTAGTGGATTACATATTAGTTCAATGGATTCTAAAATACAAAAATAAAATAGACCATTCATTCATGTACCATATACACTTAGTAATCATTATTTGAATACATATTCAACTCTTGTACAATATTCTCTCATATACTCCTTCCTCTTTTCTCTAGGACTACCCTTGCCACATTCAAATGCAAAGGAGGACAATAAGAACATGAGAGAGAGAGAAGTATTTTGATATAATTCCAATTGGAAAAGGATTTGAATATTTTTAGATCAACAAGGGGCAATGATTGAGAAAGTAGAGGATACCCATTACATACCTATTAAACACTAATGGGCAGTCATTTTGACACAAGGAAGGGAAATCTCTTAAATGTGTCTTACAAGGAAGTATTTTTATGTAAACTTTATATAAATAAATTACATAAAATACATTTAAAGTCTCAAATAAAAACTATACAAATCAATGAAATATGTCATTAGATTTTTCATATGAAATCCATACAATCATCATTATAAAAATCAATCCCACTCAAAATTCTATGTATACACACAATAGGACTTTGATGCAAAAAAAAAAACCAATGCAATCCAATGACATGTTTTTTATTTTAACTTTCACATGAAATACTAATTATGCAAAATAGTGAGTGTCACTAACCATAATACATGAACAAGCACACTAGGCACACTATAAGAGCTTGATGCACACTAGTTGAGAAACACGCTTCACACAAAAGCAATGAATCTAGTAAGATACCATTCCATTAACTCTAATCAACCTTGACCCACACTATATATGCCACATTTCACTTGAACCATCACACACAAATTTAATTCCACATAACCATGATGCATTGACAAACACACCAAGCATTTCATATGAGTTTGAAATAGCCTCTAAAAAAAAAACATACAAATCAATGGCATATATGTCACTAGTACCATCAAAGCAAATCCATCATGAAACTAAATGATATATATAACTAGGTCATTCATGCAAAATTCACTCAATCATGTGAAAAAATAGATATCACTCAACTATGATACATAAACAATCACACCAAGAACGTTATATGGGTTTGATTTAACTTTGAAACATAACTAATATGTAACTTAATAGTATATGTCAATATTACTTGCAAATAAAACCCAACATGCTTCTAAATGATGTCATTGGATCCTTTATGTAAATGTCATATAGCCATCATGTAGAAGCATCAATGTGACTCAACCATGATGAATGAACAATTGTATTTTAAATAAAATCCAATAAAAAAATTGTAATCTTAACACAAAAGCTTAAACAATTGTAATATGTTATGTCATATATGTCACTCTACCTTGATGCACACCATATGCCATATTATATTAAAATAATTAGACATAAGATTGAATGTCACTTGGCCATGAGACATGGACAAACACTTTAAGCATGACATAGTAGTTTGATGTCTAATAGGAAATTGATCAATTTCACTTTTAACCCTAATGCATATGCACATTAAGACTCCTCATAAAAATCAATGACATACATGTCATTAAACCCTTGACTAAAAACTAGAAAATCAATGACACTTGGTTAACATCATCAACCTTAATGCAAAAGAAAACCAAACACTCCATAATGGTTGTGTAAATTAGCTACACAAATCTCATATAAAACACATAAGACTCAAATCCTTCACATGTCATCATGAAGCACAAGATTCAAGCATGGTACATGAAAAAGAACACAAGTCATATCTTGGTAGTTCTTCTTAACCAAGTAAAAAAACCATACAAATCAATCAAATATACACCATGTGTCATAAACTTCAAACAAAACCCATATAAATTAATGGTATATTACTAGACCCTGTACACAAAAACTATATAGCTACAATGAAAAAGAGTGAATTCCAATAACCATGATGGAAATAGACTACTTTAATCAATAAAAATGGAATACATAAGCATGTTTGTGTTGAGTTGAAATCCTCTATAAGTTTACAAGGATTCATCTAATTATGTCATGTTTTCATTTTTTTCTTTAAACTCCTAAAAAAAATTGACTTTTTATGCAACTTCAATCTAGTTCAATGTTGAATTCTACGTAAAACTATTATGATTAATAAAATTATGAAAAGAATAGTCTATATTGTCAAAATAAACAAAAAAACTCAATATAAACATTGCAATTCAATAAAAATGAAAATATTACTTGAGATAATCAAATTTGATGTAGAAACTTCAAATTATCTTCTTCTATGTTGTCCAAAAAATAAATTGGTGCTCAAAAGGTGATGGAGCAAGAAAAATATGGTACTACAAGAAGTCAACTACATAAAAATGTATTTCCTTGTTAGACAAAATTAGAGAATTGTAGGATTGTATCATATGTCAACTAGATTTTTTACCATTTTTGGAAAAGGCCATTTGGCCTACGCCAAATGGGCTATTGAGCCTTTGTAACTTGGTGAGCACAAAATGTGTTGTATAGAGGCTTTACAATTTGGTGAGTGCTAAGATTAATCTATAGAGAATTTCCATTTGTGAAGGCCTCAACCCTACACAAAGACCTACAGGGAAGAGAGAGAAGAGTGGGAGATACATAGAGGAGTAGCAAGGGATTGAGGGATAGGTTTAATTAGATTTAATGATAATGAAGAGGATATAAGAAAAGAGTGGGAGAGACCTAGAGGAGTACTAATGAGACAAGGAGTGAGAGACCTAGAGATGGATAAGGAGTGATGGAGAGGTAGAAAAGGATCAGCTGATAGACCTAGAGAGGGGAGAGATAGATAGGTGAGGAGGAGAAATAGGTGAGAGATAGAAGAGAGGGAGAGAGAAAAGGAAGTATTGGTAGAGAAGTAAGAAGGGATGGAGAGATAGGTAAAAATGTAGGGAGTGAGAGGCATAGGGAAGGAGGAATGGATGTAAAGAGGGAGGAAATATAAGAATGAAGAGAAGGAGATGGCTAAAGAGGGGGGATAGGAGGAGGGGGAATAACGGAGAACCCCATGATGGAGATACCCACAAACCTGAGGAGAGAGGGTGAAACACATAGGAGAGATAGGGAAGAAAGAGGATGGAGGGGGGAGGAGGGGTGGGTAATGAGACAAAGATTGAGAGACCTGTAGGAGATAAGGAGTGGACAAGGAAATGAAGATGGGAGGGTAGAGGTGGAAGGAAATAGAATGAGGAAGGAAGGAGAAGGGAAGAGAAATAGATGGCTAAGGAGGGATAGAGAGGTTGTAAAGGAGTGACTCGGATACTTATGGAGGGGAGAGAGTATTGGGATATGGTGTTGTACACCATTGCATAATTTGATATTATAATGTTTTAATTAAATATTTATTTAGTTGTGATGCACCTAGGTGGTGTGGTTAATCACACTAGGTAATTATTTGGGGACCACTTTATGTTGTATTATAACATCAAGTATTATTATTTAATGTGTGGGAGACATGTGATAGTAATTTAATATTGAATAAAATAACAAATAAAGTGAAAACTTAGTACCTAATATTAAATAATGGATTAGTGGCTTTGTGTTCACATGGTTTTATCTTACCACTTTCTTATATTTATGTGAGGTTGAATCTATAAAATCAAGCACATGTTTAGTGGTTAAGGTTGGCTCAATGAGTGGGTTGTCATTATTGAGTCTTTTTTAGGAGTGTTTATGTCAAGAATGGCATGGGATGTGTGGATTCATGCTTGGACACATGAAGATGCATTGAGAGGCTTGATGCTTCAAAGGTATTCATTGTAACTCTTGTATTGCTTTATTTTTGAATAATATGATGGAGTATGGATTCTTTTGGAGGTTTGGTTTTCCCTCTTGAAGGCTTTCCTAGGGTGTATCTTGTGTTATCGTGTGGCTTGTCTATTTGATCTATACATTATGGTTATTTGTATGCATGTTTATCTCTCATGGGGTTATGTAGGAAATGGATTAAATATTTGGGTTGAATGCAATATTTCCTAACGAGAGGTATCAAAGTTTTCATGGTTGATGGGTTTTTGTTATAACCCTAGTTTGAGAATTTTTTTCCAATTTGAAGCCATGACTATGCCTGAAAGATTTGAGGTATTGCAAGATATGAGGTTTTTGCAAGTTGTTTATTATAGATCAGATGGTTTTAGGTTTGTTTTTATGATGGGTTGTTTGAAAATTTTGGGTGTGAAAATTGTTGGGTCAAAAGGGTTGTTTATAGATGGCTAAGGAGGGATGATAGGTAGAAAAGGAGTGACTGAGAGACCTAGAGAGGGGAGAGGTAGAGAGGTGAGGGGGAGAGAGAGGTGAGAGATATAAGAGAGGGAGAGAAAAATGTAAGTATTGGTAGATTAAGGGATAGAGGGAGAGACATAGGGAATGATGAGTTAGAGAGGTGATTTCGTAGAGAGGGGAGGGACATAGAAGATGAGATTAAGGGATAGAGGGAGAGACATAGGGAATGATGAGTTAGAGAGGTGATTTCGTAGAGAGGGGAGGGACATAGAAGATGAGAGAGAAAGAGACAGCTAATGAGGGATAGAGAGGCTAGTAAGCAATGACTAAACTCAAGCCCCAGAGAGGGAGGTGATGAGAGGGTGGGGGGAGGAGAATGAGATGGGTTTCTGAAGAGGGGAAAGAGAGGGATGGGAGGGAGGGAGAGAGGTGGAGAGGGAGGGATATAATTAGAGAGCCTTGAGAGATATAAAGGTGAGAGACCTACAGCTTAGGGAGAGAGGGGTGAGAGACATAGGGGGAGAGATAGGGGTGAGAGAGATAGAGGGGGGAGAGGGTAGGTAATGAGACAAGGAGTAAGAGGCCTAGAGATGGCTAAGGAGGAATGGAGAGGTAGACAAGGAGAAATTAAGATACCTAGAGAGGTGAGAGGGAGATAGAGAGGTGAGAGATAGAAGAGAGGGAAGAGAAAGGGAATTATTGGTAGAGTAAGAAGGGATGGAGGCATATTTATACATGGAGGGAGTGAAAGGCATAGGGAAGGAGGAGTTAGAGAGGTGATGATGTAGAGAGAGGAGGGACAAAGAAGATGAGAGATTGAATAATGAAGAGAAAGAGATGGCTAAGGAGGGATAGAGAGGCTGACAAGGAGTGATTTAGATACTTAGAGAGGGAGAGAAAGAGAGGTGATGGAAGAGAGAAGAAAATGAGAGAGAATTTCATAGAGGAAAGAGGGGTAAGGAGGAGGGAGAGAGGTGAGAGGGAGGGAAATAACTAGGGACCCTTGAGAGATACAAAGGTGATAAACCTACAACCTAGGGAGAGAGGGGTGAGAGACATAGGGGAGAGATAGTGGTGATAGAGATAAAGGGGGGTTGAGGGGTGGGTAATGAGACAAGGAGTGAGAGACATAGAGATGGATAATGAGGGATGGAGGGAGACTCGTGGAGATGGGGAGAGAGAGAGAGGGTGGAAGGGAGAGGTAGTGATTGAGAGAATGGAGAGAGATGTGAAATAAATAATAATAGAGAGAGTGTTGGAAAAACAAGGACAAACAACTGAGAGGGGGGGTGAATCAGTTGTCACAGAATATTCAAACTTATTCAACTTTACTTAACTTAATCTCAGATCTAATGAATGAACAATTAACCATAAACAATCAGCACATCAGAAACATAGAGAACGCCAAGATTTTTTTGTGGAAACCCTATTAGGGGAAAAACCACGGTGGAGGCCAGTCCACAATATTATACCCTACTAAAACTATAAAGAAGTATCAATGGGAATGCACATGCATTCAGGAACACTACTTAGAGCTCACTGCTCAATTACAATAGAGCGCACTGCCCAAGAAATATTTGGATTAAAACCATCTAGATTGTCAACTAAGAAAATAGCATCTGCTAATGCCTGGTTACAGTTCTAGTTAAGCACATGAACACTTCTTCAACCTTCTTCACTCTTCTTCACTCTCTACTCTTCCTTCGAATGATCTAAGAAATATTTGCACACAGTATTTTCACTCTACACACCTCAATCACACATCCAAATGATAGAATAATCACTCTTATATATCTGCAACATAGAATTACATCGCTATCAATCAGCCACAAATAAATAATAAAATAATTACAAACAATCGGCCCAAAATACATAAGAATTTTTCATGTGAATCCACCAAGTTTGGCCACAACATAGTGGAGATCCAAAACAACTCCAACAAAAAAATACTCCAATTAATTTCTCCTCAAAGATCCACAACACGATTCAACACCTAGTCGGCCATGAACATGAAAATCATGAACACGAAAGAGAAAATATCATATCACAAGCACAATGATCAACACAGACATGTAGCACAGATACAACACCAACTAGAAACATCCACAAACACCGTAAAACACCAAAGAAACATCCGTAGCAACTGAACTTATAGAAATCACATGATCTTCCTTCAAGAACACAAACTGAAGTGATAGAAAAACTGTTAGAATATAGATCTTCATAACTTGACCAAATCTTCACGTGGATAATCTAGACATACTCAACAAGAAACCCTTTAGTCCACAACAGCTAATCAACAACATTTTGATCACACTAGCAGATTGATCTTCACTACTCCACTGAAAGCTTGAAGCACTTCTTATTACAATTTTCTCAATATCCTTGACATATGCAACTTCTAATACACCAATGCTAATAGTGTTGACATCAATGACAACCACATATCAGTAACACAACCACAACATCCAACAGAGAGAAGAAGAGAGAGCTAGGGAGTCAAGGATATAGATGGGGGTAAGGATGGAAGGAAAGGTAGAGATGGAGATAGGGAGAGAATGAGAGAGAGAAGAGAGGGAGAGATAAATAGAAGTATCGATAGAGGAGTAACAAGGGATGGAGGGAGAGGTACACATGGAGGGAGTGAGACATAGGAAGGAGATGATAAAGAGGTGATGACCTAGAGAGGGGAGATAGAGAAAAGACAAGAGAGAGAAGAATGGGGTGAGAGATAGAGGGGGAGAGAGGTGGGTAATGAGAAAAAGAGGGAGAGACTTGGAGATGGAGAGAGGGAAAATGTAGGAGGGAGAGGTAGCGATTGAGAGAAAGGGGAGAGATGGATGAGAAATAGTAACAAAGGGAGAGAGAAGCAAGGATGGAGATGGCATTAGGGAGAGAAGGAAAGGTAGAGAGGGTGGGAGAAACCTATAGAGTTTTGAGAGAGAATAGGGTAAATATAGGTTAAGAGGGAAGGAGGCAAAGAGGGAAAGAAAGGTAAAACCTTGACTATCCATCATTGATCATAAACCATAAACTCTAAGCCTTATCAAAGTGAGGGAGAGAGAGATAAAGAGAAAGTGAAGTTGAATTTAGTATTTACCAATCTAATCAATTTTGTGAGTGCCAAATTTATCACTCGTCAAATGTTACATTTCATTTGACAAGCACCAAATTGATTGTTTTTTGAAATA
>VDFB02018296.1:15769777-15808305 GCA_007258455.2 Sequoia sempervirens | reverse complement strand
CTTTTCTCCCCACTTCAAGCTTCAATATTTTTCTTTTCTTGGGATAACACAACTTAATATTTTCATCCCATTCATCTTCTTCCTCATCATTCTAATCTTCCTCTTCATCATCATACCATTCATATATACATCTCTTAGACTTTTTCTTTTGCTTTTATTTTATTTTCAACTTGATTGTCCTCTTTTTCACATCATAACACAACTCCATCTTTCCAGCCATAACCATTGCTATAACTGCACTCTTAACTATTAAAAAACTCTTGTCATGGATTCTCTACTCCCAACATCTTAGAATGCCTTGAACTCCAAAAAGTGCCTTGTGTACAAGAAATAACTCTCAAACTACAAACAGTTTCAAAATAACAAAAATAAACAGAGAGGAAGCAACACACATCAACTAATACCAAGAAAAAGTATAATGAATGTCTTAACTTATTAACTTAGAATATATAGAAAAAAAAACACAACATATAATATTATTTTCAATGATGAATCAAAAGAGCAACCAAGGAGAAAAAGATCACATAAATAAAATACCCAAAATGAAACATAACAAATATACTTTGTCCCTACAAGTTATTACCTAACTATGAACTGTGAGAGAACATCGAAATAAAAAAAAATGAAACCACTTTTTATTAAAAAACTGAACTTACATATTACTTTCTTTTTTGATTGAATTGAAAGTACTGTTATTTACAATCTGAAAGGCCTCTCTCAGTATTATAAGACTTGGTTTGACTCATCACTATAAAAATAGCATGTAATAGTAGTAGTTTTTCTAATTCTGAGTAATTATAAACAATTGTTAAAATTAGCAGACATGTCAATTGGTTGTAGTTCAATTGATTGAGCAGAATTGATGAGAATAATGGTATGCGCATAAAAAAAATTATCCACCAAAATTCAAACCCCCAAAGACGCGTTCAGATAAGGTTTGACAGTGGAGTGACTTTGATGGATGAGATCCCCCTACGTATGACTGCTTAAGTTAAAGATGATTTCTAATTTAGATGTTTTCTTATTCATATTACTATAATCTACTATATAAAAACAAAGATACTGATATCTATAGAATCCAATTGTTTTCATTAAAAAAAAAAACATAAATTTCAATAAATTCTAGAAACAATCACTGAGTCTCTAATTCAATGGTGAATCTCTTTACATCATAATTCGATTAAAAAATTATTAATACGATTACAAAATTGAAATTACAATGAACAAACCAAACTGCTAAATTCTATTGCTGGATCATGATTCTGATGTCCCTGTATTTCTTGCGAAGATGGCGAAAAATAGGTAGACAGTACTTGAATTCTAAGTGAAAAAAACAGGTAAAGAAAGACTTAAAAGGCTTTGGGTTCCATACGTATGTACCCCTCTTCTTTACCACTGAAAAGTGAATGTCGAGAACAGATTTACACTCCTAGCCCGAGGTATTCGAATGACAGTGATTTGGAAGGATTAGTTGAATGACTGTTTGTGGAGGTTATTCTTTTCTTCTTGGGTTTGCTCCAGTTTGAGCACTATTTCGGCCGCACCCTGTTTCTACTGCATTATTGCTATGTTTAGCAGCTCTGTGGATGGCTTCAACTCTCTTTTTTATGGTAATTCCCTCTGCTGTTTTGGCTTCTACACTTCAGTCTGGTTATCTTTGTAATTTCTTTTAAGAGTTCTGCTTCTTGTGATCAGAGTTGGTTTCGGGGTTTTGGCTGTTCAGTCTTTTGAATGCTGCTTGGCAGTGATTATTTTTAAACTTTTCTTAATCCAATAAATTTGTTTTTCTTCTATGACAAGTGTAATGAAAAAAGCATCTGGATATACGGTTCTCACATTATAATTCTAATGTACGAGTGCCAACTATTATTTTTTGTCTACATCTTTGAGAGCTAAGCTGTCTTCCACCAACTCCCCAACCTTCCGTAGTCTATTACAGGGAAATAAAGTGTTTTTATCGATACCAATAGAAAAGGAAGGCAAGTTGGACTGGACCCGAAAAGATTTGTGTACCATTAAAACTACAGTGCACTGATAGGTATGATTGACACCATTGTGATCAAAGCTGAACTATTGCGTTTGACCGATACAACTATCACTAACACGCTTTTTGACCAGTAGCATTGTAGAGCATGGGTCTCATTATTATTATTATGCCCATTGCATCGGTTGATTTATTTAAACTATCTGATATATAAATCTTGAAGAAGGAAGAAGCTGTGAATCGTGTAAAACGCGGCGCTTAAAGCTTGCAAGTGCCAAAGATGGGTGTAAAAAAGTGGAGCTTCAAGGATTTTCTATATACTTGCATCTGTTATTACTATGTGGTTGTTAACGTTGTTTAATCTCATTTTGCATATTCACACTGACATTTTAAACTTTGTAGAGAATTGTTTAACTTTTAAATTGTTATCGTTATCAGGATTCAACTTATTCCATGACTTTGAAGAGAATTGTTTAACTTTTAAATTGTTATCGTTATCAGGATTCAACTGTGTAGTTTTACAAGTCAAACTTATTGACCCATGTTTCATGAGTAGTCGTTCACAAGAATCCATCTCTCGTGATAGTGAATGGTCCACTTAGCACCCATTGCATCTAGGTGAGCATCACCTAGATGCAATGGGCGCTAAGTGGACCATTCACTATCACGAGAGAAGGGTTCTTGTGAAGCACTACTCATGAAATATGGGTCAATGAGTTTGATTTGTAAAACTACATGGTTGTATCATGATAGCAATATCACAAATTGACACGCTGTGGAAAATACCTCCTACTTATTAACTTGTAAATTGCCAAATTTTTAAATGAAAAGATTTTATATCATTCACAAATAAAATTAATTATTTGAAATGAGAACACGGTCTTTAAGATTGAATTTTTTTTCACTAAAAGTCAAAAGATTGAGAGATATGAATTTTTTTTCATTGAAAGTCAAAAGATTGAGAGATATCATTTGTCAAATTCGATATAAACCCCACCTCATTCTCTATATCAAAATTTTCATTTTAATTATAATTAGAAAAAAAATCATAATATAATGGAAATAACAGATCAAATGAACACCTATGTCTGTATGAACAGTGGTTGAAAAAAAATCTTGTATAGGAAGCAGGTAATTCAATTAATTCAATTAACATAGCAAAATGCTAAATTCTATTGCTAAGTCAAAATAAACAAAATTAGTAAACACATTGGGCTCTACGCGTATTGATTTGACAGCCTTGGCCCTCCCCCCTCCATCGATTTCCACAATTTGAGAAATAGTAGGAAGACGAAAGTCTAAGAAAACCCGCAATGATTTGATTACATTGAAAGATTCCCTGGCAAACCAGCAATTACGCTCGTAAATTTTCAGTTCATGTCAACGTCAATATTTAATGAGGATGCTGTTTGAAATATTTCTGTATTGTTTTGGATATTTAGTTAGTATAAATATTTATTTTTTATTTAACAAAATGAATTAGGTTATATTTTACATCTTAATTTGGTGGAAAAGATATTTGAAAGTTTCTTTATTTTTAGTATATTATTTTTTGATTAAGAACGTTTGAATGGATTAATTGTACGTGGTCTAGTCTCCCTATTGTGTGGTACTTTGAGGGTGTGTCACCCTCGCATCACCGGTCATGTGAACAAAGTTAAAAAAGTTTACTAAGGCATTGGAGTTTATAAGGGGATGGATACCAAAAAAAAGAAAGAAAAATAATTAATTGTGCAGAATATAATTGTTTCTATTTTTTTTTTAATTTTCATAAAATTTAATTTCATAGTGCTTAACTTGTTTTGCATTGTATATAAGTTAATTAAAATCTTATAATTACTATTTTTGAATATTATTGCCTCAATAAGAAGTTTTTTTCTTTAAACTAGAAAGTGGATATAAATCTTGTATATCTCAGTTTATTTCATTTTCTCAAATTCTTATTTTACTATTCTTAAGGATGAAAATTTAGAAATTGATTGATGTTTGTTCACTTGTGTACAAAAACACTTTAAATTGAGTATCTAGGATATTGTAGTTAAAAATTTGTCATAAACAATTAGTGGAACAACCAAGAAACATAAGAGACTTGATTCACATCACTATAAATTATTACAATATTTACATCAACATCACATCATCAAATACTACTAATTGCATATCATCATCACCTAGGAAGCTTGTATCTTTACTTGACACATGATTTAGAACTTGCACTTGAACATAAGGGCTTGATTTGATCAATTGATCAAATCACTTCAAACTATTTTTCTTTGTTCATAGTATGTTTGCTAAAGGTACTTTTCAATACATCAAAATTTAGACATTAGTGTGAGTGCATGTGAATGTGTTCTAGAACTGAACAAATTGTGCAAAGAATAGATGTGCACTAATATGATGCAACCATGCCAAGAGGATTATACCATAGATATATATTCCTCCTTCACATTAGAAAACTCTCTTTTAGTTATTATCTATCATCTAAGCATGAATTTAGTATCATCATAATGAATGACTATTCAAGCGAAAAACCAATAGTCACATTAAAATAGATAATAATTCCCCATTGTCATTTATTTATCATTTACATGTTTTTGTTTTAACTTATTTATTTAGGAATAACTTTTTTAGTTGTTTTATCATTAATTAGACCTAGATTAATTAGTGTAGGTAGCTTTATTCTATTTCTCTCCATTTTGGTGAACTTGACACCCAAACCCAACCAAAAACTGTCTTTAGATTATTTGATATAGTCAAGGATGGAGGTCCCAATGAAGGGATATCCAAACCCGTAGCTCCTTAACAAATACTTGACCAATTTCTGCATCTCATAAATAGACAACGCATTAAAGTCAAATAACTAGTTTTTTACATGGGGGATGTGCTCCCACCATTAATAATTGGAATGTTGACTCCAACTTACCAATTATTTAAGCTCTTCCACCACTTAGATAGCATAAAACATCCACTAAAAAGAATATCATACCATTTATAATTATTTAAAATACTTAGAAATGATATATTTGATTGATTTACATAATTTTATCATGTCACTTGTGTATAGATTGAGGCCTTGAATCCTTACAAATATGTTAACCTACAAACTAGCTATAAATTTGGGCCTCTTGAGTCTTACTCTAACTAGAACTTGTTCTTGGGTTGAAAATATTCAACCTATATTACACTCTTTGTTTGAAGTTTACTATATTGGTTATAGATTGAGGCCTTGAAGCCTTACAACTATGTCAACCTACAAACCAGCTATAGATTTAGGCTTCTTGAGTCCTACTCTAACTAGAACTTGTTATTGGGTTGAAAATATTTGACCTATACTCTTTGTTCCTAGTTTACTATAATATCTTTTTAACAAACCCATTACAGTATACCCATACATGTCTTAATTATGTCTAATGTTACTTTGCATTTTTTAGAAGAAAGATAGTTTTAACCATCAAAAGAAAAAATTTAGTAGACATGGACCTTGATAGGTTTTGACACCATATTCCCCAACAATTTATGTTTGATGACCTATAGTTGAAAATAATTGAAATGGTGAAAATAGTGGGGGTGTCCTAGGTCCTTCATACAAAGAAATTAGGAACAAAGGGGTGTCCCCTCTTCTCAAATTTGATTAGGAAAGGAGATCACAAAGTGTAGAGATTGAATTTCAATTCTAAGGTGAGCCAATCAGACCTTGGATCTCTTGGTTCCTTGAGACAATGGATAGATTTATGTTTAATTAGAAATGATTCAAGATGTAACTAAACTAATGGACCTATATGACCTAGATCATGAAATGCAATTTCTTGAAGCTACAAAAACTAATATTAATAATTTGTAGGGGGTAAGTACAAAAAGATGGGGGACCAAAAAGGGGGCTTAAGTGGCCACCTTTTTTTTGAAATAAGGAAATATTGACCTTGGACATGAAAATGATGATACTTACACTCAAAATTTTGAGATGCAACAAAAAGAAGGGTTGAAGTGCTCCAAGTCTACTTTCTAAACTACTAATTTATTTTGAAAATGGTTGAGATTAAGGGGATCAAAAGAGGGACATATAGAAATTGATGTTTTTTTGGTCAAAAAAACATAACATAACAACTTTTATACGTCCCTAACATGGTGAACTTTTTTTAAAAAAACTTAAAATCACTCTGGTGAGAAATTAGCTAACAATATGTAGTTGATGCACAATTTTTATAATAAATTTTTAATGAATATTTGATTTTTTACTAATTTTATAAGTGGACACTTCTTAAAAAATATAATTTTGGCCGTGCTACCCCTACAAATTTTGGAAATCAATTGATTTTTTTAAAAAAAATTTAAAAATTTGTAGAATGGAGTTTAGTTTCTAAAAATGTAATTTATTTAAAATTTCAATGAATAGTTAATTTATAATGGAAAAAACACCAAACATTATTTTTTGCCAAAAAAGAGACAAAAAACAAAATAAATTATAGATGAAAGGCTTAACATTGTCAAAATGTGAAAAAAATTGCATCGTTGGATAGCTAAGAGAGAATCTAACATTACCTAGGTGTTTAATTTTTTTGACATTGAAACAAGTGCAATCCCAACGGTGAGCACAAACTTGATTATATGAAATATTGTATAATTTGCAAAAGCACATCTTTGGTCATTGGGAAGGCATTCCAAGCCTTTGGGTTGGTATTCTAAGGAAAATACCAAGCCTAAGGCTTGGGGATTCCCAAATCAAGATATAACGTGCATGCATTATAACATGCTCACGTTATATTTGAGTTTTGACATGGTATTTTGCGTAACTTGTGTGGGACATGTCTAGTAAGACATAATGCGAGTGTGGTAAAACACGCTTGTGTTATGTATTGCTTTATGTTAAATGCTACTCTATTGAATGTATGTTTATATATTTGTATATTTGTATGTTTGTAGGGGGAGAGATAGAGAGAGAGAGAGTCTAAGAGAGAGGGAGTAGGAGAGAATGGGTTGGAGTTAGAGGGACTTAGCTAGGTAGGGTGAGAGGGCTAGAGGGAGGGAGAGAGGGGGGTGGGAGAGAGGGGGGGAGAGAGAGAGAGAGGAAGAGAAATAGAGAGCTATGTAGGTAGGGTGCCAAAGTGAGATTCTTGAGAGTGGAGGGGGGGTGAGAGGGAGAGACTTGAGAGATAGGTAGTGAGAAGGAGTGGGAGAGAGAGGGAGTGTGAGAGTGAGAGACCTAAGAGAGGGAGAGGGTGTGGGAGGGAGTGACCTGAGAGAGGGGGAGATAGAGGGAAGTGGAGTGAGACAAACTTAACTAGGTAGGGTGGGAGGGATAGATAGAGAGGGGGAGAGAGAGAGTTACCTAGGTACGGTGCCAGAGGGAGAGAATTGAGAGAGAGGGGGGTGGGAAGGAGAGACCTGAGAGAGAGGGAGAGAGAGAGGGAGTGATGGAGAGGCAATGGGAGGGAGATAGAGAGAGATAGATAGAGGGATTGAGAGAGGGTGGTAGGGATTGATTGAGTGAGAGGTACGTAGAAAGAGGGAGAGGGTAGATATAGACAATTAGAGAGGGTAGGAGAGAGGGAGGGAGAGAGAGGTGAGATGTATAGATAGAGAGAAAGGGATAGGGTTGAGGGATTAGTGTGGAGGAATTATAGGGTTTATGGTTTAGGGTATTGTTGACCTCCAACAATGATCTAAGAACTAAGCCCTTACAGTTGTGATTTAGAGATTGGACATCTAAACTGAATAGTCATTTCAATCATCACGAAGGTGCATTTAACTTGTCAACCTAGGGACGTGAACTTGAAATGGGTTAGCACAATATGTGCATTAAGGATCAAAAATAGCCATATTCATTCTACAACTAACAAAAACATAATGTTGAAGGTAAATTGCTTGGAAAGGAATAAAATAAATGTTGAACACCAACTAACAACTATACTAAGTTGAAATGCACAACAAAAATGAAAATTTGAGTGAAAAAATAGGAAACTACTCAATTTGCTTTAGCTACAGAAATAGTCACAGAATAAAATTCTAGTGGCTGTAGGAATAGTCAGTGCCAGATTCTTAACTAATTATTGAAAAAAAAACTAAACTAAACTAAACTAAACTAAAGGATAGAATGCTCACCAAGTGGGCCCCCTTGGATGGGTATCCTCTAAAACTAATGTAAAATCAAATGCACAGACTTATAACTTCCTTTTATTCATTGGAAAACATGAGTACAATAGAGCAGTGTAACTGTATTACTAAAAACTAAGAATGCAAGTACATCATTAGATCACACAAACTTCTGAGAAGGATCATCAGAGTCTTATTTATAGGAAAATAAGCTACTAACTAATCACCTAGCAAGGCAGTCAACTCTAATAGATTAGGAGGATGCCACTTTAGGAAAAGCATGAAAAGTGGAGAGGCAGTTACGCATGCACAAAATTTGGTCAGACATGCTTGCCTCAACACAGATTTAGCACAACAGTAATACCTATATTCGCTCAACAGCAATAAAGACCATTTACAAGGTGGTTACAACTCGATTTGCATGAGGAATCTCGAGAGTCTTCCCTCCATTGACCTATGAATGACCACCTTGTTGACCGTTATGGTGAACGACTAGTTGGAAAAATCTTCTCCCATTTCGTAGGCCTCTAATCATATATGCATGGCAACATTAGTACACACAATAATCCTATATATGTAACTATCTTAAAGAACATTCATTAATCCACATGTAGAATTAACACAGAGAGTCCACATAACATGTCAATGCCATTAAAGATTTTTAGAAATAAAATTAGGCCCAATGTTTATGGTTTTGAGGAAATATCAACATTCAAACATCAAGGTCCATGACAACTTCAACAAATAGATCATAAATTCTAACAAAATTAAACTGGTCATAAACTAGACTCATCACTCTCCCAACCTAAGTTTTTGTTGGTTCTCCAACAGGGGAAGGGTTGTTCTTTTGCTTAGTCAATGCCTCAAAATTTGCAACCACCAACTGTCCTACATTAGTGTTTTTTGTGCGTGAATCAGGATCCCAATAGAACCCTTGCTGTCTATCCAATCTATTCCATCTTTGTCTCTCTGTAACACTATCACAGTGGTAATACCTGAAATTTGTCATGGGCCACATTAGGATGGGTGGCTTAAAAGTTAGTGGAAGCCAAAATTGTCCCTTTGTCCTTCCAATCTGTATATATCTGTCAATTCTTTTAAGTGTTGTAGCATAGTGTAGACACAAAATATACTGATTGACATCGTGCATTTGATCCTGACTTACTAACATCATTTCTTCCTAAATCATCCCTCGTACTAACAATTTAATCAAATTCCCTTATCTGATTAAATTCATCAATATTCATCTCTTAATTAAATAAATCATTTTGTCTAATTAAGTCACTTTCTCTTGTTAATTAAATCAATCCACCTGATTAAATTATCCCTATTTAATTAAATAATCAATTTATTTGATTAAATCTCTAAAGTCTATCCATTAAATTAAATAAATTAAAACCTTATTTGATTTAATCTAACACTATCCCTTTTAATTAAATAAATCAAAAACTTTATTTAATTAGCCTCTTATCATATTCCTCTCTTATCTGATTTAAATAAATCCATAAATCCAAGTCAAATAAGTCACATCATCTAATCTCTCTCATTAAATTAATTAACCCTTGATTAATTTAATCTAATCTCATGTCAAATCCTCTAGATAATGCAAGTTGCACATGAAAATAGATTTAATTCATTTATTAAATCCCTATTTTCCTCACATGGAGTCTTTTGGAATATTCTTTCAATTTGAATTCAAAAATTCCAAGTCAACATGTACATCCAACAAGGAAATAAATTAATCTTACATGTCCTTTGCCTTGAGCCAAGTGGCATTTATTGCATTTTCCCTTCCCTCTTACATGTCATATCAACAAATTTGAATTTCAAATATTGGCATTTATTGACACAAACCCCAAATCTTGCACATCCATCATCCATTCATAGCTTGACAAGTGGCACCATATCATTGGATGAATGTTAGTCCCACATTGCTCAAATTTGGACATTCATCCATCTTGAAATCCTATATATGAAGGGCTCCTCTCTTCATTTCATCATCCACAGTCCAAGTAAAGTTACCATGCTAAAATACTTAGCCATTTTCATTCATCAATCTTGAGTTCTTAGCTAGGTTATTGCAGATTTGGGCTTGGAGCTCTCACCATTCATCATCAAAAGTGGATCAAATCTCTTAATCAAGTCAACATATCGAAGCTTGCAATCATAGGAATTGGGAAAGGGCCAATTTTCACATCAAATTGGCACCAATTCCCCCATGGGATCAAGAGTTTGCTTTTCTAATTAGAATTTTATCTCGTTTTTGTCATTTGCATTATGTTCTTCAATATTTTCTTCCTAATTTGAGTTTGCAAATGGATTTCATGGGGAATCCTTGTTTTAGCTTGTAATTCCTTGTCTAACTCATTTATTCATGTTGTTTTGCAAGTACTAGGAGAAGGGTTCGCACACATAGTTCTATATAGAGTGGGGCTTATCTTGTTTTAGCTCATCAGTTAGGTTGTTCCATCTTTGCAAGAGGTATCTCTTCACAGTTTCCTCTTTTTCTTTTGCCACCACCTCATATTCACTGTAAACTGCTTCTATCCAAGGCATGATCCTATTACCATAGCTAGGTTTGAAAAGAATTTTGTGTCAATCCCAGTAAATGTCCCTTGGGTTTCTTGATTCATCCCTGATGGGCAGAGGGATGTTCGATTCCATTTGTCTATAAGCACCATATTGTTGTCCTGAACTGATCTCATTTTGTACCTAGGATATAAATTCCCTTAATTGGACATCCCCAACATACAATAATGGATTCCAATCATGGTCTTGAGTCACAACATAATTATGCATTTAGAATTCACACAACAAATTCTTCATCTTAGGGGAAGCAATTTGATAAGCATTGAAAAATTCAATAGGAGTCTCAATGGAGGGGTTCAAACCTGAGACAATCCTTTCCAACTTAAAAGAAATATATTTCTCCTTCAAATGCAGAGCATAGAACCTTGAAGGGGTCCTACATTCTAAAATATGTGGTACCAAGGTTGTCATATCGTCCACCTTCTTCTTTAAAGTATTAATTTCCTCATTCTTGTCCTCAATCTCCTCATCTTTCTTTTGAATTTCCTTCTTCAACCTACATTTCTCCTTGTTCCATTCTTCTTCCCTTCTTTGCATCTCTTTCCATAGATTTAGAATTATTGTGTGTACTGTAAAATCAGGGGGGTTATATATTCCTACCAACATTTTTCTTGGCGCTGATGCTTTCTCTTCATATAGTACTAGTTGTAGGGATTCGGGTTGGTTAGCCAATTTTGGTTGCAAGGGTACAGATTGTTCTCCCAATTCTGGCTACAGGGCCTCTTGTTCATGTTCTTGCTCATACTGCAAGAACTTTTGCTGCAGGATCTCTTACTATAAGAAATCCTGATTTTCCTCTTACCTTCAATTCTCAACTTGTTATACAATATCAACATGATCTGCCAGTGTTATGTTTGTTGCTTTCTCAAATATGTCCTCTTCTTTGACATTCACCTGCCCCATTGGATCTTTTGTGTCCCCTTGTGGTGTTTCTCTAGACTTAGGGCTTTCCTGCGAAGGCATATCAAAGGCTGACCCGGCTAGTCTTGATTTTCTGGGAGGACTTTCACATTTTTCCTTGGCTGCAGGATGAACAATGTTAGCCTTTTGCTTCTTAGAGCTTGGTACTTCTTTTTCTATTGGCTGCTTTTTAGCTTTCCCTTTTCTTATTTCCACTTCTCTCTTCTATGCCCTAGTTCTCATTAGGATGTCAAGAGGAACATCATCATCAGAATATGGAGAGGAACTTTCTTTGTCTAAGTGCTTTGTCTCAGAAGATCTAATCTCTATGGTTTGTTCTGTTGCAAGAGGGTTTACATTGGGGCCTGTGCCAGAGGTTGAACCACCAGGAGTGGCTTCAGCCATGCTAGATCTCTTGCTAGATCTACAAGGTTGAGGTAAAACCCTAGTTCACAAATGCTCTAGTCTAATTTGATCAATATTTATGAATTCTTCCCAAGTCATCTCAGACACATCATGTAGAGACTTCTCAACTAACAATTTGATCAAACAATGGTGGGAAATGGAATTGTCCCTACCTTTTTGAGTCTCAACTTCCATGATTGAAAGAATTTGGTATAACACGTTCGACACATTCATCCTCCTCTCATGCCTCATGTGATTCAATAGTTTGAAGTGCATGAAATGTACATTCGACTGGAAACCTTCACAGGTGATATATTTTATAACATAAACAACTATTTGCTTCCATGGCTTGGGCATAGAGGTTCTCTTCACACCTTGTTTGTCCACACTCAATGGAGGGTCACTAGGTTCTGTAAATTTGGCCCTGGCTAACCTAGAATCTCTACAAGCAAGGTAATTTTCACCGTCAGCAAGCAACCCTGTAACCTTTGCAATTCTTTCTTTAGTAGCCAATATGTCCATCCCTTTTACCGTGGCTTTTCCCTCAGACAATGTCTGGGAAAATTCTAATGCAATGTGTTCATTAAAACCATTCAGCTTCAGGAAGTAGTCTAACCAGTTGTAGTTTCTAAATTCAGCTTGTGAAGGTGCATCCTGTAGTAATACGTCATGAACTGTGGGTTCATTCCTGATTAACCCACCTCACATTGTCTGCAATCAACAATCACTCTACAAAGTTTTCCTTCCTGCAACACTACCAAATTTCCAACGCCAATATCGTCTGAATTTTCCCTTTCTGTTTACCTTTTGGCAACTTAAGATTATGATAGGGTTAATAATGGCAGTATAGGAGTAATAAAGGAAGGTTATGATGGAGAAAAATGGCAGTGGCGGTTGGTTTCACCTCACACATACAAGTCATTATCTCACTTAAAATTCAAATTGGCTCGATTTATACTTTTTTGATGTAGACTAGCATGGACTAACACGTGGGAAAAGTACTCACATCTTCCCCCCCAACCTAATTTTGAGCATGTGTCCTCACATGTGAGGTGTTAAGGATGATTTGACAGGGACAAGGAATAATGATATGCTATGGTGAATGTCAATATTAATTGACAACAATTAAATGAATGCACTAAAGACAATTAAGATATAGCAATTAATGTGCACATACCTAGATTTGTGGAAGATTCACTACAAAGATTGTGAAGAAAGTACCAATCGCCTTTTAAGAAGTAAGTCGAGCAATTAATAAAAATGAGGTGGAATGAAGTGAAGTGGAATGAAATGAAGTGATGGAAGAGAGAGAAAGGTGGAGATGGATGGGTGAAGAAGTGTACTCCCACAAAAGTGGAAGTCTTTATTATGACAGGGTACATACCTTAGTTATCCAAAAGGAGGGACACTAGGTCCACTTCCCTTAGCTACATGAAGTTTGGGTGTTGCATGCTGAGTGAATTGCTGCAAGAACTCCTCTTTGGAAGTTGGTTTATGATACAATTGAAAGTGATGACCATTGAAAATCAACTTGAATCTGACAGGGTCAATGGTAGTGAGTTGAACAACGCCATTGGAGAAGACTTTAGCAACCTCATATGGTCCTACCCACCTTGTTTGCAATTTTCTTGTATTATCCTGATACCTTGAATTGTAGAGCAAGGCCCAATCTCCTTGTTGGAATTTCTTGTCCTTGATGAATTTTTCATGCCACTTGATTCTTTGATTCTACACTACCTTTGTGTGATGCAAGGTTAATCTTCTCATCTCATCCAAAGCATTCAGTTGCATGATTCTTTCTCTTTGTGCCTTGGAGATATCCATCCCCAAGTCTACTATAGTCCTAAGATTCTTACATTCAAATTCAATGAGCATCATAATTGTCTTTCCATATAGCAACTCAAATGGAGTGAAGCTTGTAGTTGTTTTCTAGGTAGTTCTGTAGTCCCAAACGGCTTCTGGAAGCCTTTTTTTCCAATCCTTTTTATGAACAACCACTATTTTGGCTAGAATAGCTTCAATCTCTTAGTTGATCACCTCAACTTGGCCATTGTCCTGAGGGTGATAAGGAGTGGACTTCCTATGTCTTATGTTGTACTCATTGACTAGTGCTACAACAAGGGTTGATGTGAATTGAGCCCCTTGATCAGTCACTATCTCTCTTGGAACTCCATATCTTGTGAAAATCTCCTCATAAAGAAATTTTGCAACCTTATTGTCTCTTGCATGCTTCATGGCCTTAACTTCTACCCACTTAGTTACATAATCAGTTCATACCAAGATATAAGACTTACCATTTGATGGAGGGTCAATGGGTCCTACAAAATCCAATCCCCACTTATCAAAGGGAGTGATTACTACTTGAGGGTAAAGTGATATCTCATCAGATTTGGTTGGTTGGCCCATTCTCTAACATCTATCACATTTTATTGTATACCTTATTGCATCTTTGTGAGTTGTGGGTCAATAGTATCATGTGTTCAAAATCTTCATTACTCTCTTCTTGGCTGCAAAATGTCCTCCACATGGTTCATTGTGGCATGCATGCAAAATATCATATGTATCATCTTCCCTCACACATCTCCTCATGACATGGTCTGGTCTAGTATAAAACAAACATCCAACAATCCATGAAAAAGGAAAATATTTTTCAATGAGCACCCTTCTCTCTTTTGGAGAGAAGCGGGGAGGAACTCTCCCTATGACTAGATAGTTAGCTATGTCAGCATACTAGGGTGTTTTCACACTGATGGAGAATAGATGCTCATCAGGAAAGGAGTCATCTATGACCTAATTGTCTCTTGATGTAGTCATCCTTGAAAGAAAGTCTACAACAACATTGGCTTTCCCTAGTTTATCCACAATGGTTATGTCAAACTCCTGTATCAACACTAACTATCTTGCTAGCCTACCTAAGGTCAAAGGTTTATTCAGGAGATACCAATGGTTGCATGATCTATGTGGAAAAATATTTGGTATCATGTTATGTAATTCATTTATATTGTTCAAGGCATAGATCACTGCCAACATTTTTTTTTTATCAATGTATAGTTGAATTTAGCTCCTTGCAAGTTTTTGCTGACAAAATAAATGACATTTTCAATACCTCCTTCTTTATGTCCTAGGACAACTCCTATAGCATAGTCTGATGCATCTATATGGATGTGAAAAGGAAGCTCCCAATTAGGACCTTTGAGTACAAAAGCATGAGTCAAAGCTATCTTCAAATTAGAAAATGCTTTGTCACAGTCTTCTATCCATTTAAATTCGACATCTTTGGTGAGAAGGGCATACAATGGTGTTGCTATTTTTCTAAACTCCCTGATGAACCACCTATAGTAGCCTGCTTGTCCCAAGAAACTCCTAACATCTTTTTTTTTCAAGGATAGGCATATTGGTGATCACCTCAATCTTTGCAGGGTCTACTTGAATTCCTTTGTGAGAGATGTAGTGGCCAAGGACTACACCTTCCTGCATCATCAGGAAGAAATTTTTACTATTTAGAGATAGATTATGATCTTCACATCTATGTAGGGATCTCCTGAGATTTTCCAATGTTTCATTGAAATCAAAAACATAGGTGGTGAAATCATCCATATAAATTTCCATGCAATCATTATAAATATTTGAAAATATGCTAATGACTGCTCTCTGAAAATTTGTAGGTGCATTGCATAAGGAAAGTGGAAGTACCGAGTAGGCATAGGTTCCCCATGGATAGGTAAAGGTGGTCTTCTCCTGGTCTTCTAGTGTAGTTTGGATCTAGTTATAACCACTAAATCCATCTAGAAAAGAAAAGTATTGTTTTCCTACAAGTGAGTCCAAAACTTGATCTATGAAGGGTAAAGGAAAATGGTCCTTTTTGGTGGTAGCATTGAGTTCCCTGTAATCAACACAAACTTGCGATTTCCATCCCTTTTTGGGCACAATCACCAATGGAGACACCCACTAGCTATCTAAAATGGGGTAGATAAATCCCACATCTAGCAATTTATGTAGTTCCCCTTTTACAATTTCTCTTAGTGTAGGGTTAATTCTTCTTTATGGCTACCTCACTGGGGTGCAATCATCTTTGATGTAAATTCTATGAGTGCAAAGCTTAGGGTCCAATTCCTTCATATCATGATAGTCCCACACAAATTCATGTTGGAGGTCTTCAGTAAGGTTGTCAATGACAACTTATGTTCTTCACTCAATTTGTTGTTGATGTGAAGATGTTTTCCTTCTACCACTTGCACTTGTGTAGTTATCTCTATCATGGTTTCTTCACTAATGCTTGGTAGTTTGAGTTCATATAGTAGCAATGTATGAGAAATACATGCTACTGTAGGAATTTTAGTTACAGGAAGAGCGTCTGCAAGAAGAGTGTCTGCAAGAAGAGCGGTTGCAAGAAGTGCAAGCAAAAGTTTCTTGAATGGAACTGTACGACCCTAAATCTACATTGGCTCAAAAACAAAAACCCTTAGTATTGTTAGTAAACCAAAGCAAATAAAAGATCCCCTATAAGATTCATCTAATTACAAGAATAAAGCCAAAGAAACAAGTAAAACATAGAAAGGCATCATTCTAATAATCAAACTAGCATCTTATAGTGGATTGGTGCTTCTATGGAAAGAAGCCCTTTCCCAATCCTTGATTAAGCTCCATGATATGATATTTTGATGATCAAGATGATGGATAGGAAAAATCAGTTCTTCAATGAAGAGTGACTTTGCATGGATGATTTGTGGATGATTCTGGAGGATTTTCTCAAAGTTGAAGCTTCTATTTAAGGATTTTCAAATGCTAAGTGTTGAAGAGGGACCAATGTGGGACTAAGATTGGAAAAATGAGAGGAAGACACTTGTCAAGTGGTGAGTGGTTGATGCATGTGCAAGATTAGGGAAATGTGCCCATGAGAGGGAGAATTTGAATTCAAATTTGGCAATAAATTTAGAGAGGGGGACAAGAAAAAGAGCAATAAATGCAATGTTGGAGGGACAAATCAACTTGTCATGATTTTCAAATTTGAGGGCCATGTTGAGTGAAAATATTGGTTTTAATAAATCAATAAATTGATTTATTTGTGCAAGTGGCATAATCTAGAGAATGCAAGTGGGTGAGATTAGCATTTAATCATGGTTAGATTAAATTAATGATGATTAGGATGATTTGACCAATTTGACATGATTTAGGGATTTAAATCAAATCAAAGTGAGATGAATGATGATTTGAGTTTTAATTAAATAAATGATTGATTTATTTAATCAAAGAGGGAATGATAGGCTTAAATCAAATAAAGTTAATTTATTTAATTTAAATGGATGATGAACCTGATTTTCCTACTGAATGGATCAATGTGAATTTGATTTATGAATGAGCGGATGCATATGCATAATGCTAATTTTGCGTGTCTACATTTTTCCCCTCTTTGAAGCAATGTACTTGTTGCGTTGTTTCAAAGAATATACTTGCCACGATCAAAATAAAAAAAATTCTGATTTTTCGGATGCCCCAGCAGAAAGTAGTACACTGGTACATTGTTGCCCCCTCGAGAGATCGAGTGAAAAGATTCAATTTGAGGGTTGATCTTGCGATAAAGAGGTTCAAAATGGATGGTTATGGACGATAATGCAAATGAGATGATTTCAAGATGCTTAGAATAACAAATCTATATTATCCTAAACAACTTAAATGATGATATGATATGAGAAGGATGAGATTGATGATGTGATATGTTGTGATTATGCAATGGATGATTTATGAGATGCTTAGACTAATAGATCTATATTATGATGATGATATGTTGTGATTATGTAATTGTATGATTTATGCAGATGCTTAGACTAACAGATCTATATTATGATGATGATATGTTGTGATTATATAAATGTATGATTTATGTAGATGCTTAGACTAACATATCTATATTATGAAGATGATATGTTGTGATTATGTAAATGTATGATTTATGCAGATGCTTAGACTAACAGATCTATATTATGAAGATGATGCAAATGCAATGCATGTGAAATGATCGATGTTTCCTATTATGTATGATATGAATGATATGTGGTATGCTGATGGTTTGTGGATGCAAGATGGATGCATGATGGATGCCTTGGTGATGATGATGTTAGTGCGGAAATGAGATGATGACAAGAGGATCCAACAAGTCCATGATCTGACGAGACTTTATTAGAGATGATGATGATGATGATAAATGATAGATAGATGATGATGATGATAAATGATGATGATTTGCTTATCAAGGATTGGGATTTTAAAAGGGCTACTTACCTTATGTTTGATAACACACATAGGCACAATGCATCAAGGTATAAAGAACCAGGATGGTGTTGTACCTAGTGCGATGGACTTTGACTTAACAAGAAGATAGGAGTATTCTTGTTCACACTTGACATGCGGAAACCCTGCTAGGGCGTACCTAACAAAGCAAGTATTCGCCAAGTTATTTTACAAGAATGTCCAACAAGCACAGAAAACAAAAGATAATGATTGTTGCCCCATTCCTATCTCTCTAAATCCTTTGTTTGGATATCATCGAGAGGTCCTTGGAATGAGCACAATAAGATAAACCAAAAGAAAAGATCAAGTACGCAAACAAGCTAGTGTTCTTCATACCTTTAGCCAAAGGGATTTGTTTTGATAGGATAAGATCCAAAGTGATATCCAAAATGATGCCCATTGTCAGAATGATATATCCTAGGACATGCATTGTATAGGATGATGATGGTTTGATAAGTTGATTGATAGGCTGTTGATATAAGGTCAATTGACATGTTTGCGATTGATCAAGAGTTTGATTTTGTTTTAAAGGTTTGTTGTTTCGATTTTGATTTTACGATTGAAGTTTGCTTTTGCCAATTGTTGTGATTATTTCTGTTTGCATTGTCAAACGATGAAGGTGATGATCAGTTTATTATGGATGATTGATTATCGCGAGTGAAAGCGAAATGAGATGGATGGATTTTTTCAAATATTTGGATGTTTTTGACATTTTGAAATGTTTTGAGGCTATTTTTGGATTTTTCAAATGTTTTGATTTTTTATTTTTCAAATGTTTTTAGATTTTGTGAGATTTTATGAATGTTTTTGGATTTTGTGTTTTTTGAATGTTTTTGGATTTTGATGTTTTTTCGAATGTTTTTGGATTTTGATGCTTTTCAAATATTTTTGGATTTTGATGTCTCGAGGGTTGATCAAAGATGAACCTTGCCTACGTTTAAGCTCAGAGATGACGTAGTTCGGATTCCAATGTTTTTGACATTTTCTGTTTTATGAATGTTTTTGGATTTTCACATGATTTGGATGATTTGGATATGGACATGTGTGATGATATCAGTGCTCCGTTTGGAATTTTGTTGAAAATCAAGCTAAGGTTGATTGATTGAATCGATGGATTGATGATGATGATAACATTGTTGAGGATGCGCACAACAATGCAAGGATTTGGATGATGATGATTGATGATGATCACATTGTTGAGGATGCACAACAATGCAAGGATAGTGTTAAGCAACACAAGGATATCCTGAGATAATGATTTCTTGATTAGATTTGATTGATCATGATTGATGAAGGTTGATTTTGGAACAAAATTTGTTCAAATGATTTGATGTGACGTTTGAAGGGTGCGTTAGATGCAACTGATAGTGATTATTTGGATTGATGTTCAATGAAAGATGGAGCTTGATAAGGAATGTTTTCTCGTCAAAATATGCCATGGGCTATTATTTGGATTTTGGATCACAAATGCTTTGACCAATTTGGTTTCATGTTTTCCAATGTTCGGATCGCCACATAAGTCGAAGGATACCTATCAAGATTTATTCCTGAAGCAAGATGTAAATACCTACCCCTAGTGTCTAGCAATGTATGGAATGCGATGGATGGATGCTTAGATAGGTGTATGGATGGATGGATACACAAAGGCTACCAAGGATTATCTTGCGATAAGATGTTCGGATAAAGAATGCTCATTTGGATAACGCTTCATGTCTCAGATAATGTTGGATAGGATAAGATCAATGAAAATGACCCATGTCAAGATGTTTACCACAAGCAAGCGTAAATTGTGCCCCAAACTTTGTGAAGATCAAGATAATTTGGACTATGGATGTAGAGGGATAAAAATGGATTGGATGGATTTATTATGGATAAGATGGATGGAATGCTCGATTTATTATGGATGGGATGAGATGATTTCACCTGAAGTGGCACACATAGATGCTCAATTCTACACATGACACCTATTTGCCAATTTTTTGCCATGATCTTGCCCAAAGCGCTGCCCATGCGGTTTTCACTAGAGGACGATTTTTTCTCTTTACTATTTTCAATCCTTTTTCTGATTTTTTTTTTGGATTTTCATATCTTTTTTATTTATTTTTATATTTTTGAAAGATTTATGCTGAATCACAAGGTGTTGCTGACGTAGATGCCCCTATTATAATGTGCCATCGATATCCTACTTGCAGGAGCTACTTTGCTAAGATACGTGCACTTGAATGCAACTTTTGAGATTCTTGATCTGCTTCGTCGATACCGGAGTTGACTTTGTCTTTATGCGCGCATCGTGATAAAGTGCCTTCAAAATCCTTATGATGAAGGGTCACTGCCAATACATGGTTAATGTAAGAACTGGATATCATGCGTGGAGGCATGGATGGAGTGTGTTTAGGGATAAAAGATGGATTGGTTGACAGCTTGGAATCTTTGACTCTCCAAACTTGGGAAGATGAGCAATGATGGGTGGATACGAAAGTGTGCGTGGAATGAGGACCAACTGCTTGATATACTTTGTACGTTGCTTGAATAACCTGCTTTTGCTTTTGCGGACATCTTTGATGGATACATTTCCCTTTTTTATTTTGCCCCATAGTTTCTTTGACTGATGGAGTTTGATAGGGATGATCTTTCTTTGTATGTTTTGGTATCCATTTGTATTTGATTTGTCCATCATGCTTCTTAGCTTCTTTTTCTTTGATAATATTCTTCGTACTTTGATTTAACTCTTTCTTTCAATGTTGGTCCCAATTCATGGATGGGATGATAGGTGGATGAAGATTTCATGGCGTGGCTGGTTGTAGTATTGGCAATGGTTTCACCATAAGGATTCTTCATGCTCCCTATGTTGATGCTTGCATTAGATAAAATTGCCCCCAGTATGGTGGTAGTAGCCTCTTTGTTCCTTGATTCTGCTTGTTTTGAAATGTCTTGTTCAACAAACATGCTCTGACAAATGACCACTGTAGATGACATTGTTTCAATTTTCTGCTTTACTAACTCTAGATTGTACTATTCTGTTTGACTTATTTCCTTGAGCAGATAATGTTGGATATTCACATACCTGATGTCCTTGGTCTGAATTTGGGATACCTCTTATCCTAATGTTTATGACTCAGTTTGACTATAGGAATTAATAATCTTCTCTTTTTGTGTGACAAAATCTTGTTCTAGATGAAGATCATCTACGTGTCCATCCATAGAAAGCATCTCATGGGTAGATGGAGGAGTATGTGCTACATGGATATGATCATCTTGCATAGATCAGAGAGTGTCCATTAGATTATTGTAGTATCTTGAAGATACAAATTCTTGATCTTGAATGATTTCAAAGTTGCTTTTGACATGCTTTGGATCAAGTTCTTGACATAGGTCAATTCCAAAGGATGGATTTCTTACAAAGGTTTCTTGGATGTCATCATTAGACATGGTAAGTGGTTCAATATCCTCAAGTGTCAAGTTCAGGGTTCCTTCAATATCTGTAACGATGAGGTCGAAGGAGGTCAACATGTCTTGGAAGGAACCATTGCTAGACTTTGGTGAAGGATTTTGATCATGCTTTGGCATAAATGCTTGAGACATATCCTCTAACTCATAAGGCAATGTAGAAACATTTTCAATATGATCGTTGGTCAACGAATCATGCATTATGTCAATTGGATCAAATGATCCTAACACTCCTTGAAAGAGATCACCAAAAAGTGGCTCTTGATGTATGGTGAGTTGATCTTTGGATTATGTAGATACATCCTCAATGTGCTCCTCGATGGAGAGGTTTTGATCATTGTTTTCGATAATTGCGGTGGAGAGATTGTGAATGCCCTCGACCATAGAGTCAAGTGATGTTGATATTTCTTGAATTGGCTCATTTTTGAGTATTGTTGGTGGGTTTTGATCATGATTCAAAAGTGACTCTTGACATATGTTGATTTGATCATTGGATGACATAGACATAGCTTCAAGGTGCTCAATGATGGATTGATCTTGATCTTTGTTCTCAATAGTTTTCATTTTTTGTGTTTGTGCTTGTGTTTGTTGAGTAGCTTGAGAGGCTTGGGCAACTTGAGAGGATTGTTGCACTTGTTGAGCTTGTGTTGGTTGTTGCATGGCTAGATAGTGTTAGAATCCCTTTTGAAAAGCAACTTGTAATGTCACGTTGTATTGGCTTGATGTGGTGGAAGTGGGTGGTGGTGGGGGTGGTGGTGAATTCAAAATGTAGTGACAAGTGTTTGAGATACACTCGGAGTGATCATGGTAGTGAGGGGTTGAGATGTGATGGGCGTGATAGTGGTGGTTGGAATGATTGAAGGGATAGGGATGGTTGGAATGACCGAGGTGATAGGTCTTTGAGAGACCATGTTTTGATTTGGGATCAACATTGTTGTTTGATTAGATACCATCCATTGGTGTGATGTTGATGGTATATTCAAAGGATTTGTCGTGATGGTTTGATTGGTGTTAGGTGGATTGATTTGGATGGAGTGATTGGTGCTAGGTAAAGGGGGAATCCCTAAACCAAGGAATGATGTTGGTAATGGTGGTGGAGATTTCCCTTGGCGTAATGCCTCAACTATTTTGGAAAATGCCTCAATTTGATCTTGATTTCGATCTTGACTCCCTTGATATAGTTGATTTGGCTTTTGTTTAAGCAGATTTGGAGTGTGTAGTTGTGTTTGATTTTGGACAATGTTTTGATTTGGGATGACACTTAGATTTGGCATGATAGGTTGAAATTGACCATTGTTCATGTTTGGAATATTCGTATGATTTGCAAATGTATCCATCCCAAAGTTTTCCGGATTGATGTTTCAAAAACTTGTGCTTGGTAAATTCTCATTTGGCTTGTAGGGATTTGGTGGGATGACATTGTTTGTTTGAAGGCTCATGCTTTGATTGTTCAGTTGACAGACTTGTAGGTTTGGATTTAGATCTACCATCGGGAAATGTGTTCCAATCTTTGATTTGGGAATACTCACACTTGTTGTACTATTGACATTTGTCAAAGGTAATGATCGCATGTATGGTTTGTATAGATGTGAGTGTTGATAATCAATAGGCATTGTAAGGCTTTGAGCGTTCAATAGATTTGGATTACTCATAATGTATGGATCAAGTTTATATTCCATGTTCCTCTTGTGTTTTGACCTTGTTACAAAAGTGACCTCTAAGGTGTTTAGGACAAATGACGAGATGAAGGATGAAAAAGGGTGGATGATATGAGTGATGAACGTCTAGGAACTTTGGATCAAGGCTAGACTTAGGGTTTGATTTGGATAATGAACTTGTAAACCCTAAGATGTTGGATGTGATCTTAGGATGAACTTGTTCAAAGGATGGTTGATTTAATTAAATGTACGAGAAAGGATGTATTCCCACACACCTAATTAAACAAATGACTTTGATTTGATTTAAGGATGATTTACCCAAGTCTAGAATGATGTTTCTAAAGTTCTAAAGTTGTTTGTGGGATGAATTTTGATAAGTGTTTGAGATGGATGAAGTGTTTGATTTTGATACTAAGAGACTTAGAGAGACTTTGTTTACTAAGCCAAGGTATTGAAGAACACACTTTTTTCTAAAAATAATTTCAAAATCAGACGACCAATGTTTTGCATGAAAATCATATGACAAAAAGATATCAAGCACATGTGTGGGGTCGAATTTGTTATCTTTGCTTAGTGGATTCTTTTTACCACAAACACACTCTTGATTAGGTTTTCAACTGAATGTCCAATGTCACAACTTCTTTTCATCCCACAAAGTGCTGTGTGGAGGTTCCAAGAAATTAGGACAAGGGTTGCCTAATGTTGACCTTTGTAAGAGCAAATTAAGATGTAAACCCAATTACTTAGAAACCTCTAAGGACATAATCCCCAGGGTAAGCAATAGTTCTTGGATTTTTTCAAAGGTATTTTCTCTAACTAAGGGGTTTGAAATTCTCATGATGATGTTGAATGATGGTTTTCCAATGTTTTTGATAAACACACTATGTTTTCAAAAAAGCAATGTAACATCCTAGCTCAATTGGTACTTTTTTCTTGGTGGGCTTGCCTCATGCCTTTTGTAGTAGAAGAGATGATTTTACATGCAACCAAGGACAAAATATAAAGGTATGTTAAGAATGAAGTCTTAACCTCTATATTTCAACCAAGATTGGACATGGAAAGTAACTTCTTGGAATCTAAGTTCCAATGCACCACTTCGATAAAATCGTTGGATGGACTGGATGGCTACTACAAACAAGGTTCTTAATGACACAACATCAGGGACATGGCACCTTGCGAGTGTCCAACAAGCCACTAAAGGCTTTAATCAATCCTACTAGGGGCTCTTATACGTTTTACGGTAGTACCCCATTATGAAAGACACTGTACAACTAAGGCCTACATACCATGAGGACTTGACAGTTTAGTCTTATCCATTTATATACCGGCCTGAATGAAAAACTGGTTGGAGTCACCTTCGAGTTCTCCTTTCGGATGTGTCTCTTAGGCAGGCCCCTCTAAAGGTAAACAATAGCGAGCAAGCACATCCGTAGTTCGATCGATCTTCATTTAGAAACAAAGGGAGAACACACGCGATATACCTAACTCACACTCATAAAGTGTTTTGTTCAATTTTTTAAGCCCAAATCAAAGTGTGGAGGAAATCTTTTATGCAACTTAATGTCATCAAAAAGGCTTTTGATTCTCAAGATCGCCGTGAAGTGCGAGAGAAGTGCATACGCCTTTTTAGATGAGATTATTTTGCATAAAAGATTACAAAGCATAAAAGACACATGTTCGTTTTAAACTTTCAAAGCAATGATTCAATTCATTTTAAAGCACCAAGATGAAGTGTGAAATTTGTCTTGTTCAATTTTAGCCCAAAAGTAAAGTTTAGTCAATTTCTAAGGTTCATTTTAACCAACTTTAAAAGATCAAACCAATTGTTTAGTTCACGTAAAATAGAAAACAAAAGCAAGGAATGGACACTTCAAACTATTTCAATAAGCATTGAAAAATGCTCTTTTCAAGTTCCAATTTAGGGCCCATTTCAAATGTACTTGTTTTTGCTTCAATGTGCCAACGAAATGCTCCTGCAAGATAAAGAGACAAACACATGAGAATTAATTGTTAAGAGACAACTCAACAAATAAATATTGACAGAAATTGAATGTACAGTCAATGGGACTTTAAAGATGGCCTTCATGTGTCCACTTTCCTACCTGTTAACAACAAACGAGGAAATCAAAGCATCATCATCTTATATTTAAAGAGAATATCATATTTCGATTTATGAGTGAAAACAATAGACTTAGCGTATTCGTCTTGTCCTATCAGTACATTTCATTCCTAGTTTAAGGCACGGTGATGATCACCTATGGAATCATTCATGAGATACAAAGCTAAGTCAGTAATGACTCACATAGTGGGTGCGAAATTTATGGGGCTGTCACTTCAACAACTGAAGTTTTATTTAATGGAGAGAAGATTAATATTACTGGTGATTTTTTGAGCATATAGTTGTGCAAATATTTGAAATTTTGGGCCAACTTTATTTTCGTTAATTTACAGCTAACAGACCTTACCCATAATTGGTCCTAAAGTGACTATATTTACTTAAATATGTATTTGCATTCGACTCTCTGTACTATTGCAGTGCCTAGCACATCTTTTTACACCTTTCACCCACTCATCTAAGTGGTACGACATAGGATACGATTGTGACTGAGCCTGAAAATTGTGCCTACTAGGTTGATTAGAGGTTCATCTACCCAGTGTATGATCCATAAGTGCCTGAAAAAAGAAATATTTAGCGTGACCTGCCTGCTAATAAAGGAATTTAAATGCCATGAGCAGATGTAAATTTTAAAAAAACAAACTTTCAATGCTATTAGCGGGCATAATTGAATAATAACAAACAAAAGACGCTATAGGCTTTCAAGAAAATGCATTCAAAAGGTGTAAAGCTAGTCGAGCAAGCTGGAAGCACAGATAAGGTGTGTGAAATTTTTTGACAGAATGCCTGGAAGAACATGAAGCGCAGACAAGGCATGTGGACTATTTTGACAAAAACCCCTCAAAGAACAATGACTTATGGTACCTCATAAATGCGTTGTGTGACAACAAGAATGTAGACCATAAGATTGGCATATATAATGTGATTGGCAGGTCTAAAACCATCGAACAAATGGATTCTAGAGACTTTCAACCTACTACAATATCTTCATCTTGATTATAGTGCCAATAGTAGTAAGATTGCATGGCCAAACTTGCTTCCCTGTATGCTGAGTATCCAAGTTGATGTTCCATATACCTGCAGAAAATTTCAATGCAAAAGTTATTCATGATTTAACATAAGTCAAATATTCTGACAAAAAAGAAGAATTCTGAAAGCTACTAGCAGTGTGAATGAAACTTTTTGTGTTACATGGAACTCTATTTGACCTATGATGTGGCATCATATCAGATCTTCACTTGATTCGTTGTTTCTTCCTATTTCAGATACTTTGACTCAATTTATTGCTTTTATTGACAATAATGAAGGACTGGTCGCCTAGGCAGTGATTTAGACATATGCATAAGAAGTTGGATTGTGCATTATTAAAGGATAGATGTAAAAATGCATGATGCATGCACCTACACTGCCCTCATTAAAATTGGAAGGTAATAACATCATGTCTTAGCAGATACGTACACCTCTCTAATCTGCTTCAAAACATGTAAACAAAAGAGCTTCAAAATGCGCAAAAAGAGGGAATTTCCTATCATTCAGACCCACGTATGAGTATGACTTGGCACAAAGGCGTAAACCCATTCAAAAGGTTTTCAAGCAAGTACATTTAATCTGCGTATGAAACAGAAACAATAGATACACACTTTCAAGTAGATACGTTTGGAAGATGTGTGTCAAAAATAGCGAATAAAGTGTCCAAGAAAATGTAATGAAACATTTAAAGACTATCTATTTAATGAAATTTGTGCAGGTGTAAAGACAAATTCCATAACCGCATCCCTCCTACCTGCGCAATACACCAAAAATCAATAACAATAAGCAGGGTACTAAAGATAGAACTTTTCTCACGTTAGAAACCAAGTTCAAAGTTGTATTCCAACATGTAACCCCCAAAAAGAAGTCAATAAAAAACTTATGCCGACAAGTCAATGTGTAACCAAAAAAAGATGTGTACACATTTACTTGAGTCTTGGGAAGACAAATTGAAGTACAAACTCTCATTTCTTGTTTGTGGTGGAGATTGGGAACAACTCAAAGTTCATACGCTGCCTCATGTGAAGTAAGGACATCTCAACGGCAGTGACAGACAAGGCTGTGGTGACATCCCTAGGCATTGCTCTACCCAGTGCCATATTGTGTATTAAGCATGCTGCCTGCGTGATAAAGTTGTCCAAAACTTTTAGATTGGGAAGCAATCCCAATATTAATCCAGAACATTAGCTCCTGTGTAATTTGAATACATACAAAACTGACTGAGATATTCAATGAAAACCAACACCAAGTGCAAATCCGTGGGTATGCAAAGAGCTGAAATCATAGATTTTTTTCATTCGAGTTTCATATCTAGATTAGCTTAAACTTTGGCAAGAATTTTTTTTTTTGAAGGAAATAATACATGGTAGGATATCAGTTAAATTCGAGTTTCACCAACAGTCTAAAAGGTAAAGATGAGGGATTCACTCAGAAAATCACAGAGGATAGATTACTAAGATTGCTTAACATCACAGAGATGATTTTGACAATAAGATCAAGCCCTCCTTCTAGCGCCATATGTAGGACCCTAAATCTGCATTGGCTCAAAAACAAAAACCCTTAGTATTGTTAGTAAACCAAAGCAAATAAAAGATCCCCTATAAGATTCACCTAATCACAAGAATAAAGCCAAAGAAACAAGTAAAACATAGAAAGACATCATTCTAATAATCAAACTAGCATCTTATAGTGGATTGGTGCTTCTATGGAAAGAAGCCCTTTCCCAATCCTTGATTAAGCTCCATGATATGATATTTTGATGATCAAGATGATGGATAGGCAAAATCAGTTCTTCAATGAAGAGTGACTTTGCATGGATGATTTGTGGATGATTCTGGAGGATTTGCTCAAAATTGAAGCTTCTATTTAAGGATTTACAAATGCTAAGTGTTGAAGAGGGACCAATGTGGGACTAAGACTGGACAAATGACAGGAAGACACTTGTCAAGTGGTGAGTGGTTGATGCGTGTGCAAGATTAGGGAAATGTGCCCATGAGAGGGAGAATTTGAATTCAAATTTGGCAATAAATTTAGAGAGGGGGACAAGAAAAAGAGCAATAAATGCAATGTTGGAGGGACAAATCAACTTGTCATGATTTTCAAATTTGAGGGCCATGTTGAGTGAAAATATTGGTTTTAATAAATCAATAAATTGATTTATTTGTGCAAGTGGCATAATCTAGAGAATGCAAGTGGGTGAGATTAGCATTTAATCATGGTTAGATTAAATTAATGATGATTAGGATGATTTGACCAATTTGACATGATTTAGGGATTTAAATCAAATCAAAGTGAGATGAATGATGATTTGAGTTTTAATTAAATAAATGATTGATTTATTTAATCAAAGAAGGAATGATAGGCTTAAATCAAATAAAGTTAATTTATTTAATTTAAATGGATGATGAACTTGATTTTCCTATTGAATGGATCAATGTGAATTTGATTTATGAATGAGCAGATGCATATGCATAATGCTAATTTGACGTGTCTACAGGAAAAATAGAATGAGAAGATGATGGTTCCTCCACTTCACAATGATTTTGAATGATGTTGGCCAATACTTCATCTTCATCTTGAAGATGTATGAAAGAGATTCTACCCAACATCATAAGTTGTGCCATAAAATTAACTTCCTTGGCCTCTTCACCAATAGGTGGCCATATAGAATTATCCAGATCATTTGATGGCTGAGCAGGAGGGTGGAGGATAAGTTTTTTGGTGCTCTTTCCATCAGAAATGGTCATGTCTCCTATCTTGCATCCAATATATGCATCTATTGTTGCTAACCATGGCCTTCCTAGAATGATAGGGTACCTATCAAGTGCGGCTTTAGGAGAAAGAATCATGAAATCTATTGGGTACTCCCATGAGTCCATAGTTACCACAAGGTCCTCTACTACACCATTAGGGTTAACAGTTGAACTATCAACAAGCTACATGATAGTAGGAGTAGGTCTCATGCTTGTAACGTTTAGTTGCTACAAAATATCCTTGGTCATTACATTTATTACTGCTCCTAAGTCAATTAGAGCATTCTTTATTTGGATCCCATTTATAACAACTCCTACCACAAGACTTCCTAGATCATTATATTTGGGAACAGTCACTTTCTCGAGCATGATGTCAGCTAGTTGTCCCACCACATGAACTGTAGTGGGGTTTTTCTTCTTCTTGCCTAGCTTCTTAAGGAATGTTTCCTTAATTTCCTTGCCATAGATTGGAACATATTGTATGGCCTGAAATAAAGGTATCTAGACACATATATGCTTCAAATGATCCAAGATGTCAAAGGTTGTGTCCTCCTTTTCTTCCTTTTTCTTGGAAACTTCCAATCTCTAAGGAAATGGTGGTTCTTATTCAGTCTGCTTGACTGGGACTGGTTTAGGATTTTTAGGTGCAATTGGCTAAATGGGATCATTTAGAGATTCCTCTTCCTCTTCCACATGAAGCTCAGTAATAATGGTGATGGGGGATTTAAAATACTTTCATTTAAGTTGTTTTATGTTTAAAAAGACTTATTGTTATTATTAATTAACATGACTGGTGGTAGACAATGGATTAACATATTTTCTTATTTTACTTTATGTTTAGCTACAATAGTGAGAATATTGGATATGATAGCTTATGTTAAATGTGTTGCTTTATGATCATTTTTTATGAGATAATTATGCTCCATCAATCTTTATTACCATAATTGTTGTCCTTTTCTTAAGGGTGTTAAACAAGATATCTTAAAAGTTGATGAGATGGTTAAACTTTTTGTTTAATCATGACGATGACTACACATAGATAGGCCCTGTTGGATGATGAATCACTCAAGTCCAACTTGATTTCTTCATAGTCGGTTGTGGAACATTTACTTCCAATGCCAATCTGGCATAGTTCTGGCATCGTCCTCTTTTGTTCACTTCAGTTCTATTTTAAATTTGATTGTAATCTTTAGTTGGTCGCCATAAGTTTTGGAAGTTAATGCCATGTTAGGATCTAATAAGGATATTATTATAAATATCCATGTTTTGGATTTGGTTAGGAGTTAGACAATTTTCAATTAGAATTTATGTGATATCAAGAAATACTTTGTTCTATGTTCTACTTTTGATCAATGGAAAGAAAATCAAGAAGTTAATTGATTTATTGTGTCAAAGGATCTTACTCAAGGAAGAGTAGGGCCCGCTCAACCTTTGGGACAATCTTATGTTGGTATTTTTGTCAAGTTATGTTATTTTTTGTTTTCTTATATTAAATTTGCAATATAGATTAATTTTGAATTATTCAATTGAGAAAATCATTTTCTATTTTAGGTAAATGTTGAATCTAAATTGTTATTTCTATTCCGATTATCCTTTCTAGTTTTAGTTTGTTCCAGTTATATTAAGTTGTTAGAATGGTTAGATTCGGTGGATAAAATCGTTATCTTAAATTGTTAGAATCATTGTAAGGGTTTTCTAATTGATTCAATTCAGATGATGTTCGAAGTAGTTAAACTTAGTGTTCATATGTTAAGTTTCATTGAAGCAATGTTAGGAATGTATGGAAAGATGGAATTGAAGTTTGTTGAAAATATGTTCATGGAGATTAGTTTTTATGCTTTCTAGAATAATTATCATTTTCCTACAATTCATTCCTACTCTTAAATTAGTGCTTAAATTCTAGTAATTAAGTTATGGATTTCTTTTGAAGCAAAATAGAATTAATTTGAATTATGTGTTTTAAATTAGGAATTAAAGTAATCATTAATTATTTCCATGAATTGGTCTAAATCGAAGTCAATAAAGTTAGAATTAAGTCAATAGGATTTTAAATTAGAAGATAAGATTGATTTAAATCTTAGGAATCAGTCGCTACAGTTTAGCTCCTAAAAGCTCCTGAAGTAGGAAAAATGATATTTGGAGTCATTGTTTATAGTGAAAATCCCCCAAAAAGAATCTGTGAAAACTATTCTTATTGCATATTACTCTGAGACACACCCGGTTCGATAAATAAATTGATTAAATGATGCAATTTGTGATATCAATGACCTTGCCCATCAAATGGATGTGGAAGGGGTTGGTAAATTAGTTATTGAATGTAAGTGGATGTCACTTACACTCACAATGTATGCAGAGAATTTATTCGGATCAGCAAAGTATACTGGTTGTTGTTGTGGTTTATTGTTTGGATTGGGTGTGGGATGAGCTAGTAGCTGAGTAGGTTTAGGTGGGTTTGAGCTTGGATTAGTAGGAGGAGGCATTACATAGGATTTTTTGGGTTGAGAAGGTGGCTACATGTAGCTATTTTTCTGGTTTGGCCATTGCTATCCTCCCCTCCATTGATTTGTTTGTTGCCAATTTCCTTGAAATTGTTGCCAATTCCCCTAAGGTTGCTGCCATTGGGGTGGAGAGTTTTGATGATTAGGCCAGGTATTTGGAGGGTTACTCCAAGGTTGTGGTGGATATCCTCCATAGTTGGATGGATATGGAGGTTTCTATTGGTTACCAGATGAATAAGAATTGAAATATGGCCCAACAAAAGAGAGTGGATCTGGTGGAATACCTTGTCTTGGAGCCCATGGCCTCCTTTGTGCAACATAGTAGACTTGATCTTCTTCAACCTGAATTGGATTGAACTCAGTGCAATCTACTTGCTGTCAAAATTAGCTATCATCTTGCATTTGCAGTACTTCTTTTGTTTGCAATGAGGGAAATATTCTACCAACATTGCCTCTACCTCCTGTTGTTTCTTCTTGGCCTAAAGTGTATCTAGCTGAGTAGCTAGATTTTTTATAATGCCTTTCTTGAAGTCTACTAGCAAGTGAGTAATCTCCATTCTTGAAACTCCATTAGTAGATGAATTACCCATAGAGGATTGGTAAGCTCTCCCTTTCTTTGAAGCTACCCTAGAGTAGTTTTGACATATCTTCTTGATATCCTCCCAAGGAACTTGGTATATATCTCCTCCTCCCATCAAGTCTAAGGCATCAGTGTAGTTGTCATTAATTCTTCTTAGGAAAATCAACTTTTATGAGTTTTCATTGAGTGTATGGTGTGGAGATTTCTGTAAGCAAAAAAAAAAATTGCAATGTAATCCTCCAGGCTCTCATCTTCCTTTTGTTGCATCCTAAAAAAATCATCTCCTCTCATGTCACTACCCTTGCCGATTGGTTAGGGATGTTTCTATTTGCATCACCCATACCTGCTTGATGTAGTTCCAAAGCAAAGGGATTCTTAAGTTGATTTTGATCTTTAGAGGAAATTTGAAAACTCGTCAAATTAGGAAATACATCAACATAAGGCTCTGGATCTTCTTCTTCTTCTTCTCTTGGTAGGTTCTAATATTCAACTAGTTGGAATGGATTAGGATTGTTAGGAATGAATCTCCCATAAGAATCTCTCCTCCTTCCTCTATGCATGCAGTATCAACTCACTATCAACTAGCTCACACAAAGAATTGGCAAAAGAATAGTGGATCATTACTTTCCTAAATGATAGGTATACTAAGAACAACTTTCAAAAATACCACGGCAAGAAAAACTATCAATGAATCTAAAGAACTCCCTAGTTTGACACCATACCCAACAATGGCGCCAAAAAATGTTGTCCTCCAACAGTGATCTAACACCTAATCCCTTACAACTATGATTCAAAGATTGGACATCTAAACTGAATAGCCATTTCAATCATCATGAAGGTGCATTTAACTTTTCAACCCAAGAATGTGAACTTGAAATGGGTCAGCACAGTGTGTGCATTAAGGATCCAAAGTAGCCATATTCATTCTACAACTAAGAGAAATATAACATTGAAGGTAAATTGCTTGGAAAGGAATAACATAAATGTTGAACATCAACCAACAACTATACTAAGTTGAAATGCACAATAGAAATGAAAATCTGAGCAAATAAATAGGAAACTACTATGTATGCTTTGGCTGCAGGAATAGTCACATAATGGAATTCTAGTGGCTATAGGAATAGTCAGTGCCATATTTTTAACTAATTACTGAACATAAAATAATAACTAAAATAAAATAAACTAAAGGAAAAAATGCTGACCAAGTGGGCCCCCTTGGATGGGTATCCTCTAAAACTAATGTAAACTCAAATGCACGGACTTATAACTTCATTTTATTCAGTGGAAAACATGAGTACAATAGAGCAGCATAACTGTATTACTGAAAACTAAGAATGCAAGTACATCATCAGATCATGCAACCTTCTAAGAAGAAGCATTCGAGTCTTATTTATAGGAAAAGAAGCTACTAACTAATCACCTAGCAAGGTGGTCAACTCCAACAGATTAGAAGGATGCCACTTTAGGAAAAGCATGAAAAGTGGAGAGGTGGTTACACATGCGTAGAATCTGGTTAGACATGCTTGCCTCAACGTAGATTGAGCACAATGGTAATGCCTATATTCACTCAACAACAATAAAGACCATTTACAAGGTGGTTACAACTTGATTTGCATGAGGAACCTCCTGCCATCGAGAGTCTTCCCTCCATTTACCTATGAATGACCACCTCATTGACCATTATAGTGAATGTCCAGTTGGCAAAATCTTCTCCCATTTCACAGGCCTCTAATCATATCTGCATGGCAATATTAGTACACACAATAATCACATATTTGTAACTATCTTAAAGAACATTCATTAATCCACACTTGTAGAATTAACACAGATAGTCCATATAACATGTCAATGTCATTAAAGATTTATAGAAATAAAATTAGGCCCAATGTCTATGGCTTTGAGGAAATATCAACATTCAAACATCAAGGTCCATGACAACTTTATCAAATAGATCATAAATTCTACCAAAATTAAACCATAAACTAGACTCATCAGGTATTAAGGTTTAAGGGTTGAGGGTTGAGGGACTAGGGTTGAGGGTAAAGTGTAGAAGTTATAAGGGTTTAGGGTTGAGAGTAGAGGGTTTAGGGTATAGGTTTGAGGGTATATGGTTGAAGGATTAGGTTGAGGGTCTAATGTAAAGGGTAGAGGGTATAGGGGTTGAGGGTTTAGGGTTTAAGGGTTGATATTTGAGGGATTAAGGGTTGGGGGTTGAGAATTTAGGGTTGAGGGTTTAATGTATAGGGTAGAGGGTAGAGGGTATAGGTTTTAAGGGTTGAGGGTTGAGTTTAAGGTTGAGGGTAGATGATTGAGGGTATAGGGTTGAGGGTCCAATGTATAGGGGTTGAGGGATTTAGGGTTTAAGGGTTGAGGGTTGAGGGTAGAGGGTGGAGGGTTTAAGGGTTGATGTATTAAAGGTTGAAAGTTTAGGGATTAGGGTAGAGATTTTTCTTGGGTTTAAGGGTTGAGGAATTAGGGTTGAGAGTAGAGGGTATTGGGTAGAGGGTAGAGGGTTTAAGGGTTGAGGGTTGAGGGTTGAGGGTTTAAGGGTTGAGGATTTAGGGTTGAGGGATTAGGGTAGAGAGGGAGGGATGGATGCATAGAGAGATGGAGGGAGAAGTGAGATAGAGAGAAGGAGAGAAGTGGGTGGAGAGATAGAGATATATGAGGGTTGAGGATCCAATGTTTAGGGTAGAGGGTTGAGAATTGAGGGTATATGGTTGATGACCTATAAGGTTGAGGGAGTAGGGTTGAGGATACATATGGTTGAAGGATTAGGGTCGAGGGTCCAATGTATGGGGTAGAGGGTATTGGGGTTGATGGTTTAGGGTTTGAGGGTTAAGGATTAAGGGATTAAGGGTTGAGGGTTGAGAATTAAGGGTTAAGGGTTTAATGTATAGGGTAGAGGGTAGAGGGTTTAAAGGTTTATGGTTTAAGGGTTGAGGGTTGAGGTTTTAAGGTTGAGGGTAGAGGATTGATGGTATAGGGTTGGGGGATTAGGGTTGAGGGTTGAGGGTCTAATGTATAGGGTAGAGGGTATAGGGGTTTATGGATTAGGGTTTAAGGGTTGAGGGTTGAGAGATTAAGGGTTTGAGGGTTGAGGGATTAGGGTAGAGAGTTTACTTGGGTTTGAGGGTTTAAAAGTTGAGGGTAGAGGGTATTTGGTTGAGGCTAGAGAGTAGAGGGTAGAGGGTTTATGGTTTAAGGGTTGAGGGTATATAGTTGAGGGATTAGGGTAGAGAGGTAGGGATGGATGGAAGGAGAGATGGAGGGATAAGTGAGATAGAGAGGAGAGAAGAGGAGGGAGGGACACACATATATGAGGGTTGATGATCCAATGTATAGGGTAGAGTGTTGAGAATTGAGGGTATAGGGTTGATGGTTTAGGGTATTGGGTTGAGGGTATAGGTTTGAGTGATTAGGGTTGAGGGTCCAATGTATAGGGTAGAGGGTATCAATGTTGAGGGTCGAGGATTACGGGATTAAGGGTTGAGGGTTGAGGATTGAGGGATTAAGGGTTCAGGGTTGAGAATTTAGGGTTAAGGGATTAATGTATAGGGTAGAGGGTAGAGGGTAGAGGGTAGAGAGTAGAGAGTAGAGGGTTTAAGGGTTTAGGGTTTAAACGTTGAGGGCTAAGGGTTTAAGGGTTGAGAGTAGAGGATTGAGGGTATAGGGTTGGGATATTAGGGTTGAGGGTCCAATGTATAGGGTAGAGGGTATAGGGGTTGAGGGAATAGGGTTTAAGGGTTGAGGGTTGAGGGATTAATGGTCAATAGGGTTGAGGGTTAGGGTAGACATTTTACTTTGGTTTAAGGGTTGAGAAATTAGGGTTGAGGGTAGAGGGTATTGGGTTGAGGGTAGAGGGTAGAGGGTTTAAGGGTTTAGGGTTTAGAGTTTAGGGTTTAGGGTTGAGTGTTTAATGGTTGAGGTTATACAATTTAGGGATTAAGGTAGAGAGGGATGGATGGAAGGAGGGAGAGATGGAGGGATAAGTGAGATAGAGAGAAGGAGAGAAGAGGAGGGAGATACAAAGATATATGAGGGTTGAGGATCCAATGTATAGGGAAGAGGGTTACAAATTGAGGTTATAGGGTTGAGGACCTATAGAGTTGATGGTTTATGGTATTGGGTTGAGGGTATACATGGTTGAAGGATTAGGGTTGAGGGTCCAATGCATAGGGTAGAGGGTATCGAGGTTGAGGGTTTAGGGTTTAAGGGTTGATGATTGATGGATTAAGGGTTGGGGGTTGAGAATTGAGGGTTGAGGGTTTAATGTATAGGGTAGAGGGTTTAAGGGTTGAGGGTTGATGGTTTAAGGTTGAGGGTAGAGGATTGACGGTATAGGGTTGGGGGATGAGGGTTGAGGGTCCAATGTATAGGGTAGAGGGTATACGGGTTGAGGGATTAGGGCTTAAGGTTTGAGGGTTGAGGGTTGAGGGTTGAGGGATTAGGGTAGAGAGTTTCCTTGGGTTTAAGGATTTAAGGGTTGAGGGATTAGGGTTGAGGGTTTAGGGCTTATGGTTGAGTGTTTAACGGTTTAAGGGTTGAGGGTATATGGTTTAGGGATTAGGTTAGAGAGGGAGGGAGAGATGGAGGGAGAGATGGAGGGAGAGATGGAGGGATAAGTGAGATAGAGAGAATGAGAGAAGAGGAGGGAGGGACAAAGATATATGAGGGTTGAGGATCCAATGTATAGGGTAGAGGGTTGAGGATCCAATGTATAGGGTAGAGGGTTGAGAATTAAGAATATAGGGTTTGAGGACCTATTGGGTTGAAGGTTTATGGTATTTGGTTGAGGATATAGGGTTGAGGGATTAGGGTTGATGGTACATATGGTCGAAGTATTAGGGTTGAGGGTCTAATGTATATGGTAGAGGGTATCGAGATTGTGGGTTTAGAGTTTGAGGGTTGAGGATTGAGGGATTAAGGGTTGAGGTTTGAGAATTGAGGGTTGAGGGTTTAATGTATAGGGTAAAGGGTTTAAGGGTTTAGGTTGAGGATTTAATATTGAGAGTAGAGGATTAAGGATATAGGGTTGGGGGATTAGGGTTGGGGGATTAGGGTTGAGGGTCCAATTTATAGGGTAGAGGGTATAGGGGTTGAAGGATTAGGGTTTAAGGGTTGAGGGATTAAGGGTCAAGAGGGTTGAGGGATTAGGGTAGAGATTTTACTTGGATTTAAGGGTTGAGGGTTGATGGTTTATGGTTTAGGGTTGCATGTTTAAGGGTTTAAGGGTTGAGGGTTGAGGGTTAAGGGTTTAGGGTTTAGGGTTCCATGTTTAAGGGTTTAAGGGTTGATGGTTTAGGGTTGAGGGATTAGGGTAGAGAGGGAGGGATGGATAGAGAGATGGAGGGAGAAGTGAGATAGAGAGGAGAGAAGAGGAGGGAGGGACAAAGATATATGAGGGTTGAGGGTTGAAAATTGAGGGTATGGGTTTGATGACCTATAGGGTTGAGGGATTAGGGTATTGGATTGAGGGTATAGGATTGAGGGATTAGGGTTGAGGGTACATATGGTTGAATGATTACTATTTATGGTCCAATGTATAGGGTAAAGGGTATTGAGTTGAGGGTTTATGGTTTGAGGGTTGAGGATTGAGGGATTAAGGGTTGAGATTTGAGGGTTAATGTATAGGGTAGAGGGTTTAAGGTTTGAGGGTTGATGGTTTAAGGTTGAGGGTAGAGGATTGAGGGTATAGGGTTGGGGGATTAGTGTTGAGGGTCTAATGTATAGGGTAGAGGGTATAGGGGTTGAGGGATTATGGTTTAAGGGTTGAGGGTTGAGGGTTGAGGGTTGAGGGATTAAGGGTAGAGAGTTTACTTGGGTTTAATGGTTTAAGGGTTTAAGGGTTTAAGGGTTGAGGGATTATGGTTGAGGGTAGAGGGTTTAAGGGTTTAGGGTTTAGGGTTGAGTGTTTAAGGGTTTAAGGGTTGAGGGTTTAAGGGTTGAGGTTTTAGGGCAGAGAGGGGTGGATGGATGGATAAAGATATGGAGGGATAAGTGACATAGAGAGTAGGAGAGAATTGGGGGGAGGGAAAAAGATATATGAGGGTTGAGGATTCAATGTTTAGGGTAGAGGGTTGAGAATTGAGGGTATAGGGTTGAGGACCTTTAGGGTTGATGGTTGAGGGTATTGGGTTGAGGTTATAGGTTTGATGGATTAGGGTTGAGGGTACATATGGTTTAAGTAT
>VDFB02018296.1:15737229-15769757 GCA_007258455.2 Sequoia sempervirens | reverse complement strand
TAGTGTAGAGGGTAGAGGATTTAAGGGTTAAGGATAGAGAGTAGATGGTTAAGGGTAGAGGGGAGAGAGATAGGAGGAGTGAGTGAGTGAGTGAGAGAGACTTGAGAGAGGGAGAGAGGGTAGGAGGGAGAGAATTGAGAGAGAGAGAGAGAGGGAGGGAGTGAGAGAGATATAGAGGATAGAGGGTAGAGGGTTTAGAATTGAAGGTATAGGGTTGAGGACCTATAGGGTTGATGGTTTATGGTATTGGGTTGAGGGTATAGGGTTGAGGGATGAGTGTTGAGGGTAGAGGGTAGAAGGTTTAAGGGTTTAGGGTTTAGGGTTTGAGTGTATAGGTTTTAGGGTTTAGGGTTGTGGGTAGAGGGTTGAGGCTTTAAGGGTAGAGGGATTAAGGGTTGTGGGTTGAGGGTAGAGGGTAAAGAGAAAGAGAGAGAAAAGAAACCTATAAAAAATCAACTTTCTCATAGCACAAGCGTGTTTTGAAGTAGTAGAGATATAGTTGTTCTTTTAGCAAGACATAATGCACTCGTGTTATAATGCAAGTGTGTTTTGTCTTGCTCTAAAAATAGTAAAAAATAAATACACTCATGATCTCAAGGCCTACATTTTGAATATTCTCCCGGTTATGTGCGTTCTCTGACAAGAAAGAGCTTTTTGATGATTTTGTGAAGTGTGCATGAATGTTTTTCACATTTCACCACCTTTTCCATGATCTTTCCACCACATTTTCATGAAATAACATATTTTTCATGTTGAAAGGCATATAATATCAATTCAAGTCTGAATTCCATTCAAGAGTGATATACAATTCAAGTTTGGAGGGGAACAAGCTTTTGAAAAAGTCAAATTGTTGAGGAGTTTGAAGAAAGAAGAAGCAAAGACTACATAATTGGGTAGAAATCCTTCATATGAAACTATGATTTTTTAGGTATGTGAAGTATTTACACATTTTCTTTCATCCTATTATGGCTTTCTTTCATTTTTGTTATTTTTCATAATCTATGTTGATCATTGTTTGTTTGTCATTATAACCTTAGCTTGTCAATGCACATTTTATATTACACAATTCTTTACACTTGCCAATTACATTTTTAAACCACATCTCCTTGAGGAATTTTGTTAAACAATTGACTTACCTTGTGTATGCTTCCACAATTTGTATGCACATATATATGAAATAAGTTATAAGGAAGTAAAATAATACATCATTTATCAATCCTTTACTATGGATGTGCATACCACTCTCCAAAGCTTTCATTTTGGTATAGGCATGGCGGATGTTGGAAAATGTAGTTGAATTTGGTTTTACACCTACAATTTGCATATGCTTGAAATTTTCTAAATCCTTTTCAATAAATCTATTTTTTGCATTTCATGCAATCATTATAGTCCATGAGGACATATCTCATTGAGGTATTTTTTCAATAAATTATACCAAGTAGTTGATTGCCTTGTCTATGCTACAAAATTTTTCATACATGTCTCTAAAAATTGGAATATACTCCTCCCACATTGATATATCTTTAAATCTATTTTGGATTTCATCTCTATTTATAAATTTACCTTATCAGTAAACTTATCTCATCACTTATGTTGTGATATATTTTAAATGTTTCCTTGATTAGTCTACCTACAAGGGATTCTAAACCTTCTCTTCACTATTTCAAGACTCTTTATTCAAGGCTAAGTTAGTAACATGGGGAAAGGTGTAGCTTATTTTGAAATCATGGCTCAAAATGGAAGCATGGACAAGGCATTTGAATTGTTTGACAATAATGTTTTTGTATAAATGTATGCAAAATGTGGTAGCATTGAAAAGCTAGTGAGCTCACTAGCTTGCCAATGTAGTAGGGTTGACAAGGTAGGGGCAGCATATACATCACCATGAGACCCCATTTCTATGAGGCATACACTACTCCTACCTTATCAAACCCTACCACATTGGCAAGCTAGTGGAGAACCACTAGCTTGGAAAAGGCATTTCAATTGTTTGAAAAGGCATTTGAATTCACATGCCTTGTCCATGCTTCCATTTTGAGCCTATCTTGCAATCATGGCATGCCACATTACCACATTTATTTAAGGAATTCCATCGAATAAATTCATGTGACCTTTGTCTATGCTATAAATACTCTTCTACAAGATGATTGTAAGTATTTTGTATGAAGCCTTGAATGACATATATTTCATTTATTTGTATGGATTTATTTTTTAGGAACTAATATTCATCACATTACCATGCTATAGATAAAATTATCTGTTATCGGAGGAAACGAACAAGGAAAAAACTAACAATAGAAGAGTATGAAACCAATAAAGCAAAGGAGAGAGAATGGATGAGGAAATATCATGAAAAGAATAAATTGGATACGATTGACAAAACAAGCCAATTGAAGAGGAACCTCAACCATCAAAAAGAGAAAAAAATTGGCAACACAAAGGGCATGAATGTGAAAGCATTTTGGTAAGGTAGATTCAAATATCATAGTTAGAGACACACCCTCTACCACAAGTGAATACGAAAGGAAACCATTAAGCACAAGCGAATATGGAGGGACATTGTCTATTGCAAGTGAATATAGTTGGACACCATCAACCACATATCAAGTTGAGAGTACATCATCACTCAGATTTGGCAAAGAAGGTACACCATAATCCCCATGTGAATCTTAAGGTATGTTTTCTATTCCACCCTCAATCAAAGGTATGCAATCTAGCCCACCACACTTAAATATTGATGAAATTCCTAATGTTGAGATGCATGTATCTAGGAGAAAACCACCTAGAATTTTGTGTAGAAAGCCAAAGTATTTGATTAATATTGATGAGGATACTTTGTAGCACATGGAAGGTAAGATTTTAGCACACACTTGTAGAAGATATGCTGATAAGATTTAGAAATTATTTTTGAAAGGCTAAATGAGACTACAAGATGTCAACTATTTGTTGAAATGACGCATGGTATAAAGTATAGAAACATCATGAAGACTCTTGGGTTGAGAAAATCAAATGATTCAAGTGAAAACACTATTGTGAAAAATCTAATGAATGCTTATGAAAGTGTGGGTAAGACCTCACGCTCAAAGGATAGTAATGCCACTTGACGTGTCATTACATCGACTTTGGTAAGTATTCAAACAAAGAGATATCATCTCATTAGAAAGATGAGTGAACAATTGAGAATTAATAGAAATTCTTTATCAAGAGTCATTCAAAGGCGAAAAAGAATTGAGGGCACCTATTCAAATGAGTTATGGGAATTATTAGGGATACTACCATGAAAAGATAGAAAATTTGTTGAAGCATTAAGAACACTAATTGAAGAGTATTGGAAGAATAACAAAAGGACATCTCTGAATCAAAGGGATGTGGTAAGAAGGAGAATCAGTAGTCGAAATTGTGAGCCACATCCAAAACATTTTTTGGATACGACTCAAACCCATTTTTTTCATAAATTTCAATCAGATTATCCTCAAATTAGTATTTATCAAAGATATTTTGAAATGATTAAACCTTTTTATGTCCAGTTGAATCACACATGCACTACTTGTTGTTGTAGACTACATATTGAGTTCTCTAACCATTATGATGTTTATCGTTCTATATGTTTATATTTGCATACTAACGATGTTTTGTAGGATTGTGGCTTACAAGCCCCACCAACATCTTCAAGAGAGTTCTTATCAAAAAAATTATGTGAAATAGAGGATGGAAAAATATTCTATAGGACACTATGCTTGGATGGTTCATGTCAGCGTTGCAGTGGCTTGCAACGTATGCAAATATGTCAACATATGGAAAGCATAGATGAGGTGGGACAAAAACTAGTAGAGTTTGGGGAGTATAAAATAGTGGAATACAATACAAAAGATGGTAATAAAGAAAAAAGGTGTGATTTGGTTATTTAGAAGATTCCAATGTATCAGTTTATGTCCATGTTTCGTGACAATATAGTGTATGAGTATGCAAGGCATACCAATAGAGCCTGATGGTTGAACTCACAATTCAAGCTATGCAAGGAAACCTTTCCAGTTGGCAGCATAGTTTCAGTGGTTGACTTTGCAGAGAACTACACTCTACAACCATAGCATGAGGTGCAGTCATAATATTACAGCTCCACACAGGTTTCAATATTTGTGCTCATAGAATTCATTCATGTAGTTGATAATATAGAGGACCAAAGGACTTGGTATTGAGGGAGTATCACTTTTATATTGGTGATGATCACACACATTCTCTAGATTTCATGCAAGGTTTCTTCTAGATGTTCTACAGTGATTTGGCTTAGAGGGGCATATCATATAGTCAGTGTTGGCCTCCTACAATGGTTTAATAACTAAGCCTTTAGTGTTGTGAATTAGAGATTGAACATCTGCACTAAGTAGCTATCTCACTCATCATGAAGGTGCATTTCACTTGTCAACCCAGGGACGTAAACTTAAAATGGGTCAACACTATATGTGCACTAGGACTCTACTGCATTCATCCATAAACTAGGAAAGAACCAATGCTAGAAATAAGGTGTTGGAAGGAAATAAACTTAAAAACTAAACATGAATGAACATCTGCACTAATCATTAACAACTAGACTAGAAATAAATATAGAAATGGCAATCTCACCAAAACGACAAGAAACTACTTTGTCTGCCTTGGTTGTAGGAATAGACACAAAATGTAATTTCAATGGCTGTAGGAATAAACAGTTGCTGAAATTGAAACTAACTATTGAACAAAAAATAACTTTTAAACTAATAGATGGAATTCTTACCAAGTGGGCCCCCTTGGGTAAGTCTCCCTTACACCAACTTAAATGCAACAACTCAGAATGTCATATTATTTCTTGAAAGAAAAGTACATCTCAACAATAGAACTGTAAAACTAGAAAATGAAAGTAAAAACTTAGAATATCCAACCTTATCAAAAGGAGCATCTGACCATTATTTATATTGAAAAACTACTGACTAACCCTAACTACCTAGGTAGTCAACTCCATCAAAATAGGAGGATCTCACTTATTAAAAGCATAAAAAAAGATGGAGGAAGTTATGCATGCGCTAAATTGGTCAAACCAAACTTGATTCAACAGGAATCTAGCAAAACACACTCCTTAGATTTTCTCAACAATAAATATGACCATTAAAAAGGTGGTTACATTCTTTTTTCTGAATTAGAAATTTCCCTCCATGAGATTTTTCCCGCTTTGACTTCTTAATGATCAAATTCTTGACTTCTTAGTAATCGACCAATCTGGCAAGAATTTCTCCCATGTAGAAGGCTTTGTTGACATCAATATTTTAGTGGAAACCTACACAATAGCATTAGCACACACAAAAAAATGTATATCTATAGTTACCTTAGTAACATTCATCCAACCACTAGTAAATTCAACATAGATAATCCTCATGGCATGATAATGTCATTGAAGTCACAAAGATAAAGATTTTGTCCAAATTTTATGGTTTTAAGGAAAATATCAACAACCAAGTGTCAAAGTCTATGATAGAAACATAAAATATATAATTTTTCATATCAAAATTGAGCCATTAATTGAGCTCATTAGTCATCATATAATATGGTCGGATAACTGTACAACAAAATTCAAGAACTTGTTCATGTTCTATTGGTTGTGTAGGATGCATGTCATTACAGGTGTTCAACATATGTGGAACTTTTGTGAGGCTGGGAATGGAAAGGGGGAGTATAATGGTGCAAGAGCATGTGTGAAAAGATAATTAGCATGAAAAGAATTAAAGTATATAGACAATGCAAAGTTGACAGATGCAAAATCAATCATCGAGTGGTGTAATGCTTCAATGGGTCCAGGTAATGATGGTACGTCTTCAGTTCGTATATTATTTTGGTTGATGGATGATACTAACATTATAGCATATGAGGATTTCTATACAACAATAGGATCAATTGAGCTACACTCTTTCCTTAGCTCAGATGCAAGTTCATAGAGTAGCAATACATGGAAGATGGTATGCTTTTGTTCTTCATGTACAATGGAAGCCTAGGATGATTATGAGTCAAAGGAGTGGGTTGAGAAATGGCTGTTAATTTATCTTAGCCCACTTCACATGTATCACCCTTCGACGACATTGGAACTAACACAGATGGATTCATCAGTCGAATTTGACCACATATCAAATCTAGTTCAACTAGGTAATATATCTACTTGCTTATTTTTTTAAATTCCTATTGTTATCTTACTTTGTAGTGTTGACTAATTTCAAGAGATTTGTTGCACATATCAATGCAGGACATGTTTATGGAATTATTGCAGATGTAGACAATGAAGAGGGAATGGACTATTTCTTGTGTCATTGTGTTGAAGCCAAAAATAAATTGGAGGCCCTAGTTATAGATGGAGAAAACATCGAATACCCTACAAGCTCAGTTTTTGTTACTAGAACATGGCTTAGAAGGTACCCACATAAGAGTGTTAAATATTGGCTATTTCAGGACTTTGACATGCCTCATAAGATTCTTCATTGCTTAAACCTTGTTGTGGCATCCAATGTTCATTTGACCAAATATGGGGGTAGACCTTTGAACAAGACCTTGTGGAAGGTCTGTGAATCTAACCATGAGGCAATACTTGACACAATAAAGAGTAGAGAAGACCCAGGTGGTTCATTGGATTAATTTGTAAGTATACACATTTGTTCTTATTAATTTATACTTGTATGCACATTAATTTGTATGATTCCAATGCTATGATGCTAATGCTATCATCTAATGTTTATATCATATTCTTTTACTTTTCCTATTTGTAAATAACCTACTAAAAATTGATCGGTGTCCCCTCGCAAAAAAATCTGATTTATGAGCCATCCAAGAGAATCTCAGCCAAAAAAATAATGCAACATTCTTGTTTTGATGATCTTGACAAATGTTGATTATGATTTTAAGCCGTTATAAAATTGCATGTGAAGTTTAGTGAGGGAATTTTAAGCTATTCATTTGAAGTTAACTTTATCATGAGCACCTATGATGTAGACATTATAAGAGCATCTCAAATTTCAAGTTATTCTATTCATGAGAGGTGTTGTGTGCAATAGGTATCTTGGAACTCCCAATGAAGATGTATGGCTAGAAGTGACTAAGTTGAGAGATTGATATTCCTATCCTCAATGGAATCATCAAAATTTATGTCTTGTTGTTCCCGACTTGGAACCAAATGGGGTGGATTTGTTGTCTATAAGTTCCTTCCATCTATTTTCATTTCATTTCCATTTTAGATGCTCTTTATTTTTCTTCTTTTACTTTGCATATTTGTAAGTAAACTACTAAAAATTGATTGGTGTCTCCTTGCTGAAAATGATCTATGAGCCATCCAAGAGAATCTAAGCCAAAAAAGCAATGCAACATCCTTAATTTCATGATCTTGACAAATCTCAATTATGATTTGAAGCCATTATATAAAAGTGTGTGAAGCTTAGCGAGGGAATCTCAAGTTATTCATTTGAATTTAACCTCATCATGAACACCTATGAGGGAATATCAAATGTATGAGTGACATTGTAAAAGATTTGTGAGAATGAAGTACCTAAGGCATTGTGCCTACAAGTACAAGCACTTGGGTTTCAAAACTGTGTATGAAGCATATTAGACAATTGTAGCACAAATAGACAAATTAGGACAACCAAATAAATCTCATTTTATTATAAACATCATATTATTAATATAGTGAGTGTAATAACCATTGATGGTTACTAATCATTCTTTTTGTTATTTTATTATCTCCCTATGATGTATAGCACCAATTGACTAACTTATTATAAAAACGTCATTTATTAAAACAAATCAACCTAATGATTACAAAAAATATCAATATAGCATACAGTCTACTCAAATAAACATTTGTAGTGAGACTTACTCAAATTTTGAAATTTATTACTGCCCTCAAACATTTGTAATTGTTGGCATATGGATTTGGGAGATTGTTTATGGCTTCTAGTGTTGTCATTGATGGCAACTGAAGTCATTATCTTAGTCCGCAGATTAGGATCTACTTACACAAACATAAATTGTAGTAGGCAGTGTGTTACTGATAGAAAGTATGAAGAATAGGGTATCTGGTCAGCTATTCGATCTATATGCTTCACTAAATCACCATTTTGTGTTGTGGACCCCCAGGAAAGGTTGTTAAGCATGTATGTTACCTTATTGCTAAGTTTTGTGGTGTTGCAACAATCGGTGTACGAGTTAAGAGGTTCAATAGAATTATTTATTGTTTATTTTCTCATTATGGTCGACCTGGTGTATATAGTGTGTCGTAGATGTATAAGGATTAGTTGTTTTAATATTTCTTGTGTTGGGAATTTTGATTTGGGTCCCAACTATAGTCTAACCGACTTGTGTGGGTGCGCATTAATTTTAATTGGTGATTTGAGCTGACTGTTGGAGAATATTTTATGTTTTGTTGAAGCCAACTTAAGTGATCAAAATATTTGCTAGTAGATATATATATATATATATGAGATTGGTAATTCTTTTTTATAAGTGTGCATGATGTTGTAAGAAGGTGTGTGTGTGAAAAGGTTCAAAGTAGTTGTATGAGCATACATCAAAAGATTTGTTGAGTGAATTTTTATTTTTCCAACAGAAGGGTTGTTGTAGCAGAGCAAAGCAGAGCATAGCAGAAGTGTGAATTGGACAAAAGGTCCATAATCTATTTTTATGTGCTTCATTGGAACTGAATCTAGAAATTTGTAGATGCTATCTTCTCAGTTCATTTTTGTTGTAATCACAAACATTTTGTAAGGTAGTGATCCTTTCTTATTCTGAGAAGTGAGCTCTAGGCAGTGTGCATAAATGCAAGTGCATTCCCTTTTGTTTATACTTTTAATAGGGTATAATATTGTGGACTAACCTCCACTGTGGTTTTTCCCCTAACAGGGTTTCCACATAAAAATATTGGTGTTATGGTGTTTTGATCATCTTGTTTATGTGCTTGCATCTTTATTTCTATTCATGTGCTAAAAATGATTTAAAATCTAAATTTAAAGTTAAAATTGTTGAACACCGATTCACCCCCCTCTTAGTGTTCCTTGAGTCCAATAGTAATTCATGCAACGTAATCCCTTAATAGTCTAAATTGCAAAAGGGCAACAATATTTGACAACCTGTTACTTGGATACCGTGTTAGTTACGGGCATTCCATCTAAGGCATTGGGATCACGTAGGGAACCTCTATAATAAAATCTCTTGGTTTTTGTTATCTCAAAGTTGTTTTTTTCGTGGTGTCCAATTTTGACTTGATGGAAAAGGGTCAATTGCAAGCATTATAAAGTTGCAACGTAGTGCAAATTTTTTTTGCAATTCATGTGACCAAATGGAATATTCCAACCCATCTAGATGGGTACATTTATGCTAGTCATGGTCTTCTTTCACACCCAAACATGTGGAATCACTTTGAGCTATGTTCAACTGGCTCAATCCCTTAAGGGTCCAAAGTGCAAAATGGTAGCAATCTTTGAAGGACTATTACTCAAAAATTGTGACACTTACAAACTCTCTATTTGAGCCTACGAGATCACGTTAGACCCTTCTACAATAACCTCTCTCATTTTTTGTTATCTTGGAGTCATTTTCCCATGGTGTCCAGTTTTCACTTGATGGAAAAAGTGTCAAAGGCAAGTAGTGTAAAGTTGCAAAGTGGTGTAAATTTTGTTCTGCAACTTGTGTAAGAAAATAGACTGTTCCAACACATCTGGATGGGTACGTTTACACTAGACATGGTCCTCTTTCACACCCTAACACGCGAAATCACTCTGAGCTATATCAGCCAATCGATCCCTTAAGGGTCCAAAGTGCAAAAGGGAAACAATGTTTGACGAGATATTACTAAGAAATCGTGACACTTACAAACTCTCTATCTAAGCCTATAAGATTGTGTTGGGATCCTATACAATATACTCTCTCAGTTTTTGTTATCTTAGAGTCGTTTTCCCATGGTGTCCAATTTTTACTTGATGGAGAAAGTGTCAAATGCAAGTAGTGTAAAGTTGCAAAGTGGTGCAACTTTCATTCTACAACTCGTGTGACCAAATAGATTGTTTCAAAATGTCTAGATGGGTACATTTACACTACACATGGTCCTCTTTTGTACCCAAACATGTAGAATCACTCTGAGCTACATTCAACTAGCTCAATCCCTTAAGGGTCCAAAGTGAAAAAGGGCAACAATTTTTGACGAGCTATTACTCAGAAGCCATGATGCTTACAAGCTCTCTATTTAATCCTACAAGATCATGTTGGGCCCCTCTATAATCAAATTTCTGAATTTTTGTTATCTCATAGTTGTTTTCCCGTGGTGTCTAGTTTTCACTTGATGGAAAAGGTGTCAAATATAAGTAGTGTAAAGTTGCAAAGTGGTGCAACTTTTATTCTACAACTCGTGTGACCAAACAGACTATTCCAATGCATCTAGATGGGTACATTTATGCTAGGTATGGTCCTCTTTTGCACCTAAAAATGCAGAATCACTTTGAGCTATGTTCAACCAGCTCAATCCCTTAAGGGTCCAAAGTGCAAAAAAGTAACAATCTTTGATGGGCTATTACTTAGAAACTGTGATGCTTACGAACTCTCCATTTGAGCCTATGGGATTGCATTGGGCCCCTCTATAATAGTCTCTCTTATTTTTTTTTTATCTCAAAGTCATTTTCCCATGGTGTCCAGTTTTCACTTGATAGAAAAAGTGTCAAATACAAGTAGTGTAAAGTTGCAAAGTGGTACAACTTTCATTTTGCAACTTGTGTGACCAAATAGATTGTTCCAAAATATTCAAATGGGTAAGTTTATATTAGGAATGGTCATCTTTTGCACCCAAACATGCGGAATTTCTTTGAGCTATGTTCAACCAACTCGATCCCTTAAGGGTCCAAAGTGCAAAAGGGAAACAATCTTTGACGGACTATTACTCAGAAACCATGATGCTTATGAACTCTCTGTTTGAGCCTATGGGATCACATTGAGCCTCTCTACAATAACCTCTCTTAATTTTTATTCTCGGAGTTGTTTTCCCATGGTGTCCAATTTTCACTTGATGGAAAAAGTGTTAAATGCAAGTAGTGTAAAGTTGCAAAGTGGTGCAACTTTCGTTCTGCAACTCATGTGACCAAACATACTATTCCAACACATCCAAATGGGTACATTTACGCTAGGCATGGATCTCTTTTGTACCAAAACACACAGAATCGCTCTAAGCCAGTTCATGCTATGTTTAACCAGCTCGATCATTTAAGGGTCCAAGGTGCAAATGGGCAACAATCTTTGACTTTCTATTACTTGGAAACTATGATGCTTACGAACTCTTTGTTTAAGCCTATGAGATCATATTGGGCCCCGCTACAATAATCTCTCTCGGTTTTTGTTATCTCAGAGTCATTGTCCCATGGTGTCCATTTTTCAGTTGATGGAAAATGTGTCAAATGCAAGTAGTGTAAAGTTGCAAAGTGGTGCAACTTTCGTTCCGCAACTCGTGTGACCAAACAAACTGCTCCAATGCATCCCGATAGGTACGTTTACACTAGACATGGTCCTCTTTCATACCCAAACATGCATAATCACTCTGAGCTATGCTCAACCGACTCAATCCCTTATGATGGCATGAAAAACAATCAAAAAGAGAAACACACACATAATAGTTGAGAAGTCTAAGTTTTCCACACAAAAATCATATGATCATCCTCAAGTCTAGCAAGCACAAGAATTTTTTTAATTATCCTCATTTTCCTTACAACAATATACAACCAATTGTAAATGCACACAATGGTGGAACTTGGAAACATTTTATTTTTCCTCAACTCATAACTTTGGTTGTGAAGCATTTTTTCATTTTCATTTGAAATGATTTTCTATGCTTGAAAATTGGAGTCTAAGAGAAACAAGTGATGCTCTCACATACATTTATTATTTGGTGTGATAAATAAAGTTTCCACCCTTGAGTCCATTTCTTATTTGTATTATAAGTTATAAATCTTTCTCCCAAGTCCATTTCCTATACAATAAATAATATTGTAAAAAGTTGGCATATACATCTTTCAACGTGTTTAAATGGTGATGGATCAAGAACATAATAATTCATTTTGTACTGTGAGGATTATGCTATGAAAATGTTTAAAGACTATTATTCAAGATAAATGTTTGTATGATAATGTTTCAAGAAGTTAACTACTCATCATCTACTATGAATATTATGTTTTTCAAGTGTTGTGAAGATTATGTATCATTTGCGTAATTGAGTTACAAGTTCCAATCAAAAGATTAAATAAACTGGAATCTTTTTATGAAACATCTCATGAAATACCAATTGAAAACATTTTTTTTGTTTTTAGATAAAGGATTTCATGGAACTATTTGGATTAAACTAAATTGAGATTTTTAAGAACAAGGGATCATTAGGAAATACATTATTCAAGGATCTTAAATAATCCTTCTCTCCCATTGCAATTTTGGGTATATTATTGTTTTCAAAGTATTGGGAATGCTTTGCCTATTTTCTAGTTGGCAGATGTCATTCTAGAAGGCTCATCTCTTGATATATATTATGTTCATTCTTAATCAATTATCAAGTTAATAATCAATGCATTTATTTATAGTTAATCTTTTATTTTCAATTTTTGCAATTTTGGAATTTGTAACTCTATTGGTAGTGCTAAAACTATTCAAGTTGTTTAGCATCAAATGATAAAGTTGTTTAGTATTAATCAATAAATATTCAAGACAAACCATGAAGGACAACAATGATCAATGATAGGGCTAACCAATTAATAATTATACACATGAATAACTCAAGCATACATGTGAATAAGAGAAGCACAAGTACTCAAAAACACATAAGCCTTGAAGTATACACATGAATACATAGTATACACAAATTAATACAAAGTATGTGCATGAATACAAGGTATACACATGAAAACACATAATTCACAAAGTATACATGTAAGTTGTAAATTATACACTTGAATACATGTAACTCATATCTATTGAACCACGGATTTATAATGCACGTATGGACACCATCGATAAAAATAGATTTGTATTAACCAAATAGCCATGTAGGCATACATCAATATATGTCGATATAAGTATAAAATATATAAAAAAATATCCATATAGGCTTATGAGAATGCCATATAGGCATACAATTTCAAATATATCCAATACAAAATATGTACAAAAATGACATATATGCATACAACAAAAGGCTTTAGAATGAAAAGTCATTGCTCTCCATGCTCTCGAAATAAAATCTTTCCCTTTGCTTGTTGATTTGATGGTGATAGGTCCGTCACTCACTTATTCTAAGGTTGAGGAGTGCTCCTGGTGCTCCTCCTAGGGTTTATTTCTTGGTCAAGTCTTATCTATTACAATAACAAGTAAAGACATTGATATATAGAAATTACATTATAAAAAATGATATATTTAACAAAATAATCACTTATTGCCATCTGATGATCACTCTCTATGAGGGAAATATTCAAATGCACATGCTGAGGTGTGTTGAAGCCCTATAGAAACCATCCACAAAGAAATTAAACAATGAATCAATAATGGTTTGATTTTTCACTAACTAAAAACTATAACAACGAATATAAATTAAAATTTAGTAATTTGCCTGATACCTCCCCTATCAGAGCCATCGAGGAGTTTATAATAGATGAAACACCAAGCTCCATTTCCCTATGAACATTTGGAGGTGTATTCACTTACAACATCTGAAAATAAAACAACAAATTATTCAATCATGAAAACTACAATGATCCATGTCATGGCTTATAATGTATGAGATAATGAAAACAAATTAGAGTACTTATTAAACTATATATTTATGACTATCATGCTTAATATTTTACCTATCCATGGCTTGTTTGAAAACACCTATTTTTTGGATTTTACCCATAGTAGCAAGGCGGTGAACCATTTGATAAAATGATTTAGTACACATGTACGATAATTATGGTGGCATAGAGAAGGCAGTGAATTGTTTGAAAAAATGCCTCAAAGAAATGGGGTCTCATGGTGATGGAATTCCATTACAAACAAGTGTTTCATGGCATTCCATCACCATAAGACCACATTTCTTTGAGACATTTTTTCAATCAATTCATTGCCTTCTCTATAGTATTATGTTGGGATGGGGTGGATGGTATAGTGTGGTCTTGGTAATGAGATGGAGGGTGATCATGACATGAAGAGGGAGGCGTGGGGACATGAACAAGTGGAATAAAAGGTGGAAGGTTCCATGGATTGGTAAATTGAGGATGAGGACCTTGAAAAGAATTTGTGGGGAATTTTGGCTAAAGGGTTGGCTTCTATTCTTCAAGCAGTGAACTGTTTGAAAAAGTGCCTTAGAGAAATGTGGTCTCATGGTGATGGAATGCCGATGGAATGGCATTCCATCACCATGAGACCACATTTATTCAAGGAATTTTTTCATACTACTCACTGCCTTGTGTTAGGAATTGTATGCAAAAAATATCAATTAATTGCAAATAAAGATTAAACAGAGGAATGAAAAACATAGAAATAATAACAGTGAGAGACAATATTTAATGTGGTTCACCCAAACTCGAGATACATCCACCAACAAAGAGTCCAATATTATTATCCAATAAATATAAGCAATTACAACCAGTAATCCTCACAACTCAATATCGCTACAAATGCTACAATACAATGTCAACAGAAACCCTAACCCTTAGCCTTTTATCAAGACTTATGTCAGTTAAAAAATAGGGTTTTTTATGTTGTCCAATAGAAAAAATTAATTCTCAATGCCTTTATAAAATAATAAAAATCGTGAGAGGTTTCAGGGGTGTTTTCCCTGAACCCTCACGGGGGCGTTGCCCCTCAACCTTGCCTTGTATCATGACAGGGAGTGTGCTAGGGGTGTTACCCCTAGACCCCCTAAGGGGCACTACCCCTTAACCCCATCTTGGGGGTGCTGCCCCCAAACCCCCGTTAAATAATTTGGGGGGAAATCATGCTGATAAAAGTGGGGGAAATTTAACCTCCAAGTCTAATTAGACTCCATATACCAACAATCTCCCACTTGGAGATTGATCAGACTCCACCCCATATCATCTCCCACTTGGAGACTAATCATAACACCACCGACCTTGTAGCTCCCACTAGAAATAAGCACCCTAGACCCTGTTATTCTGATTTTATTATTTTTAGTCTTCAAGACCAATTGAAGATGAAGAGAAGCTCAAATTCTCTCTTGGCACTTCCTTTCTAAACATATCCGCTAGATTGTCATTTGTATGTATCTTTTCCAGCCTTAACTGACCATCATCCAACATTGACTGAATGAAGTGATACCACAACTATATGTGTTTGGTCTTTGAATGCAAGGAAAAATTCTTTGCAAGATGTATGGAACTCTAGCTATATGTAAAAAAATAACTATTGGCCTATTGTTTGTCTAATTCTTCCATGAAAGATTGTAGCCATATCATCTCCTTACTTGCCTATGTTGCAGCAACATACTCTACCTAAGTGGTGGATAAAGTAGACACCTTTTGCAATTGTGAGATCCAACTTACTATTGTCCCACCTATAGTAAAGAAATAACCTGTAGTACTCCACCTGGTATCAATATCCCCACCCAAATCTAAGTCCACATAACCTGCTAAATTAGTATTAGAGCCCCCAAAACATAAATATTTATTGGACACACCTCTCAAATACCTGAGAACCCATTTTACTGCATTCCAATGCTCCAATCCAAGATTACTCATATACCTGCTTACAACTCCAACAACATGTGCAATATATATCTCCCCCTCCAAATCACCATGGAGAAAGGTGGATTTCACATCTAGTTGTTCCAAATGCAAATCTTCAATAGCCACAATACTTAAAATAGTACGAATAGAAGTCATCTTAGCAATTAGAGAAAAAATTTGATCAAAATCAATTCATTTTTTTTGTGCAAATCCTTTGACAACCAACTTGGATTTAAATTTTTTCTTACCTCCATCTACCTCTTTCAGCCTATAAACCCATTTGTTTGGTAAAGCCTTTTTACCTGCAAGCAACTTGCATAATTCCCAAGTCTAATTTTTTAGCAAGGAGTCCATTTCTTCTTCCATTGCATGTTCCCACTGAACCTTTGTACCCTCCTGCATAGCTTCATCATACCCTGTAGGTTCACCAACATCTATTAGAAAAATAGAATACAAAGAGGGATAAAATCTTTCTAGAGCTCTACTTATCCTTGAAGATCATCTAACATTCACTGGATTTTGTGGTATTTGTTGTTGTTGTTGTGGAGAATGAGAAACCACTAGAACATCGTTGTTTGGTGTATCATCCAACACTACATAATCATTTTCTTTCTTCTCATGTTGTTGCAACTGATCTTTGTACAACACTTTCTCATTGAATATGACATCCCTGCTTCTCACAATTTTTTGATTTTCATAATCCCAAAGCCTATAACCAAATTCATCAATGTCATATCCAACAAATATACATTTCTTTGATTTTTCATGAAGCTTGGTTCTATTTTCAAAATCTACATGTGCAAATGTTTCACAACTGAAGGTCTTGAGAAAAGAATAACTCACCTTCTTACCCATCCATGCTTCCTTTGGAATACCACAACCCAAAGGACTAGAGGGACCTCTATTGATTAAATAAATAGTAGTGTTTACAACCTCTACCCACATGTTTAAAGGTAGCCCAACATGCAATCTCATAGTTTGTGCATGCTCCATTATTGTTCTATTCATGCACTCAACCACTCTATTTTCCTGTGGAGTCCTTGGAACCATTTTTTGCCTACGAATACCATTAGGGGAACAATAGTCTTCAAACTCTTTGCTACAATACTGACCACCATTATCAGACTTGAGACATTTAACTTTTTACCTATCTCATTCTCAACCAAGCTTCTCATTTTCTTAAAAATTTCAAATACATCAGATTTTTGCCTAAGGAAATAAATCCATACCTTCCTTGTTGCATCATCAATAAAAGTGGCATAGTATCGAGAGCCACCGAGAGAAGATACTTGAGTTGGTCCCCATACATCCATATGCAAAAGCTCCAATTTCTCATCTTTCTTTTGCTTCCCAACCTTGAGAAAACTAACTCTCTTTTGTTTTCCATGCACACAACTTTCATAGAAATCCATATTAACACATTTCAAACCTGGTATAACATTCCTTGAATGAAGTACTTTCATACCTTTTGCACTCATATGCCCAAGTCTATTATGCCATAGTGCTGATTCAGAATCCATATCAACTATCTGATTTTCTACCTGCTGAACTGCATCAATTGTTCCTAAACATTGTTTTTTATCTACAATAGCTAAAGTAGAAGGAACAATATGACTTGTACAAAGATATAAGGTGCCTACTTTCACACCTTTTGCTACCACTAAGGCACCTTTTGTAACCTTCCAATTTTTATCACTAAATGTAACAACATAACCTTCATCATCTAGTTGCCCTATTGAAACTATTTTTTTTTTAAACTTTGGAACATGCCTTACCTCATGTAGTAGCCAATGATTCATATTTTGCAACTTAATGTTGATTCTTCCCTTTCCAAAAATTTGACAGGGTTCGTTATCTCCCAAATAAACTAGCCCAAAATCTCCTTGGACATAATCAAGAAAATAACTTCTATGGGGTGTAGCATGAAATGAAGCCCCTAAATCTAACACCCAAGAATCATCAACATTATCAAGGGAAAGAATCAAAGCATCCTCATCAAATTTATTACTTACCAGATTTGTCTCTTTATTTCCTTCCTTTTTGTCTCCTTTATTTTTCTAATACCAACAATCTTTCTTTAAATGACCCATCTTACCACAATATCGACAATCACTCTTGTCTCTAGATTGGGACCTTTCATCCTTTGATTTTCCTCGTGACTTCCCATGACTTCCAAAATTGATTCCTCTATCCTTTGTTCTACCCTTGCTTTCTGCATTCAAAACACTACCTGATGTGGATGTTCCACTTGAGTTTTTCCTATGAATTTTCTCGCTGAAAATAACACCAACAATATCATCAAATTTCAATGTATTCAAACTAGAAATAGAATTGCTAATATCCATTACCAAGCTATTCTAGCTTTCAGGCAAAGAACACAGAATCAAAAGAGCCCTAAATTCTTTGTCAAAGTTTACATTTACAAAATTTAATTGACTAGTAACTATATTAAACTCATTTAAATGTTCAACAACTAACCCACCTTCTACCATTTTCATATTAAATAAATGCTTCATAATAAATACCTTATTTAAAGTGGAAGGCTTTCATATAACTTCTCTAGGGTTTCCATCAACTCTTGATTAATCTTGTTGTTGTAATAATGAATGCCATTGATTGTGCCAGGTATAAATGAATGGATCCTAGTGTCTTTTTGTCCAAAATATTACATTCCTTATCACTCATTGTTGTTAGTTTCTTGGTTGTTCCTTCCAATGACCTCCATAAATCGTTATGATAGAGACAATCCTCCATTTTCATCTTCCATAACTGATACTTCTTCCCATTGAATTTATCTACCTTCAATTTACCCTTGTTCACCATTGCTCCCACCTAACCATGAGACCTTCCTACAGACGATAATCGAACACAACCCACGTTGCCGCTTGACCCTGTCTTGGGGGCGCTACCCCCAAACCCCCGTTAAATAATTTGGAGGGAAACTGCACTAATAAAAGTGGGGAAAATTTAACCTCCAAGTCTGATTAGGCTCCATATACCAATACCTTGACTATATATTTCTTACTATTATTCTTTGATAGATTTTTTCCAAGCATCCATAGTTTTTTGGAAAGCACCTATTTTAGGCTTTTAGCCATATCAGCAAGGAAGTGAGTAGTTTAATAAAATGCTTTGGTACTCATGTATGGAAAATGTGGTAGCATAGAAAAAGTGGTGAGTTGTTTGAAGAAATTCCTTGAAGAAATGTGGTCTCATGGTGATGGAATGGCATTCCATCACCATGAGACCTCATTTCTTCAAGGCATTTTTTCAAACTACTCACTACCTTGTCTATGATGTTGCTTACTATTATTCTTTGATAGATTTTTTCCAAGCCTCCACAATTTGTTGGAAAGCACCTTTTTTATGCTTTTAGCCATAGCAGCAAGGAAATGAATTGTTTGATAAAATACTTTGGTAGACATGTATGGAAAATGTGGTAGCATAGAAAAGTGATGATCTGTTTGGAAAAATGCCTCAAAGAAATTGGGTCTCATGGTGATGGAAATCACCATGAGACCACATTTCTTTGAGGAATTTTTTCAAACAACTCATTGCCTTGTCTATGCTATTACTTACTATTATTCTTTCATATATTTCTTCCAAGCATCCATAACATAGACAAGGCAATGAACTATTTGAAAATATGCCCCAATAGAAAGTGGTCTCATGGAATGCCATGACAAACAAATACAAATGGAAGCTACTCCTACTTATTACTTATGCTATGTGAAGTAATTGCATCACTGCTTATGTTGACTTTCTAAACAACTATATTGTAGTTGAAATTTTATCATCTATCAACATCTAGTTATTAGTTATGGAATGTGAAGTAATGCTTTGAGTTTGAAAGATGTGCAATGCAATGTAATCAATGATATGAATATAAGCTATACAAATCTAGTAAGTACAATTCATTAATTAAACTCTTTATTCTATTACCTATGTCTAGGTTTGTCTAAATCCACTGACACTGGGAGGTGTTCCCTCGAAACCTCCAATATTATCCTATTCAACATCCAAAATCACATATTAGAATACCATTCATAAAACAATGCTATTAAAATGTAATAAATTTATAATTATTTACTAGTTACATACCTCAACGGTAGATGTAGTGGAGTAATAAGTGAGTGTAGGGCTGGTGTATCTAGTATCTACACTATGACCTTGAATTTTTTTAAAAATCATAAAGCTAAATTAGTTAATCTTGCATTTCAAAACTAAAATTTAATAAATTAAATTCAATGAACATGCTAAAATTTACCTGAGTATCAATACCATAAACCTCATTCAAAATGTCAGTTGCCCTTGATATCTCCATAGCTATAGATGAATCCTACATAGTAGCCTCTTGAGTGTTGGTGAGGTTATATGAACAAGTCACCCTGCAAGCCTGACACAAATGGGATCGAAGCCTACCACTTGAAGACTCCCCTAGATGGAATTGTAATATATGGTTGGCACCTTGGATGACACTTTGGGTCAAAGAGTTGATGGATTGCAAAGTGTCTACCTCTACACTCTCCTTTAGGATGGAAGGGATAATGATGTGCTCATGAGGCGGCCTAGTGAGAGGTTGTCTCGCTTGCCACATAGGATCTTGATGTGCACCAAGTCTATCTTGATTTGATCACATACATCTCCCTTAGAAGTCCCTCATATCAAAATAATTTAGGATTTTGTTCAAGATGAACCTAAAATAGTTTCCTTAGGAAATATTGTGAGACTTTTCAAATGTTGCATGGTGGGTAATTAAAAACCATGTGCCACCTATCCCCAAAAAAGGTCCTAATATGTTGGTGGTGGAACCAATGGATAGAAAACCTCTTCACATTGAGGCTAATATTTGCATTTGTGTGTGGGTCAATGAATAATGAGCACAAATCTAATTTTGTAATTTTTAGATCTTTTACATCTTTATATGATAATTTATCTTAGTAAAAATTTCTAGCCGCCTGCCTCCTATCTTGCCAACCAGTTAATTGTTTGTTGATTTAATCTACATGTTTTAACATTTCGTTCAATGAATTTTCAAGTGTCTTTCTTTCCGTGGTTGAATCGTTTGGATCGTTCAACCTCGTGATTAACTCAATTTATTTTTTATTGTTTTCAATTTCACTCATTAAATTTTGTTGAGTTCCAAGAGGATGTTGAGGGATTGGTGGAGGAGATTGATGTTGTGGTTGTTGAACTTGAAGATTTTGTTGATGTTGTTGTTGCTATGCTTGTTGAGGATTTTGATCATGTTGTTATTGCTCTACTTGTTGAGGATTTTGAAGAGGGCTTGCAGGTTCATTAAAATCTCCTACAAATTCACCAAATATAATAACCAACCTAAAACTAACAAATTCAAAACAAAAAACAAACAATACTTACCTCTTAGACCTCCTCGTCCACGTGGAAGCATCTTGACAATGAAACAACAACAATTTGATGAAAAAATTGCAAGATTCACTCCAAAATGTGAGCACACAAAAGAAGGGATTTTGGCCATAGACAAAAAAAAAATAGTCACAATGAACACAAAGGAGGAATGACACATAGAGAGTGAAAACAAAGAAGATATTCAGGTCAACATGGAAGATACCTACATGTCTAGACACCTTTCGTCATACCTAAAATGAAAACACAAGACAAATGAAAAGAAAATTGTTATGCTGGATAGAAGAATGCAGATACAAATAGAAGAATGTCACAACATATTCACTTTCTTTGTATCCTTGCACCAATGGAGTAACAAGGTCATCTAGGGAAAGCTCACAAAAATAAAAAAATTCCAAGAAACATGATACATGGATCACATTACACATATACAATCACACAAAGAACATAGAAAGAACAAAGCTAGTATGACACATGCAAGCCAACCTGGTGCAAGGGCACCATGAAAAATTTTGTGATTAAGGTCTAATGTTAGGTTAGGGGTTCGTTAAGTCTAAACGTCCTATAATAAATTCATAATATACCATTTTCTATATCTTGAGTCATTTTGAGTTAGTCCTAGGTGAAGTTGCTAATTCTTGCAAAATGTTGTCAAATGCAAAATTGTAAAAAATGCAAAAAATGGAAGATCAATGGTGAAGGATTTCAAATGTTGGTTAGAGTTAGTTGGGATAGTTATTTTTTGGTGTGTAATGTTTAAAAATTCATGTAAACCTCAAGGCAGGGGTTGGAGAGTTGTACCTGAAGTTTAAACAATAAGAATTCCCTATTTTCATTGAAATTTCTATGTGTTCTCATCCAAATATGTTGCTACAGGATACATCATGGTTCTGTACTAATTGTTTTGGTTCCAAAATTAATTTAATCTTGTCGAGGAATGAACTAAGAATATTTTGGATTTTGTGTGATTTGATTTCATAAAGAAACAATTTTTTTATTGTTATTTTACTATAGGTAGTTTGTAAACTCAGAATTTAAGGTTTTGAGAGTGTAAAATGGAAATTTAAGTCATTCCACCTAGTGAAGCATGTGATTACTTGGTGGAATGGCATGATTGGGTATATTTTTTTTTGTTTGTGTTTTTTTTAGGGGAAGGGAAGGCAATTGGATGATATTTGAATGATTCCCTAGTTGATTTTATCCATGTTTTAAGCTAAGAATGAAGGGTGAGTGTTGGAGTTTGATGAAATAACATTGATAAAGGATGGAATATGAGTTAGAAAGTATGCTAAAACCCATATTGATGCGTTTGAGGAATTTTTGAAGTGGTTTGTGGCTTGGAGTATAGATATCCAATAAACCCTCATTGGAAGCAAGCCTAAACAAGCCTAAATAAGGGTTTTGTGGTCAGATGACTTTGTGGGAATTCCTCTTGAGAAAATTTGTTGTTTTTGGCTGTTTGTAACCTGGCAAAGGTCTTGCAATGGAGATTTTGGTTGGTAGAGTTTCTAGTTTGGTGTTGATTTGTAAAACAAGGCTAATTGTAGCTATTTCCAACATAGCAGTCCTTTTTAGGGGTTGATGTTCCAAAGCAAGGGTATGCCCAAATATAATATGTTAAAGTAGAGGAAAATGGGTATCTGAAATGCTATTTGAGAAGTGGGTTTGAGGTTGGTTTTGGGATATATGGTCAAAAAACATTGTTTGGAGTATTACAAGGAAATGTGAGTGAATGGTGAGTAGGATACCAAATTGAGGTTTTTGTGATTGAAAGATTGATTGAATCTTATTCAAATATGATTGTTTGAATTTTTCCTCCCTACTCTGTGTCAATTGGTATAAGAGCATAGGTTTTGGATCTTTTCAAGGGGAAAACTTTCAGTTTGAAGGGTCAAGATGCCTCCTAAAGGAAGTGGTGTTATTTCCAAAGAGATTAGGTTGACGAAGGAGTCACAAGAAGCAGTATTGAACAAGTTTGCAACATTAGAGGCCAATCAAAGGAGAGGAAAGGCCACTGAAGAGGAAAGTGACATAGAGGAAGAGGAAGAGGGTGAGGATGAAAACCCTCCAAGAAGAGTCCAAGGTGATGATGAATTGACCCTGATGAGAGAAGGATAGTGAAAATTCTCAAGGATGTTAGAGGAGATTCTTATGGTGAGAAAATAGATGTGTTAATGTATAATGGAAAGTTGGATGCTGAAGAAGTCTTGGATTGGATAGATGCATTGGACAACTACTTTGAGTATAAGGAGGTTAAGGAGGTGTTGGCCCACATTTGTCGTTGCACCAAAAGATCGACCTGTTAATGCTCGATATAATTTCTAGAGTTAGCAGATCCATGGGAGGTGGTTAGTCCATGTCATGAATCTTGAGGGGAGCACTAACCATCTACCAACAAACTCCCCCTCAACATTACCCAAGGGGATTCAAACCTGAAACCTTTGGCTCTAATACTAATTGTTGGTTTTCGTTGCACCAAAAGATTGACTTGTTAATGCCCGATACAACTACCAGAGTTAGCAGATCCACGGGAGGTGGTTATTCCATGTCATGAATCCTAAGGGGAGTGTTGACCATCTGCCAATAGGAGGTTGTTGAAGAATATAAGGTAAAGTTTGAAAATACTAAGTTGAAAGGTCCTACTCTTACATGGTGGAATTATGCTCAAGAGGAAATATTGAAAAGGGGAAAAGAAAAAATTAGTTCATGGGATAGGATGGTGTCAAAGATTAAGAGCCAATTCTTGCTAGGTGATCATGCAATACAAAATTTCAAGAAGTTGCAAAGCTTAAAGTAGAAGGATAAATATGTCATGGCCTACACTGAAGAATTTCACAAGTTGAGCATTAGGGCTGGTCATGTGTAAGATGAAAATGAAAAGATAGAAAGGTATATGTGTGGATTGAGATTTCAAATTCAGGATGAATTGAGTTTGGCTATTTCAAGAATAGTGGAAGAATATTTTCAGTCGGTTGCTAGGGTAGAAAAGAGAAACTAAAAATAAGGCAAGAAAGACAAGGAAGAGGTATAGGTATCACTAGTAGAGGAAGGGGATCAAGGCATACCTATGAATACCAAGAAGATGCAAGCAAAAATAAAGACCAAGTTGTTGATCAAATAGGTGGCTTTAGATTCTTTAGAGGAATATTTGGTGGAGGTAGAATCTCAAGTACATTCTCAAGAAGATGTTACCATTGCAATCAGTTTGCCCATCTAGCATGGAAGTGTCCAGAGAAACAAGGTTCTACTTCAACTAGTGGTGATAAAACAGTATAATTGGTGCAAGAGGATGATTGTGAAAGTGTTAACTCTCCTAATCAACTTACTACTCCAGAAGTTGGAGAATCCTTGATGGTTAGAAGAACACTCCTCAAAGCATCCAAGGAGAAGGAGATAACACAAACGACACTATTCAGCACAACTTGCAAATGCAATGGAAAGGTATGTAAAGTTGTGATAGATTCAAGGAGTATTGATAACATGGTGTCTAATCAAATGGTTGATAGACTAAAGTTAGAAAATATACCTCATGAAACACCTTATAAAGTGTCTTGACTAAATGAGAATCAATCTATTTTGGTGAATGAACAAGCTTGGGTTCAATTCAACATAGGTGGATACCCGGATAGGATTCTTTGTGATGTGTTGCCTATGGATGTATGTCATTTGTTGCTTGGAAGACCATGGTAGTTTGATAGAAATGCAATTTATGATGGTAGAAACAATACTTATTAGATTGAAAATGATGGAGACACTTTCACTTTAACTCCATTGGTGGAAGATGTTAAGGAACAAACTAAGGTAGAATAGGTGATCATGTTAGGTAGGAAAGAATTTATAAAGTTTGAGGAAGACAAACATGAATAATTTGCAGCCATCACTAACAATGAAGGTGTTGGGACAGTAGGTTTGAAAAATGATTCAGTATTGGGAAGAAAAGAAGATGGTTTGTTGAAAAAACCTGATATAGAGAAGGCCAAGGATGAATTGATTGTGGAAAGGCAAGATTGGTTAGAAAGGCGTAATAAAGTCATGATAGGAATAGTACTTTGTTCTTTGGTTTCAAAAGAGGCTAGTGGGAAGTTAAGTTTTGTAAATACAAAGTTTTATGAACTGAATAAGATGAAGGTTCTAGGGGTAGAAAATATGAGAGAAGAAATGAAGGGAAAAGGTGAAGTGAGTAAAGGTGAATGGCAAGGACAAATGGGTGACTTTGAGTATGCTTCAAGAGTAAAGAAGAGGAAAATTCAAGAAGTTGGCAGAGGTGTGTTTGTTGTTGTTCAAGCAATTTCAACATTATTTTAAGATGAGGGAAAGGTAAGAGGGCATACAACAAGTCATCTTGTGAAGATGGAGCAATTTCTAGGTGACAAGGATTTTATCAATGCAAGGAACAATGCAAATATTCAGTACCTGATTCAATGGAAGGGGCTACCAGGTGAAAAGGATTTTGGAGACCAAAGAAATGAAGTGATCAAGTATAACTTTGTGTTGTAGCATGGTACTCAAGGGACTTGAGTTCTTTTTCAGTTTGGGTGTATGGTGTAGAGGCACCATGAAAAATTTTGTGATTAAGGTCTAATGTTAGGTTAGGGGTGTTTTAAGTATAAATGTCCTATAATAAAGTCATAATATACCATTTTCTATGTCTTGAGTCATTTTTATTTAGTCCTAGGTGAAGTTTCTAATTCTTGCAAAATGTTGTCAAATGCAAAATTGTAAAAATGCAAAAAATGGAAGATCAACGGTCAAGGCATTCAAATGTTGGTTAGAGTCATTTGGGATAGTTATTTTTTGGTGTGTAATGTTTAAAAATGCTTCTAAACCTCGAGGAAGGGGTTGGAGAGTTGTATATAAAGTTTAAATAATAAGAATTCCCTATTTTCATTGAAATTTTTGTGTTCTCATCCAAATCTGCTAGTATAGGATATAGTATGGTTCTATATTGATTATTTTGGTTCTAAACTGCATTGAATCTTATGGATACACGAACTAAGAATATTTTGGATTCTTTTTTATTTGATTTCATAAAGAAACAAAGTTTTTACTTCCATTTTACTATAGGCAGTTTGTAAACTCAAAATTTGAGGTTTTAAGAATGTAAAATGGAAATTTAAGCCATTCAACCTGGTGAAGCATGTGATTACTTGGTGAATGGAATGATTAGGTTTAGGTTGTTGTGTTTGTGTGTTTTGCATGGGTAGGGAAGATAGTTGGATGGTTTTGGAATAATGCCCTTGTTGATTCTATGTATGTTTTAAGCCAAGAATGGAGGGTGAGTGTTGGAGTTTGATGAAATAGCATTGATAAAGGATGAAAGATGATTTAGAAAGCATGTGTTTGAGGAATTTTTGAAGTGGTTTCTGGTGTGGAGTATAGAGATCCAATAAACCCTCATTGGAAGCAAGCCTAAACAAGCCTAAATAAGGGTTTTGTGGTTAGATGAATTTTATTGTTTTTGGCTATTTGTAACCTGGGAAAGGTCTTACAATGGAGATTTATGGGTGGCAGATTGTCTAGTTTGGTGTTGCTTTGTAAAATAGGGCTAATTATAGCTATTTCTAGCATAGCAATCCTTTTTAGGGATTGATGTTCCAAAACAAGGGTATGCCCAAATATGATTTTTTAAAGTAGAGGCAAATGGGTATTTAGAATGCTATTTGAGAAGTGGGTTTGAGGTTGGTTTTGGGAGATATGGTTAGAAAACACTGTTTCAAGTATTACAAGGAAATGTGAGTCAATGGTGAGTAGGCTACCAAATTGATGTTTTTGTGATTGAAAGATTGATTGAATTTGATTCAAATGTGATTGTTTGAAGTTTTCCTCCCTGATCTACATCACAACCTAAAGCAAGTACTTTGCATCACAATCATTTTCATTGTATACAAAAGATGGATAACTAGCCAAAGGGGCAACAATGAGTGTCATACTAGGATTATCACTAGGTTCAAAATGTGGCAATGCACACTTATTAGGAGGATTATCATGGTTATTCCCATCTAGATTCATGGAAAAGGAAATTAACAAATTTATCTCATTATGCACTTCATCATCAATCTTAACAATATCATCATCATCATCCAAGTTAATCGCAATAGGAGGTTTAATGACAATGTCCATTGTATGCTCATGTTGTTGTGGTGAAGGTGGAGAATCATCATGCTTTGTTTGAGTTAGTTTTTGATCTTTGATTTTTTGTTTTTCTTTTCTTATAATTGATGAGCACGATGTCTATGTCTATGCTCTTTAGCATTTCATTTCTTCTTGCACAGTTTTCAAGTTGTGATGTTGTAGGAGTGGGTTTATCAACCATTGGTTTCTTTTCTTCCTGCAAGGGAGAAATGAAAGGAACCATTGAGGATTGGTCAACCATTTTCTCTTTAGGTTCATAAAGTTTTTTTTATCTTAGGAGGCACAATAGGAATTGTGTGATTATCTCTCGATTTTGGGTGATCCCACAATAGTGGTTTACACTTTCTAGGAGATCTTGTTTTTTGCTGAAATCACATATTTTTAGAAAATATAATGATTTAAGCCTTGAAAAGTTCCATTTAAATGATTCTAATTGAAGAGAGTTTGATCAAACCACCTTAGATCAAACCCCCTTGGATAGAACCCCGTTAGTTTTAAACCATCCCTATAATAGAATCTCCTTTACACCTATCAAAATTCTAATAAAAAACCACTTTTAATTTACCTTTTGGGGGATCAAATGAATTCATTTAAAATTTAATTTTTGTAAGTATGTAGTCCTTATTATAAGCTTCCCAAAAATTATAATTTTAAATAAATTTAATTTGATTATTATATTTATTTTTTATTTCTTGTGAATGTAGGTTTTTCACCAAAAAATAAAGCTCTATATTCTTCACATGTGGAAAAATAGCATATTATCAAAAAAAAATTTGATGCCTACAAAAAAAGTTATGTTTTAGCCAGTAAATCATGTCTAAATTATAACTGGTTTGACTTTGAAACTTAATTAAGAAAAAAATATTCAATGAAATGCTATGAAACCAATTCCATGCACTATATATCATAGTTACAAATCTAAATTTGAAAAAAATAGAATTTTATCCTTCATAGAAAAAAAATTATGTGTTAGCAAGTAATGTCACTCATTAAAAATGGCATTTACTGTGAAAAACTAGTTTTTGAAGGAGATGGAAAAACAAGTGCAATTTGATTCCAAATTTTTTGAAAAAAATATATTTAGAATCTACAAAAAAAACGTCACAAATCACTAGTTTGCATCATGTTCAAATTCCTCATAGTTTAGCTGCTATAGGTGCCCGAAAGTGAAGATTTAGTTAAAAAATTCAATTTAATGTCCAGTTTGGCCAAAAATTGTAAACCAGCATTGTGGGATCACCCTTTCTTGTATGAAATAGGTGGAGGAATTGCGGGATATTTGTCTTGATTACTTGGAAAGGATTTTGGGTCAAGAATAAATTCATCAATGATAGGTTGGGAAGGAGAAAAATTCATTGACTTAGGAATATTGCTTAGGGATAATTTTTCTATGTGCTTTGCCTTGAACTTTTGATAAGATTTGGAAATCCTCACAAAGCTTTAAAGGTTCCATGGGTTCAGGAAAAAATAAATCAAATGAAAAGTTCCCATGGGAAGATAAAGGATTAAAACCACTATGATGCACAGTAAAAATCTCATTGCCAAATGGAAATTTCAATATTTATGAACAACTGATGTGGCAACATCCATGGAATGTAGCCATGGATAACCTAACTTCACACGAAATTGATACAACATTGAGATGATGGAGGATGAGACATCTAATTGCTTTGGTCCAAAGTTTAATGGGAGAGTGATCAAACCTATTGTAGGTTGAAAAAACCATCATGTGTTTTGATCCATGCTTTTACATTTTCATAAGAATCTTGGTAGATTTCATGCACAAAAAAGAATTCCTTTGTGATCACTTTCTTTACACACATAGGATCAATCAATATCCCATTTCTAGGATTTTCATTGACTCTTTCAATATGTAAAGAGGATCATCAGGTGCATGTTTAAGTATATCACTAGGTGGGAAAGCAATGTTCATAGACAAGTTGGTTTGGCCCTTACGAGGTTTAGTGTCAATGAATCCAATCATGGCATATAAATCATCCTCATTATCACTCTTGTCACCATCACTTATGTTTTGTACATGTTGTCACCATTCATCACACCATTCTTGGCATCACTAGCTTTAGCAAATGAGATAGAATGGTTTGGCATTGGATTGGTAAAGATTTACAAATTTTGATTGGGTGGGGCAATAGATTTATTTCCTTGATCATTAACACCACTAATCTAGTGATGTGATTAGAATCAATGAGGTCTTGTACCAAAGGTTTAAGACATATGCACAGTTCCATATCATGTATGTTATGTTGATTATATTGGAAAAAGGAATTTTGATTATAATTTGGAGGTAAAGGCTTAGTCATATCAAGAGGTCTAGAAGGAGGTAAGGTGATTAGGTTTTTTCTCACGAGTTGCAATAGGATTGAATGGAGAGTATTGAGTAACAAAGTGAATTTCCTATTCCTTTCTTGAGGTTGGTATTGAGTTGTTTTTTTAATGGAAGCTACTTGAGGTTAAACATGATGTGCTGGTTGAGGTTGACTTATCTTTATAAAGCTCTTTTTTGGTTTCTTGAATTTTTGAAAATTGTTATGGTGCACGATTTTTCAAGACGGGTTGAAGGAGTTTTGTCTATGCATTGATTAAGTGAGTTCTGATAATCATGGAGAGCTATACATAAGTATGTAAAAGATGAAAATTTTATCATACCAAGCTTGACTTGAATATTTGTTTTTAAGTTATCAATGAACATTCTTTGAAGATTAGCATTGAGAACCTTAATTTTGATCTATGAGTAAAGCAGTTGATAACAAGCTATTAAATCAGTGACTTTTTAATATTTTTGTTGTTTATATTGCATGAGATTAGATAAAGCTATCTTAGGACCGATGTGCACTTGGAAATTGGTGCATTCATGAATGGAGGATCTAGAAAGAACTGTCCAACCATACAACTTAGAGTCAACACAACGAAAATAACATAAGAAAATACTTTGCAAACATAGATCTTTATTCAATTGGCAGTTTTACATGCATCATATTCTTCATGGGAAAATAACTAGGGATCACAGGCTTGCTGCAAGGGCATTCAACATTACAACTAACCAAAGGCCTTATTATAGTCCCATAATGGGGTTATTTGAAAAATCTAACTAACTATCACTAACTAAATGACTACGTTAGAAATGATTAAAAATGACCTTAAATATGATTCTCCGGCTCCAATAAAGGTTTGCATTGGCCTCAAGGGTTTACAAACTTGATAGACGATCAAATGTGAAGGTTAGCCTTAGAACATGAAGGATAATCCTTTGTGTATTGCAAATCTCCAAGAAAGACCCTCTTGGACCCAAAATGCTTGTATGGTGTGGGTAAACGCACAAAGTTGAGTTCACTTAAGGTGGAAGTTTTAGCCTTAGCTAAAATCTTGAAATTGGGTTCAACAAAATGGGATCCCATTTAGGCTCAAGGTCTCAAGCTGAAAATCTAAACATGATCCCATTTTTTTAAAATCAGGATTTCGTTTTGTATTCCAGTGTCCCGATCCAGCCCTTGAGAAACAAGATCTTGCTTTTTACAAAATGAGATCTCGTTTCGTAGAGGTATTTATTTAAAAAAATTAAACATAACATCATTTTCACTTTGTGATAGGGGATCCCAATTGAGCACACCAACTTCGACCTCTAGGTAAGCAATCGACCCTAATTCTTTGCATTTTTTTGGTTTTTAGATATGAATTTAGGTTTTTCTTTGTATTATTCAAATTTGTATTTAGTTTTTTTGCATTTCTATTTACCTACAATAAAGGAAACCCCCATTTGTAGAAATTAAATAGAAAACATGAAATGAAACCCTCACATGTTGAAATGAAATAAAAAATCAACCTTAAATTGAAATCCAACATTAAAATCAACTTTAAATCGTAATCAAACAAAAAAAATTACCTTTCAAAACCAAAAAACTTACCTTTTGTAATCCTGAATTGAAATCAAACAAAAAAAAATGTATTTGAAAACCAAGAAATTTTTAGTGTGAAATTCAAGCATTTCTTTACATGTTTTAAATCTTATTGTTTGAATATTTGAAAATGGAAAAAATCATTTGCATCACTTGATGTTTTAAATATGATTGATTGAACATTTCAAAATGGAAAAAAATCATTTGCATTGTCAATATGTTTTAAATCTATATGCTTGAATATTTCAATTTATGGAAATTATATTTCATTTGCATATTAACAAAGACCTAGCCTCTAACATATTAACATACATATAGTTTTCTACCGAAGTAATCCTTGAACCTCAGGTTTATGATTTAGGTTTTAAAAACTCTCAAGGTTCACCTAAAATTTGATCAAATCAATGGATTAGGAATCAAACCAATCAATATAACTTGTTGAAGATAAAAGTTAAATTTAGACAGAAACCTCCCACCTTCTTAGCCAACAATTGAACCATTTTGTCTATTGGAATATGCAAGGAATGTTTGAAAACCAAATCCAAATGGTGACATTAGTGATCTAGAATAAATAAAAAATTTAAGAATGGTTTCCAATGACTTAAAATTAATCCATATCTACCATGAAACTAGGGTCCATTATTCTAAATAAATTCATGAGTTGAAGCTAAAAGAAAATTGTAGACACTTAAATAGTCCTAATAGATATTACACATTTGAATTTGATTATTAACATCATTTCGTCCTAAATCATCTCTAACTAACTATTTAATTAAATAATCTATATTATTTAATTAAATTCATCATTTTCTCCTATTAATCAAATAATTAATTATGTTGGATTAATTAACCCCCTTTCTTACTAATTCTCATCCCATTTAATTAAATAATGCAAATCATTTAACTAAAACTCCTATGTCTTCTCATTTGATTAAATAAATCTAATTATTTAATTAAAATTTCATATTCTTCTAAAACCCCTAACCCACCTAAGATTAATTAATTATGGATTAATTAACCTTAAACCACTTGCTAATCTCTATTAGCCAATTTACTAGCTTTTAACCCCACCAAGGTTAAATTTTCCTCACAAGGGGATATTCCCAAGGAATATTCTTCCCCTTCCAACTTGCACAAGTAATTAATTTTTACAAATTAATTAAATGAGCTATTTCTCCTCACAAAGGAATATTCCCTTGGAATATTCTTTTGTCCTTTCTCCACACTCCAAGTCTTTAAGGCTCTTACAAAGGCCTTTATTGCCTCTTACAAGAGCCATCTTGTCTCTTACAATGGCATTTACTTCCATTACATGCCCTTACATCCTCACCCACATCCCTTACATTCT
>VDFB02018296.1:15687311-15737129 GCA_007258455.2 Sequoia sempervirens | reverse complement strand
CTTGTGAATGTAGGTTTTTCACCAAAAAATCAAGCTTTATATTCTTCACATGTGGAAAAATAGCATATTATCAAAAAAAAATTGATGCCTACAAAAAAAGTTATGTTTTAGCCAGTAAATCATGTCTAAATTATAACTAGTTTGACTTTGAAACTTAATTAAGAAAAAAATATTCAATGAAATGCTATGAAACCAATTCCATGCACTATATATCATAGGTACAAACCTAAATTTGAAAAAAATAGAATTTTATCCTTCATAGAAAAAAAATTATGTGTTAGCAAGTAATGTCACTCTTTAAAAATGGCATTTACTATGAAAAACTAGTTTTTGAAGGAGATGGAAAAAAAAGTGCAATCTAATTCCAAAATTTTGGAAAAAAATATATTTAGAATCTACAAAAAAAATGTCACAAATCACTAGTTTGCATCATGTTCAAATTCCTCATAGTTTAGCTGCTATAGGTGCCTAAAAGTGAAGATTTAGTTAAAAAATTCAGTTTAATGTCCAATTTGGCCAAAAATTGTAAACCAGCATTGTGGGATCACCCTTTCTTGTATGAAATAGGTGGAGGAATTGCGGGATATTTGTCTTGATTACTTGGAAAGGATTTTGGCTCAAGAATAAATTCATCAATGATAGGTTAGGAAGGAGAAAAATCCATGGACTTAGGAATATTGCGTAGGGATAATTTTTCTATGTGCTTTGCCTTGAACTTTTGATAAGATTTGGAAATCCTCACAAAGCTTTATAGGTTCCATGGGTTCAGGAAAAAATAAATCAAATGAAAAGTTCCCATGGGAAGATAAAGGATTAAAACCACTATGATGCACAGTAAAAATCTCATTGCCAAATGGAAATTTCAATATTTATGAACAACTGATGCGGCGACATCCATGGAGTGTAGCCATGGATAACCTAACTTCACACGAAATTGATACGACATCGAGATGATGGAGGATGAGACATCTAATTGCTTTGGTCCAAAGTTTAATGGGAGAGTGATCAAACCTATCGTAGGTTGAAAAAACCATCATGTGTTTTGATCCATGCTTTTACATTTTCATAAGACTCTTGGTAGATTTCATGCACAAAAAAGAATTCCTTTGTGATCACTTTCTTTACACACATAGGATCAATCAATATCCCATTTCTAGGCTTGTCATTGATTCTTTCAGTATGTAAAGAGGATCATCAGGTGCATGTTTAAGTATATCACTAGGTGGGAAAGTAATGTTCATAGACAAGTTGGTTTGGCCCTTATGAGGTTTAGTGTCAATGAATCTAATCATGGCATATAAATCATCCTCATTATCACTCTTGTCACCATCACTTATGTTTTGTACATGTTGTCACCATTCATCACACCATTCTTGGTATCACTAGCTTTAGTAAATGAGATAGAATGGTTTGGCATTGGATTGGTAAAGATTTACAAATTTTGATTGGGTGGGACAATAGATTTATTTCCTTGATCATAAACACCACTAATCTAGGGATGTGATTAGAATCAATGAGGTCTTGTACCAAAGGTTTAAGACATATGCACAGTTCCATATCATGTATGTTATGTTGATTATATTGGAAAAAAGAATTTTGATTATAATTTGGAGGTAAAGGCTTAGTCATATCAAGAGGTCTAACAAGAGGTAAGGTGATTAGGTTTTTTCTCAAGAGTTGCAATAGGATTGAATGGAGAGTATTGAGTAACAAAATGAATTTCCTATTCCTTTCTTGAGGTTGGTATTGAGTTGTTTTTTTAATGGAAGCTACTTGAGGATAAACATGATGTGTTGGTTGAGGTTGACTTATCTTTATAAAGCTCTTTTTTGGTTTCTTGATTTTTTGAAAATTGTTATGGTGCACGATTTTTCAAGACGGGTTGAAGGAGTTTTGTCTATGCATTGATTAAGTGAGTTCTAATAATCATGGAGAGCTATGCATAAGTATGTAAAAGATGAAAATTTTATCATACCAAGCTTGACTTGAATATTTTTTTTTAAGTTATCAATGAACATTCTTTGAAGATTAGCATCGAGAACCTTAATTTTGATCTATGAGTAAAGCAGTTGATAACAATCTATTAAATCAATGACTTTTTAATATTTTTGTTGTTTATATTGCATGAGATTAGGTAAAGCTATCTTAGGACCGATGTGCACTTGGAAATTGGTGCAGTCATGAATGGAGGATCTAGAAAGAACTGTCCAATCGTACAACTTAGAGTCAACACAACACAAATAACATAAGAAAATACTTTGCAAACATAGATCTTTATTCAATTGGCAGTTTTACATGCATCATATGCCTCAAGGGAAAATAACTAGGGCTCACAGGCTTGCTGCAAGGGCATTCAACATTACAACTAACCAAAGACATTATTATAGTCCTATAATGGGGTTATTTGAAAAATCTAACTAACTATCACTAACTAAATGACTAATTTACAAATGATTAAAAATGACCTTAAATATGATTCTCCAGCTCCAATAAAGGTTTGCATTGGCCTCAAGGGTTTACAAACTTGATAGATGATCAAATGTGAAGGTTAGCCTTAGAACATGAAGGATAATCCTTCGTGTATTGCAAATCTCCAAGAAAAACCCTCTTGGACCCAAAATGCTTCTATGGTGTGGGTAAATGCACAAAGTTGAGTTCACTTAAGGAGGAAGTTTTAGCCTTAGCTAAAATCTTGAAATTGGGTTCAAAAAAATGGGATCCCATTTAGGCTCAAGGTCTCAAGCTGAAAATCTAAACATGATCCCATTTTTTTAAAATCAGGATCTCGTTTTGTATTCCATTGTCTTGATCCAGCCCTTGAGAAACGAGATCTCGCTTTTTACAAAATGAGATCTCATTTTGTAGAGGTATTTATTTAGAAAAATGAAACATAACATCATTTTCACTTTGTGATAGGGGATTCCGATTGAGCACACCAACTTCGATCTCCAGGTAGGCAATCGACCCTAATTCTTTGCATTTTTTTGGTTTTTAGATATGAATTTAGGTTTTTCTTTGTATTATTCAAATTTGTATTTAGTTTTTTTGCATTTCTATTTACCTACAATAAAGGAAACCCCCATTTGTAGAAATCAAATAGAAAACATGAAATGAAACCCTCACATGTTGAAATGAAATAAAAAATCAACCTTAAATTGAAATCCAACATTAAAATCAACTTTAAATTGTAATCAAAAAAAATTACCTTTCAAAACCAAAAAACTTACCTTTTGAAACCTTGAATTGAAATCAAACAAAAAAAATTGTATTTGAAAACCAAGAAATTTTTAGTGTGAAATTCAAGCATTTCTTTACATGTTTTAAATCTTATTGCTTGAATATTTGAAAATGGAAAAAATCATTTGCATCACTTGATGTTTTAAATATGATTGATTGAACATTTCAAAATGGAAAAAAATCATTTGCATTGTCAATATGTTTTAAATCTATATGCTTGAATATTTCAATTTATGGAAATTATATTTCATTTGCATATTAACAAAGACCTAGTCTCTAACATATTAACATACATATAGTTTTCTACCGAAGTAATCCTTGAACCTCAGGTTTATGATTTAGGTTTTAAAAACTCTCAAGGTTCACCTAAAATTTGATCAAATCAATGGATTAGGAATCAAACCAATCAATATAACTTGTTGAAGATAAAAGTTAAATTTAGAAAAAAACCTCCCACCTTCTTAGCCAACAATTGAATCATTTTGTCTATTGGCATATGCAAGGAATGTTTGAAAACCAAATCCAAATGGTGACATTAGTGATCTAGAATAAATAAAAAAATTAAAAATGGTTTCCAATGACTTAAAATTAATCCATATCTACCATGAAACTAGGGTCCATTATTCTAAATAAATTCATGAGTTGAAGCTAAAAGAAAATTGTAGACACTTAAATAGTCCTAATCGATATTACACATCTGAATCTGATTATTAACATCATTTCGTCCTAAATCATCTCTAACTAACTATTTAATTAAATAATCTATATTATTTAATTAAATTCATCATTTTCTCCTATTAATCAAATAATTAAGTTTGTTGGATTAATTAACCCCCTTTCTTACTAATTCTCATCCCATTGAATTAAATAATGCAAATCATTTAACTAAAACTCCTATGTCTTCTCATTTGATTAAATAAATCTAATTATTAAATTAAAATTTCATATTCTTCTAAAACCCCTAACCCACCTAAGATTAATTAATTCTGGATTAATTAACCTTAAACCACTTTCTAATCTCTATTAGCCAATTTACTAGCTTTTAACCCAAGGTTAAATTTTCCTCACAAGGGGATATTCCCAAGGAATATTCTTCCCCTTCCAACTTGCACAAGTAATTAATTTTTACAAATTAATTAAATGAGCTATTTCTCCTCACAAAGGAATATTCCCTTGGAATATTCCTTTGTCCTTTCTCCACACTCCAAGTCTTTAAGGCTCTTACAAAGGCCTTTATTGCCTCTTACAAGAGCCATCTTGTCTCTTACAATGGCATTTACTTCCATTACATGCCCTTATATCCTCACCCACATCCCTTACATTCTCACCCACATTCCTTAAATTCTTCCAGCCATATGCCTTAACTATCTCTTAAATCTCTCTTCCCAAGATGTGAACACACTTGTGTGGGCACATATCCCCATTTCTTCTCTTAGCCTTGTGACACTTGTCACAAGGCTAATTATCCATTTAGTCCCACATTTCTTAGTTTTCACCCTTCTTCTAACCCTTGCTTCCTATAAATAGAAGGAACTTATATGGAAAATGGATCCACCTTTTCATGCAAAGTCACTATACCCATTTTTATCCATATCTACATGGATTTTCATTGTCTTAGCTTGAACTTATCATCATTTGGCATCAAATTCATCACATTTACTTATAAATCTTGAAGCTTATTTAACAAGGGATTGGGAAAGGACCATATTCCACATCAATTTGGCACCAATCCCCCTATGTGATGAGGTTTAGAGTACTTAGATAGTATTTCATGCTTATATTTCATGTTGTTTCATGCTTTTATATAGTTTTTCTTCATTTCTTTGTATGTTCAAGTATCTCATGGGGAATGTGATTTAACCTACTAATATAACTAATCCTTGTGTGTTTTGTTCATATTTATCCTAGGTTTATCTTGCATTCACATTTTTGTGCTAGAAGGAGGGCATTGAAACATCAAAATTCATGTTTTGTTGAGTTTTTCTATGACTTGCAGGTTTCTAGGATGCAATGATGCACATGATCTAGCTAGAGTGAAACATTTTCTTTTCAACAATGCCTTAGATATTTACGATGCTTTTTTGTTTATAAATAGCTTTCTGATTTTAAATATAGTGATGCTTCTATGTTTTAAATTTCTTTTTTGTTTCTTAATTAAGCAATGCATTTGATTTTACTTATACCTTTGTGTTCTCTAGTTTCTCATAGAGTGACACAATATTTCACTAGAGTGACACATTTAATTTCAATGATGCTATTGACAGAGGAGTATAAAGCATTGATTTAAAAGATGAAAAGCATTTATTGTTCATTGTAATCGTGCTTTAGGATACATATGCTCTAGGACACTAGTTTTCAATTGGGCTCTAAAATTAACCATTTCAATGTTGTTTTCAAATTTGGCTTAAAATTGAACCCTTCACTTACTTGTCATTGCAATCTTAGTTAAAATTGAACAAAACAACGTCACATCTAGTTTGGTGCTTAAAAAGAATTCCTCATTGCTTTGAAAGGTTAAAAATAACTAGTGACTTGTGTGAGTGATCTTTCTTAGTAGATCTCTAGGTGTGTATCCTCTCCCCTACACTTCGTGCGATATTGGGTGAAGAGAAACTCTTGATTACAAAAAATTCTTTTTTTTGAGTCACCCTTAAGTGAGAACCTACTAGGAGATACATCCCACAATGGATAACTCCTAACAATTCTTGCAAGCACGTTTACCAATGGGCTATATTAAAGTGTGCAAAATTGTAATGAAAGTAGCTTCAATCCTAGGTGATAACATACTACACCTAATCCATGTCCAAAAGCTGAAGGGAATGGTTAAAGAGCCTTAAGTGGCCAAAAAATGTTAGTGTATGTATGGTGTTCACAATATTATCATTAAAAACCTTGTTGTAATAGCCATCCTTGTTTTCTAAAACATTCCTTTAGAATGGTGTATTGAAATTTATTTCCAAGAAGTTACTTACCAAGTCCAATTTTTAGTTGAGGCATAGAGTTTAAGAGTTCATTCTTAACATACCTCTACACTCCTCCATAAATTGCATGTAAATTCATCCCTCTGAGGCATGAGGTAATCCCATTGTCAAAGATATATACGTTTTCTAGGTTGTAAATATTGTCTTTTGTGATCTATCAAAACACATTGATTGGATTCAAAACAACAAAAAACAAACATTAAACAATCATTGAGATTTCAAACCCTTTGGACTTGGTGTGAATACCTTTGAAAAGTCCCAATATTACTGCTTGTCCCTAAGGATAGCTTATCTTTAGAGGCTTCTAAATATTTGGACTATATCTAAATTCACACAATTTCAAATTAAACCTAGGGAACTATAGCTTTAGCCTCTTTATTTCCACATGTTGAGCCTTGTGGAATGAAAGATGTTCAAAGTTGTAGACATTAAGTTTGAAAAAAAAATCATTAATCAAGATTAAATCAATTGAACCCCACACATGTGCTTGTTTATCTTTTGTCTTATGGTCTTCCAAGAAAACATTGGTCTTTTGGTTTGAAATACTCATAGCAAAAAACATGTTTTTCTATATTTTGGTCTTGTAAACAAATTCCCTATTAGATTCATTTAGGATCAAATCAATCATTTCATCCATCCCAAAAAAATTATCATTTCCATCCCATAAACAACTTTAGATCTTTCGAAACATCAATATTCTAGACTTGGGTAAATCATTAAGTCAAATCAAATCACCTTGTTTAACTAGGTGTGTGGGAATTCATTCTTTTTCATACATCTACTTAAATTAGCAATCCTTTGAACAAGTTTATCCTAAGGTCACAAGTCCATCTTAGGATTCACAAGTTCATTATCAAATCAAAACATCAAAATCAAACCCTAAGTCTAGTTTGACCAAATTTCATAAAGTTCAAACACCCATATTACTCACCCCTTCATCTTTCATATCATTAATACTAAAAACACCTTAGAGATTCTTTTTGTACCTGAAATTGGATCAACCAAAGAATTCAAACAATACCAAATCCTTCACATATACTCCTAAAGTTGATCCCCAAAATTTATGGTCCAAACAAGATCACAACACAAAAAGAACATGAAAGAAAACAAAGAAACATCTACCATGAGTGAATTAAGCCAAACCAAATTTTACCAAATATCATCTACAAACCCTCCACAAAATTTACCTCAACCACCTCATGATTCTCTAGAGGGAGGATGTCAAGTAGAGGATGTTACAAAAAATTACCAAGAAATGACTCATGACGAGTTGCTTGAACTAATACAAGATCCAAAAATCCACCACATTGTCAACACCATAATGAGATTAAACCCCACCCAATATATGTTGGAGTTGGAAAAAGAAGGGGCTAAAATCCCTTCTACATTTGATTTGAGAACTATCATTGAACAACCTTTGGGAACCATTCCCCAAACATATTTTACACCATCATTTCCAAACGTTGTCCAACCCATTTCCCAACCATCATCATCGCATGCACCAAGTCAACCCATGATTACAATGAGGAGTTCATTACTTCAAGCACTTTAAGGGAACCCACTTGTCAATAACCAAAACTTGGAAGCTAACATGATCTTGGGTATCGCAAACACTAACATCCCTCAAAACCCTCAACACCCATATGTACCACTCACGTTCCATGACACAACCATAGAACCCACTTTTTGTTCCACACCATCCTATACCCAAGATACATAAGGTTATATTCCTAACATTCCACAAGATCAAGTGGATCTATTTGCATAAGTGGAAACCATAGATGGCTCATCTTCACTTATACAAGGGAAAACATCAAAAACATATCCCCATGTCCCTATCATAACTCTGGATCACACACATTGATCCAAGGTCGATTAAAACACATCACTTCATCAAGCACATTAACCCACAATCAAATAAATCAAACCAATCTACCAAACACAACAAATAAAATTAATTCATCTATCACACCCAATCCAAATCCAAACATACCACTAACATCATAACACCAAGTCGACTCATATCAAATATCTCAACCATTATCACACCATCAACAACATCCCAAGTATCCCAAAGTCAAATCTCACAAGGTTTGAACACATCAAACCCAAATAAACCATCTATCACCCAACCTCTCATCACACAACAAGCACCCCAACAACCCCTCAACACACCTCATACCACTCACCAAAATCCACCACCCCCACCTCACAATCCAAACACAACAAATCAATATAGCATCACGTTGCAAGAAACACAAGCCTACCAAAAAGAATTGAAACAACTACAAGCACAAGTCCAAGCCTTGAAACATTAGCAATCACAACAATCCCAAGTCTTGCGACAATAGCAAGCGCAACAAGCAGAACAACAAGCCCAAGAATTGCAACAACAACAAGCACAAAATGTAGCATAACAAGCCCAAGCCTTGCATCGACAACAAGCACAACAAGAACAATCTCAAGCTTGCAACAACAATAAGCACAACAAGAACAAGCCCAAGCTTGCAACAAAAAAAGCACAGTAGTAAGAACAAACACAAGCACACCAACAAGTGCAAGAACAATCCCAATCCTTCCAATAGCAACAAGCACAACAACAAGTACAAATGCAAGCCTTACAAAAACAAACCTATCAATAACCCATATAACAAAATCAAGCACAACAACATGCATTGATAGCACAACCACAACAAACGATACAACAACAAGCACTATTGGCACAACAACAACAACAAAAAAGCATTGCTACAACAACAAAAACAACAAGCCCAACAAAAAGCATTGTTTTAACAATAAGAACATGCATATCAACAAAAATTTCTTGTGTAACAACAAGGTTTATTACAACCCTACATGAACACACAACAAAGCACCTTGAGTCCCAATAATCAAGGAGCATATGCCACCCCACAACTATCACCATTCATGCAACAAGCCAATCCCCCACATACACCACATAACACATTCAACTCATCAACCATGCCACCTCAAAACACATATGTTACACCACCTAATCTACAAGAAGATCTTTCTGCACAAGTCAAAATACTCTCACAAAAAATTGAAGACATTCAAGAAGGAAAGACAAAAAGATCATATGCCCAACATGACTTGTGCCCCTTTCCCTTTGATAGTAACATTGCCATGTTCCCATTATCACTAGGATTTGAGATACCAAAAATTGACAAATATAAAGGAAAAGGAATCTTGAGGACCACATCAGAGAGTCCTATGTATCATGCATGAAAGTAGTTTATGATGATTCATGTCTAATGTGGATTTTTCCATGAAGCTTGGATGGCCCCACAATTGACTAGTTCTCTCATTTACTTCTTAGAATCCAAAAAATCCAAGACATCATGGATCTATTTATAAATCACTTCTCATTCAATCTAGTTATGGATGTAAGCTTGGAGGAGTTGTCTAACCTAAAACAAGCTAGAGGAGAATCATTTGCAACCTTCCTACATTGATGAAGTTACAAAGCTAGAAAAATCAAGTGGTCTATGCTTGAAGAACAACAAATAGGAACCATCATTGATAACCTTGACGAAGAGTTGTCCTTCCAATTGAAAATGCAATGTGTCACAACATATGATCAACTTATCCCTAAGGATCTCAACATTGAGAGAGCCCTCATAGCACAAAGACACATGCCAACATACAAGGATAATTTACCATCAACTAGCTATAACGACAAGCCCTGCACTTGGGCTAAGAACAAAAATGTTACCAATCATGGTGTCATGATGCCAAGGTGGTTATCAATGCTCCAAAACAAAACATACACCAACCAACATGCACCAACCACAACCAAACATGCAACAACCAACCTATCAATAGAATGCACCACAAAAAAACACACCATGACAACAACAAAACAATTAAATGGTCAACAACACAAATGCTCAAAGAGGATCACCCCCAAGGAAAAAAATTTCACCATGACACAAATATACACCATTGGGGGAACCTATTGAGGCCGTCATAAAAAAACTTGCACAATAAAACCTCATCACGCTCCCTTTGTATCTAAATTACCAAGAGCCTCAAGTTAAACCACCATGGTACAACGAGAAGCACCTTTGTGATTTCCATAAAATCAAGGGACATAAATGGCTAGTTGCATGAAATTAAAGAACCTCATTCAAGACCTAATTAAAAATGGGGATATAACTATTGATCAACAAGTAGGGAACCAAGACTTAAAGATATACACGAATCTGATGCCTAATCAAAACAAGGGAAAAGATAATGGAAAAGGAACAAACTATACAAATGTAATCGATGTCTACAATAATGATGTAGCATCATTAGATGAGTTTGTATTAGTCATCGTTGTCAAAGGGCCTAACATAGAGTGTGGAGTTACCATACGTAGAGGCAAGGTCACTATCCAAGAATCATCACCACCACCTAGGGCACCACCTACAATTCCTAAATCCAACTCTAGTTACTATAGTATCTTGGAACAACTAAAGAAAACACCCAACCAAATCTCCATCTTGGAGTTGATGAAGATATCACTTGTGCATAGGGATATCCTAGAAAAAGTTTTGTCTGCATCCACTGTTCCTAATGACATTGATGTTAATCAATTCCAAGCTATGATCGAAAATATCACCACACCTCATCTTCTCACATTCTCGAAACATGAACTCCCAACAACCATCTCACAACCGCGCACTACATCTTGAGGTCTTGGTTCACAAGAACAAAGTCAAGAGAGTCTTGGTGGGTGGAAGTGTGGGTCTAAATATTTGTACCTTATAGTTGATCAAGAATCTAGGATTCTCCGAAGATGTTATTGAGAAAGGGTATTACTATCAGATCCTATGATGATCAAGAACAATTTTCACAAGGAACCATCCAACTTCACATCCAAGTGGGGATGACCATTATGGAATCTATATGCCAAGTCCTTGACCTTGAGCTTACCTATAGAATTCTCCTAGGGGGTCCATGGATTCATGTGATGCAATCTGTTGTATCCACCTATCATTAATGTGTCAAATTCCCTTACCAAAATAAGGAAGTAATGATCTATGGCAACACCAAACCATTTTACTATTGCAAGAACTTGGAGGCCAAGTATTATAAAATCCCACAAGTTCCCAAGAATGATGAAGGGCCATCATTCTCCTCCTCTGTTGACCCATCTACCTTAGTTTCTCTGTTTGAGATAAAGACAACTCCCATCTAGAATATCCCAGACATCAAAGCAATAATCAAATATAGTAGTTGTGGGGACTATAGCTTGTAGAAAGGTGCATTTGTGTTAGGAGAGTTACCTCAATCTTCTAAATCTCATGGAAAACCATGACCCATTGATAGCGCATCCCAAACATTCATGGTAGCACCTACCACTTTCAAAAAGTGATTCACTTAAGCAAAGAAGTTGTGGATGAAAAATACATATAAAATTTTCTATATCAAGACAATAGACCCACACCCATTCTTCCAATGGAGGATGACAACAAGGGTATACAACTAATGCTTGGATGGGGCTATAAAAGGAATGAAAAGTTGGGGCAGAATGACAATGGCTTACTAGAACCCCTTGTTCATGAGAAACACCTAAAGATTCTTGGTCTTAGATGTACCACTAGTAAAGTGACCATTCTTGGCAAGGGTGCTCCCATTAAAACAGTCAAAGCTTCCCCTTAGTTACCGATATTGCTTGTTATTCCTCTCGATAATTATACCTTTGACATAACAAACATGTTTGATGATGATTCATGTGTTTTCATGATAACCATTGCATTGTTTGAGGAAAACCATCAAAACACTAAGCTAAAAATTATCTATCCCTAACTCATAAACTAGGACCAATGAGCACTTCCTATCTTAGATTCATTCAAAAATGACAAAGCTCTCTTCAAATTTATAGGGCTAAGTGACAACATGCCATATGGATATCATAAAGAATGATTCGATATTGAGCTAGATACACATACCTACTATGGGGAAATGATTGAATCTCTTAGTCACAAAATTGAAAAATATGAGAGTAACATGTCTTGATCCCTAAGTGAAAACCACATTGTGGCACTTTCAAATCATAAAATAGTAAAAAAAAGGACACATTTGATGGTGAAAACTTCTCTGAGACACCAAAAGATGGGGGATTCAATCTTACTTTTAATGCTATACATCCAAAAAAGTTAGTAGTCCTTGCAGAGAAACATAATCCTATGAATGTGGGAATAGATGAAGTATTGCAAATCACCTTCTATGCATAGTCACTCCTTGTTGAGGAACAAAAGAACTTAGGAGAATTCCTAACAAACAAAAAGAAAAACTTTGCATGGATATATGTGGATATTCCTAGCCTTGATCCTAAAGTGGTCTCCACTATCTAGTACTATATTCTGATGTGAAACCAGTAAGATAAAAGCCGATAAAGATGCATCCATAGATAGCATTACTAGTCAAATTGGATCTACAAAAACTCCTCAACATAGGATTTATTAGACCCATTGATTATCCATAATGGGTTTCCAATCTTGTACCAGTTTCCAAGCCCACTGGAGGCATTAGGATTCACACTGACTTCAAGGACTTGAATAAAGCATGTCCCAAAGATACCTCCCACTACCAAACATGGAAATGATTGTAGACTTAACCATGGGGCATGAGATGTTATCATTGATGGATGGTTTCTCTGGATACAACCAAATCATGATCACTTAAGAAGACTAGCATAAAACAATGTTTACATGTCCATGGGGAACTTATTGCTAGAACATGATGTCATTTGGGCTAAAGAACACCAGAGCCACCTATTAGAGAGCTATGACATTAACTCCTGAGCAGTGTCAGGGTCACATTTTAAATTACACTAGGTGTCTGATGCAGGAGCATCCAACGGTGTAGGGAAATCTTGCATCACCCAAAAAAAAATGTTTTCTTTATTTTCTTTAGTTTTTTGGAGTCTCATGATGGCACTTAGGGGGGTATAAGACTGTCAGGCATCAAAAATAGTGAAAAATAGGAACTTACTATTTTTAGTAAGTTGGCCTAAATAGGCTTGTATGGACGTGAAAATTTAGTCCAATGAGAAAAACTCAAAAACATTTTCGGTCACCAAAGAATCACCTCAATACCCTGCATAGTTTGGGAGAAATTAAAGTTTTTATCCCAAAAAGTTTCTCCAATGTAGCTTCAAATTTAGATATAAAACTTTAGAGGCCCCAAAATGGGTCAAAAAGTGGCCAAATCAACTTACAATAGGTTCAAGTATTGTAGAGCTTGTTGAGAGCTTTCCAACAATATGCAATAATAGAAAATCAGACACCTAGATAAAAAGTTATGGCTCGACGAAGTTGGTCCTCTAAAAAGTGAATTTCATAAAAAATTCTTCCTAGGCCGGAAATCAAACGGTGGGACTTTTGGCGCCAAAACAAAAAGGGAAAATTTGATCTTTCTAGAACATTCTAGGGTGGTTATTGGGGAAAAGTAAAAAGGATTAAGTGGGGGTTGTAGAAGGTGGCCCTAATAGTGCAGATTGTGGCTCTGAATAGTAGATTTTCTTTTCAGAGTTGAATTTTGTTGTAATGAATCAAGACCGTGAGGCTGTAGCATGTAAGCTTTAAATCTATAATTCCATTTGCTGAAAATAATTGAAAGTAAGTCATTTTTCTATCTTGCATCTTCTATGTTGGTATTTTTTGTCATTTATGTGGGTTTTGGGTGGTGTGCCCCTCATCAATTTTTGACCAACCTTCATGCAATAACTATGAGGTCTTGTATTTTATGAGGAAACTCTATTGTAATTTTTCCTCAGTATGATTCCAAATTATTGAATATCTAGACTTTTAGGGTAGAGGTGGGGGCTCCACACATGATAGAGCAAGTGCAAGAAGTAATCCGTAGCTAGCACTAAGACCCTTGGCTAGACCCATGGTGTAGCATGTGATTGTTCCTTCCATTGTGAAGGATAGTGTCGAGGTGGACACATTAGACCCGATTAGGTCACTCACTCAAAGCCTTGTACAGTGTGTTAGGCATTTAGAAGAGCCTAATGTGGGTGAGTCTTCAAGATCCAAAGTTCCAATCCAATTTTATCACTCTTCCAGCATTGTTTGCACATATGATGGAAAGAGTACTCAAGATGCGGCTACACCAGATGCATTAGTTGTACAACTAATGGTTATGATAGATGACTTGTTGAATGAAACATTTGGAATTAATACTCAAACAAATTTCAACAAGTTCATTTAATTTTGTTTACTAAATTTTATTATGAATGTAAGAATAAATAAATTAGTAGAATGAATATGATGAAAACTCAAGGTCGGAGTGTTGATGATACATGCATTATTCCTATAGACCCTTATATGTTTACATCGTCCAATCCACATGTATGTAACCAATATTAAAGAAATAATTATTGCATATGAATTTTTGAACCTTATATGAATGATTGTCTCATAATACACTTTGGATGTCAAACATTTTGCTGGTGGACCTTTGACATCAACACCTCGCTATTCTCATCCTCAACCAAATTTCACTCAGGTAACCTGTATTCACTAATGGTGTTGCAAAACAATGTTAGGTAGTTTTGGTAATTGAAAAAAATACTATTCCACATGATTTTACTTTTTAGCATGATTCCATATGATTTTGTATAATTGTACTTTGTTCTTTAATGCATCCATCCTCTGAGGTTCTATACGGCTCCTTAGGGATTGATTTTCTTAAATTAATTTTGAATCAAAATGACCTAGTTTTCTTTGCTCAAAAACCATTTGTTTCATGGTTGTCCAAATATTGACATGAATCCTCATTCAACCAACCATCTTTAAGATGATCCTTCATATCAATGGTCCTTGTGGTACTTCCACCTATTCCATAAGTTACTCCATAATCTATATGTCCAAATATATCATTTTATTTCCCATAAGAAACACCCACATATTAACCTGTATTTACATAGTTACTAATATTTGTATTAGCACATGGATTGTACCCATTGTAAGTGTGTTATAGAACAACATTTAGGAACCTAAGAATACCAATTTTTAGAAGGAACTACTCCAATACATGACTTTGATTGCCCAAAATTATTTATACATTTATATGCTCATATAACTTGAGTATTTGGTTGATAATTTATTCCAACTATAGTATAATCACATCAAACTCTTGCCACCAACTCACCTCCCATTAGAGGGCAGCTTGACCTTGAGGAACTTAGTTGCAAGGAATACGGCCCAAGCAGCAATGTGGTGAGTTTAAATTGTAAAGATAGTGATGTGTGCAGTTAATAATTTATATAATTCCATACCACTTGAGCAAGTGCATTTTGAGTAACCTTGAATTTTTTTAATTAGTGCAACAAGCAGTTTATATGGATGGTGAACATTGAGATCAAATCCCAAAGTTATCAACACAACTCTTTTCCTTGAAAAAAATTATTTGTGTTGTTCATAAACTTCAAAGTTAAATAGTTGTGCATCATTTTCAACATTTGATGTCTCTATGCCTCATTTTACCTCTTTAATCACATGAATAATTAACATATTCTTGTTGACATACCATGAATTCAGGGATTCCTACTAAAAAAAAAGTGCAAAAAGTCATACTACGAGTCTTATAGCATATTGTAGTGTTAACTTTGAATTAAAGATAATCACATCATATTAAAGCATTTTAACATGGATGGTTAAACCTAAAACCTAAAATATAATACCGAGATTATCTTGGTGATAATCTAATGTTAAAGTGTTATTAAGATCAAGTATTTTTCTTCAAATGTATAGATTTGTAGCTTGTAATGTTCAAAGTGTATAACTTTAAAGTTAGCATTGTAAAATTATAAAGAGAGTTTATGAACCCCCTTAAATTGATTTACATATTATTTAAGCAATTAGAATAAAGTAATTAAAAATAATCACTAAATTATAAAATATCATTGGCTAACAACTATGAATGGGCACTAGTAACTATAATAATAGCTTAGATTGATATAATGTGATATACCTACAAAAGTACAAAGATAATCATTAAGATTTCAATAAAGTACTCTAAATAATTGAGGATGTTGATGCAGGAGCATCCTCGTCCATAGGCAATATTCCATTGCCCAAAATTATTTGTTTTTGTTTCCTTTAATTTTGGTGTGTTGTGGCATTTTCAAGCATCTCTTAGCATTGGAAAACCTCTCATGTGATTTAATTTTCAAAATTTGAGTTTTTGCTCTATCAATTTTAAGGCTCCCTGTGCAGTTTTACGGAAACAATTGTTTTTGAAAATCTATAAGAGCTGGGTTGGAATCCTTCAGAAGATATATCATTGGATGAATTTTGCACAATGTGGTAAAGGTTTCGTGACTAAACTCCTCACAGATTGGGAGAATTTAAAATCATAAATTTTATCCTATATGACCACAAAAACAATTAATTTTCAACATTTTTAAAGGCTGGAGCAAAATCCTATTGTGGGAAGTTTGTACGATCATTATAAGCACACTCATCAATTTTCACATGAAGATGAGCTCCTGGATGAAAAATATGCAAAAAAATAAAAAATAAAAAATAAAAAAATCAATTTTCTAATATTCCGACACTTCCTCTCATAATTGTGTGATCGGATTCTTTCTTCTAATTGATTTATGCAGCTTCATGAGCAATGAAAATGGAAGATAAGGCACTTATATTATATGTATATTCTGACATTTTCAGAAGCTAAAGACCATCCAAATTAACACTTATTTAAAACGCCTATTTAGAGGCTACTTTGAAGTATTATTTCGTATCTTTTTCAGATTTTAATATCTGCAGATTTAGCTCCATTGAAGGCAGGTTTGAAACGCCTCATTCAAGGAAACTTAATGATGAAATGAAGGGGCCCATGCATATGGAGAAAATGCAACGCCTAGTTTGGAAAAAGAAGGCGTGGGAAATGAGGAAGGCTGCCCACTTTATTGGGCTTTATTTTAAGCAATTAAAACTGTAAGTGTTGGCTGCGTAGGGGGTCAAGGGAGTTGGGTAAAAGCATGAGAAATTAAAAAACAATAAAGAGAGAGAGCAGCATGAAAAGAGATAGTGTGAGGCTGTGTGGTGAAGAGGACAGCTACGTGGGAGTTTGAGGAGGTGTGTAGAGCATGTGAATAATTGGAAGAGTAGTGTGGAAATGGGGAAGTCAGCCACCCCATTCTAATTTTTATTAAGACATTAAAAACAGCAATGAAAGGGAGCATGAAAAGGTAGTAGAAGATAGTGAGAGGCATGGAGGATGAAGCCATTCTTGGGTTGTTCAAAGACAACAATGGTTAAAAGAATAAAATGCAGCAATCTATGAACACACAACAGGAGAAGTAAAAGGGAATAAGGAGAAAGAGGAATATGAAGCAGAGCTGAAGACAGAGTTGGAGGGCAGTTGGGAGATTTAATGGTTATGGAGAGTCAAGTAGTGTAAATGTATTTTGTTGATTTTGTCTTGACATTAAACTTTGTAATTGAATTATTTTGTTTGAGTAAGATTTCAGAATTACATACAGTTGTTTCTTATTGTTTCACTTGGTGATTTTCGTAAACTGGCGGTTGGGGTTTCTTGTTCTTGCATCAGTTGTTGATTTAATGTTATATCAATTTGAGTATATCAACACATGTTCCATCTTTGGAAAGTATTAAGAACAACAACATTCAAAAATAAAATAAAAAATGAATATAAATGTAGGAAGTATAAACTCATCTTTAAAAAATTCTAAATTGGAAGCTTTTGGGCGTAGAAAGAAAGATTCTAGGCTAAATTTACAAACAACATTTGCTTAAAAGGATGACAAAAAGTTAAAGATTAATTTTTCCATAACAAATTCACTCAACACAAAAGAAAAATGAATTACTATTGCATTTCTAGTCTTATTATGGTTGAATACTTTTATTCCTGCAGTAAAAAAATTAACTTAAAACATTAAGACCTTAAACTTGCTTGTTACAAATTTACCAAAGATAATATAGATTGGAAGAATCATACACAAAATGCTTCTAAAACAATACTACCATTAAATCGTGATTTAAAGATGAATGGATTTCCTTGATTGTTTATAGAGGTTAGTTTATTTTAGAGAAGGAAATTATTACCCAAACAAACATCTCTAATATCTATAGAAAGATAAATTACAAGTCCATCTCTAAAGAAATTTATTTTATAATAGAACCATTCAATTAAAATTTATATAGTGTAATAATCATCCCTAGCTACTTATATTTTTTTCTTTCTATTATCACATTACACCTTAAGTACTAACTTTATTGATAAGGTAACTTCTATCTAATTTAGAAGTGTCAACTTCATAACCTTACCAATGATAGTTGTGACAACAACCCTATGCCATAATGTTTACATATTCACACTAAATATAATAAGTTCTCAATATTAGGGCCATTCCAAGACCCAAGCCTATACCTAGAGGATTCATTTATAATAAGCCTATGCCTAATCCAAACCAATCTTCAAAGGTGGCATACTTTCTAATATGAGCAAGGAGTCTTATTCCAAAGATATGTAGTAGTATGTACAACCTCTACCTAGTATTTGGAGTCTAATTGTTTATGGTACAAAATTGACCTAGCTGTATCAAGGTTTTGTTCTCTTTGAGACCCCATTTTTCCATGTTTCACATGAAGTGGTATATTGACATCGAATTCCACTTTCAAGACAATAATCAACATTTTTTTTGGAGATATATTCTACCCAACTATTTGATCCCAAAATTTTCAATTTCCATCTAGTTTGTATTTTAATTAAATAAAGAAACTAATGAAAGTGATTAAAAATAATATTTTTTGTTTCATTTTCAAATGTTGACATCAAACAACTCTAGTGATGTTTGAGGCACGATGGACCATGGCACTGCTATAACACTAGCAAGTTCTGATCCTTTGATAGAGGTATGCGATAGATTATTAAATTTGACATTATATTCTCTTTTATTGGTCTATTATTGAAAATTTTAATGATACTCATCTGCACTTTAAATGTTATCTTAATGTTTTCTACAGGGGCATATCACTCTAGATTTTCAATGTGTTGCTATTACGGATGAGCATACTAATTATTTGTTTGAGGTAACCGATTATTCTGTTATATGTCATTCCACAATTTAATTTATATATATTAACATCTATACTTGTTATTGTATCAATTGAATCTCCAGATGAGTGAAGAGAGGAGGACAAGTGATCTCATTTGAAAGATAACAATATCAAAGGAAACTCCATCTAGCTAACAGTCGAAGGCAATGCACAATCTATTTCCTTCCCCTAATGGGAAATGACTATGTATTAGGTTCATTTGTTGTATGGCTACATGGTATTTTTGAACATATGTTTTGTACTATCAATATGTGACATTTTATGTCCATATGGGTTTTTTGCAAGCCTCTATGACTTCATTGGATATATTGTATATTTTTATTGACATATAACATTGTATGGCCTTATGAATTTTTTATTAATGCAAATCATATTTTACCACTCCTATCATATTATATCATTGAATACTTTTTCTCTCATCTCACACTTCTATAAAGAAAAACATATTGTAAGAGCACACTAAGGGTATTCATATTGATTTTTTTATATAAAACATTTTATTCAAAGGATAAACATATAAACGAAAGTCATAAATGATACATTAAATCCTTTAAGGAATCAAGTTGTGACATATACAAATGTTATAGTCAATGGAGTAATACACTTACAAAGAAAGTTTTGGATATTCTGAATGATGCAATAAATGTCAAAGAATTTGACTATGTGGTACATTGTAGCTGTGTTGAGGTTCAACTTTAGCATTAGGTACCAATTGAAAAACTCATATTACAAATTGAGCATGACAACACCAATATGAAGGTTTTATATAAAAATAAGTATGATATATAATAAATGTCTATTGATTCATTTAAAAATTAATAAACACTAAAATAAGGCCCTACTAACATACTAAATAGATTCATAAGTGCATGGAAATGGTGGATAAAAAAGTAGCCACTAAGAATTTTGAAGGTGATTAAACATAATGTACTTTCTTCTTAAAAATATAATGCAAGAATGTAATGGCTCAAAAAGCTTGATCCATAACATAAACACATTATAATATATGTGCATGTTATGCACACATCAAAGTTGCTATGTGTTTATCTTTATAATACATAGCATTTTAATCACTGCCCTTATTAATTTATGTCTTTTATCTAATATCATTGTAATCATTTCCCTTGTAGCTCTTCCTCACCATCACCTTTCAATTGTAAAACACTAAGAATTCTTGAAATAAGGGATCAATGCAACTAGTACCCATGCATATAGACATCTAATGTACCTATGTCATACCCTTGTACTATCTCCACTTGTAGAGAAAGCACTAATATGGTCTAGCTCAAAACATTTGGGAGAGTTAGGGTGCAAAATAGGACCATGCACAACATAGATGTGCCCTTATGGACTTGTTAGGTTTGATATTTTGGCCCCATGACACACAGAACAAAAATTAGGCTTCCATGCAACTTCACATTGCATGCATCTAATAGTGTTTGGGGCATTAGAAAAACTCTCACCATGAAAAAATGGTTTCAAGTATTTAAAATTTGAGAGATGTTATTGTAGAGAGGCATCAAATGCACCTATAGATTCAAACAAAGCATTTGTATGTGCCACCAACTCTAAGAAACAATGTGTCAAAGTTCATTTTTTTCTAAACTTAGGGATCTTAAGAGAAAGCATTGACACAATGTAGTCTGAAATGTTTGGGAGAGCTGGGGTGCAAAATAGGACCATTCCTAGTGTATATGTGTCCACCTAAACATTTTGGTGCTAATGGTTTGGCCCATGAATAACAAAACAAAAATTAGCCTACCTTGCAACTTTACACTGCATGCATCTGACAGTTTTTGGGCCAAGAAAAAATAGTTCACCACGGCCAAACGGCTTAGAGATATGAAAAATGAGAGAGGTTATTGTAGAGGTAACCTACATGACTCTATACCTTAAGACAATTTTTATAAGTACCACGGTTTTTGAGAAAGAGCTCATCAATTTTTTTCATTTTGTTGCACTTTGGTCTCTTAAGAGAAATTGCTAGTAGAATGTAGCCTAAAATGTTTCAACATGTTGGGGGTGTGAAACAAGACCTTTCCTAGAATAAAAATACCCACCCTAACGTGTTGGAACTATCACTTTAGTCACATGACAAACATAACAAAAATTAATCCACCTTGCAACTTTCTCTTCAATGAATTTGACACATTTTCCATAAACTAAAAGCTTGTTACCATGAGAAAATGGATTGGAGATATAAAAAATAAGAGAGGTTAATTTAGAGGGACCCTACGTGACCCTGTACCTTTAGAAAAAATGGTTGTAAGTGCCATAGTTTCCAAGAAAAATCTCATCAAAGCTTACCACTTTTCACACTTAGAGCACTTAAGAAGTCATTGAAACAATGTAACTTGGAATGATCTAACATGTTGGGTGTGAAATAGAATCTTTCTAGGAATAAAACTACCCACTCAGATGTGTTGGAACTATCAATTTGGTCACACGATGAACAAAATAAAAATTATGCCACCTTGCAACTTTAAACTACATGCATCTTATTCTTTTTGCAAAGTGCAAAATCTTGTCACCATGGAAAAATGGATTGGAAATATGAAAAAATGGGAGAGGTTATTATAGAGGGACCCTATGTGATCCTATACTTTTAGATGAAACATTTTCAAGTGCCATGATTTTTGAGAAAGAGATCGTCAAATTTTGCCACTTTTTTGTGCTTTAGTCTCTTAAGAGAAATCACCACTACAATGTAGTTTGGAACGTTTTGGCATGCTAAGGTGTGAAACAAGAACTTAGTATAATCCTACACACCTAAACATTTTGGAATTGTCAATTTGTCGCATGACGAACATAACAAAAATTACGCCACCTTGCAACTTTCTCTTCAATGCATTTGACACTTTTTTCATCAACTAAAAACTTATTACCACAGAAAAATAGATTGGATATATGAAAAACTGAGAGAGGTTATTGTAGAGAAACCCTGCATAATCATGTAACTTTTAACAAAAACAATTTTTAAGAAAGAGATCTTCAAAGTTTGTCATTGTTTCACACTTAGAGATCTTAAGAAGTCATCAATACAATGTAACCTAGAATGATTTGGAATGTAGGGGTACAAAAGAGGACCTTGCTTACCATAAACCTTCCCACTTGGACATGTTGGAATTATTAGTTTGGTCGCATGAAAAACAGAACGAAAATTATGCCACCTTGCAACTTTAGACTGCATGCATTTGATGTTTTTCTATCAATTGAAAACTTGTCACCATAGGCAAATGGATTAAAGATATAAAAAACTAAGAGAGGTTATTATAAATGGACCCGTGGGATCCTATTTAACTTTAGACAAAACATTTCTAAGTACCATGGTTTTTGAGAAATAGCTCATGATTTTTTTTCACTTTTTCACGCTTAGAACTCTTAAGAAGTCATCAATACAATGTAGCATGGAATGATCCAGCATGATGGGGTACAAAAAAATACATCACCTACCATAAATCTTTCCACCCATATGTGTTGGAAATTTTAGTTTGGCTACACGATGAACAAAGCAAAAATTGTCACCTTGCAACTTTAGATTGCATGCATCTAACGCTTTTTCTATCAACTAAAAACTTTTCACTATGAAAAAATGGATTAGAAATATGAAAAATGAGAGAGGTTATTGTAGAGGGACCCTATATGATCTTGTACCTTCAAACATAACATTTATAAGTATCACAGTTTTTTAGAAAGAGCTTGTCAAAATTTGCCATTTTTTTTACACTTTGGTCTCTTAAGAGAAATCGTTGCTACAATGTAGCTTGAAAAATTTCAACATGTTGGGGTGTGAAATAGGACCTTTCCTATAATAAACCTACAAACTCAAACGTGTTGGAATTTTTGGTTCAATTGCACAATCAACAAAACGAAAAATTATGCCACCTTGCAACTTTTTTTTCAATGTATTTGATACTTTTTTCATCAATTGAAAACTTGTCAGTATGGGAAAATGGATTGGAGATATGAAAAAATAAGAGTTTATTGTAGAGGGACCCTACATGACCCTATACCTTCAGACATAATGGTTGTAAGTGACATAATTTTTCAAGAAATACCTTGTCAAAATTTTTCCATTGTTCGCACTTAGAGCTCTTAAGAAGTCATTGGTACAATGTAGCCTAGAATGATCCCACATGTTGGGGTGAAAACAAAGACCTTTCCTAGCATAAACATGCCCACTTGGATGTGTTGGAATTTTCATTTTTGTCACATGACAAATAAAATGAAAAGTATGCCACCTTGCAACTTGAGATTGCATGCATTTCATGCTTTTTGCAATGTGCACAATCTTGTCACCTTGGGAAAATGAATTGGAGATATGAAAATTAAAGAGATTTTATTGTATATGGACCCTATGTGATCTTGTAACTTTAGACAAAATATTTCTAAGTGCCATGGTTTTGAGAAAGAGCTCGTCAAATTTTTCCACTTTTTTGCACTTTGGTCTCTTGAGAGAAATCGTTAGTAGAATGTAGCTTGGAACATTTTGGGATGCTAGGGTGTGAAATAGGACCTTACATAGCATAAACCTACCCACTCAAATGTGTTGAAACTATCGGTTTGGTCATACAACAAACAAAATAAAAATTATGCCACCTTGCAACTTTACAATATATGCATAGGCATCACAAAGAAGGACAAATCATGATCAAAGGACAACATTGAAGAAGGGTTATTCGTCACATAGGGAAGAATCTTATAGTCATGTTAATGACTTCATATGACAATCACATAAGCACTTGCTACACATTTACAAAGAACTAGGTTGGGTAGTGAGAAATGAAGAGATTATAGGCACAACCCCTATTTTTGACTTGCAAGAAGGGCAGACCTTGTAAATTGCAAGAAATATTGACAAGTTAAATTGTCAAATTTCAAGGGCAGTCCTTTAAAGAGTTCATGAAGATTTTAAAATTATAGTCATTATGATAGTCCTATTTTTCAAGACATTATGACAGTCATAGTGATTTGCAAGCATGGACATAGCAAGGGGTAGTCATACCACTAAGAGATGATAGTCATTTAGGACTATGTTTTAAACTTGATTGTGAGATTATTTTGAGTCTTCATGGCGTTTTCCTTTGTAAAACCAATCAATCACTTGTGACAAGAGTTTAGGTATGTACATGTTGTTAGGGAAGATCTAAGTGATTGCAGTGCACTAAATGATGATTGTTTGAAGCTTGTAATGACATCAATAAAAACAATGACATTCCTAGAAATATCATAGGACTTCTATTGCTTCCCCTTTAAAACCTCATGACTATCATGAGATTTATACGCATTTAAAACCTCATGTATATTACAATATTGTTGCCCCTTTAAAACCTTATGGTTGTCATGAGATTGTTTCCCCTTGAAGTCTCACATAGAAATGAATGGTTTACTTGGAGTTGGAATTGATGTGGCATCCACAAGCTATACCTATATGAACTACAAATTCATATTAAAAATCAGCATGAAATCATGATATATAGGTTTATTATGGATTTGGAACTAATTCTATCACGAGATTGATGCCCCTTTAAAAACTCATGGTTGTCATGAGATTGTTGCCCCTTCAAGTCTCATGTAGAAATGTATGGTTAGTAGGATTTCTCCTACTCAATGAACATGTCACCATACAAATCCATTTATTAATAAACAATGATTTAAGACACACCATACAAAGATGCATGTTTCTATACCACTAATACAAAATGCATTTTGTTGATGTAATGTAGTTGCACATGCTCTATGATGATTTGTATTCTTTGATATGAATTTTTGATCTGCTATTTTGATGTTTCTTTTTTATGCTTACTAGTGATCTAGAATTGTCCTAAAAATATATCTTAGGTACTCAAGTTGTTTGATTATTGAAGTTGAGAATTAATGATCAAAACTTGAAAGAGTTAGCATTGATAGTAGGAAATTTGGAATTAAAAATACTGGAACATGACAATGACATGATCTAGGGGAAAAATCCACACCCATGGTCTAATCTAGGAGGGTAGAAGTACTAAGGCATCAATTATGTGCAAGGTTAGTGTCAGATTATTTTACTCCTTCTTTAGTATTCATGCAAACTACATGAATCATGCATTCCAAAGTAATATTTATTTAGTAAATTAAATTAACACATAATAAAGTGTTGCAAGGTGTGTTCTCTTGGTCTCCTTGTGTTGTGTAGTGCAACGCTTGGTTTCATGATATGGCTTAACCACCTCTCGTGGATTCATTAACTTTGGTAGTTGTATTGGGTATTAATAGGTTGATTTGTTGGTGCAACGACAACCGTATTTGCAACAATTGGTATCAAAGCTTGGGTCATGGGTTTGAACCCCTCGCTTGTGCTGGGGGGATTTTTGTAAGGCATATGCATGCTTGGTCTCCTTGAGTTGTGTAGTGCAGCACTCGGGTTTGTGACATGGATTAACTGCCACTTGTGGATTCATTAACTCTGGTGATTGTATCAGGCATTAACAAGTCAATATTTTGGTGCAAAAACAACCATCTTTGAAACATAAAGGACATTGCCTCATGATTACGTTGTTTTTTAAAAGAGCATATCTCCAAATCTACACATAAAAAATATTATTAGTACCTACAAAACACACATTAGTGGCACAAAAACACATGATCATAGACACTTGCATTCTTTCCAAGAGTGAAATGCATAACATTTATACGAATTTTTTTTGTGTGAAATGGTTTCATGATAAGCCAAAAAATTATTAGGTTATGAAATTGAGTTGGCCCCAATGGTAGCTACAAGCATGAAGCCATATCAAAAAATTTGAGTCTATGTTTTATTTTGAGTTTAAGATGGAGATATAAGAATGTAACCAAGTTGTACACCAACAAAACCATGCAAATTGCAGATGTAAGTCATGATTTATATGGTTAACTTGGAGTTGGATTTGATGTGGCCTCCACAATATATACTTCTATGAGTTCATGTAAAATATTGAAGTTAAAATAATGCCATACAAGGTTTCCATAGAGTTGGAATTGATTTTCCCTCTCTAATATAGATACAAATATGAATTCATATAAAAAACTAAGCATGAAATCATGATGTATAGGTTTTTTATGGATTTGGAACCAATTCTGTCACGAGATTGTTGCCCCTTTGAAACCTCATGGATGTCATGAGATTGATGCACCTTCAAGTCTCATGTAGAAATGTATGGTTAGTAGTATTTCTCCTACTCAATGAACCTGTCACCCAAAATCCATTTATTAATAGTGGTTGAAGTTACACCATACAAATGATGCATGTTTCTCTACCACTAATGCAAAATGCATTTTGTTGATGTAAAGTGTTGCACATGCTTCATCATGATTTTTGATTCTTTGATATGACTTTTTGATCTAAGATTTTGATGATTACTATTGATCTAGAATTATCCTTAAATATAATATCTTAGATACTCAAGGTGTTTGATTGATCAAGTTGTGAAGTAATGATAAAAAAATGAAAGGGATAGCATTAGGAGTAGGAAATTTGGAATTAAAAATAGTGGAACATGAAAATGACATGCTCTAGAGGATAAATCCACACCCATGATCTAATCTAGGAGGGTATAAGTATTGAGGTATCAATTATAGGAAAGGTTATGGTCAAATTATTTTACTCTTACTAAATAGAATGCATACAAACTACATGAATCATGCATAAGAAAGTAATATTTATGTAGTAAATTAAATTGACATATATAGATTAGGATATAGGTAAAGGACATTTCCTCATGATTACTTTGTGTTTTGAAAGAGTTGTCATAAGGATAGCACCCTTAAGCTAAGTGTGAACTTAGCTATCCTATGAAACATGGGATCATCTTCAAGCTGTGGGTTGCCTATGGTGAAGATGAACCTCTAGAGTAGGTTGGTTCCCTTTATAGACCTCCTAAAATATTGTTGGTTTGATAGGAAAATGATAGAAAACTAAATTTTAAGTTTAAACTTGACCTAGGAGGTGATGCACCAATGATAAAAGGCTTTGTACTTGATGTCCTAACTCACAATTTATCTCAAAACTTCTCTATTCTTCACACAACTCAATTTTTTACAAACTTGTACAAAAATGTTTCATTGGGAGGTTATGTTTCAGGTTCCATTGAAGGAAAACTATGTGCTTTCAAAGCCACAAGTACTAAAAATTAGCTAACATAGCCTATGACCTATATAGGTTTTACTTATTTTGTAAATGCATGCATTGCAATGAGACATAATTCATGGATTCTCATTCATAATCACAAAAATTAGATCAAAATCATTCACAAATACACTCAACACAAGAAATTTGAGAAGGTATAAAGCTTATTTTTATTAATAAAAGGATTTTTCTTGTACAAATCTTGAAGAATATTGAAAATAAAACTAAGTTTTTGATCTATTAATCTCAAAAAGAGTTACAATACATCTCTTTTGCATAAGGTAAAAAGAGGAATGAAAGAACTAACTAAAAAAGAGTCAACTAGATGATTTTTTTTAAAGAAAACTCTTCAACCGAAAGAGGTTGCACCTAGTGGAAAATGTTGAATGTGCATGTGGAGTTGAATTGATGTGAAATATGGTGCTAAGAGTTGACTTGAACTCTTTGAATTCTTTGACCTTTGCATGATCCTTGGAACTCCACCTCCAACTATACTTGAACTGATCTCTAAATTTGCATGATGTTCATTGAAAAGTGAATTTAAACTTATTTGCATGAGGTTTTCAATCTACACTTGGGAATATAAGGAAAAAAAACTTTATTTTAGGGCCTCAAATCGCCCCAATTTGCATGATTTTAGGTCAAACTCCCCCTAACTTTAGTTGTGACCATGAAGGCCTCTTAAGGAGGCTTAAAATACCTCCAAGTGCTTTAAAAATGAGTATTTATTCCACCTAACTTTCAAAAACTCATGAATGACAATAAGCATGATGAAAAGTATGTAAGTAGATAACTAGGTGCTTTAATGAAGTATGAGACTACCTTGGTACTGAGTTGACTATTAGACATTCTTGTAATGTAGATTGTCTTTTTATTTTTAATGATTGCACTCTTTTGGTAATGAAGTTATTGTCCTTTTAAGAGTTGATTACCCCTTTACTATCTTTGTATGTCCTCCTCTATCTCAAGTATATTGTCGCTTTGATAGCTCTTCTCTCTCATAATAATGTTAATTGTTCCTATTTTCTCTCACATGAAAGCCTTATGCCTCTTGGGCATTTATGAATCTTCACCTTTATATGACTATCCTCTACATATTGTTTCTCATGTTTTGATAAACCTCTAAGTACACTATTTCACTATCATAACATTGCTTTATATGTCCTTGGCTATTCTTTGTTTTGTGGTTGTTATGCATGGCTGACTTGGTTCATTTTTTTCCTCCATTAGTGTCTTTTACATCCTTTCTTGGTTGTTATCCTCTTGTATGAACTGACATGATTGCCCCTAAACTATGCATAAATACAATTCCACCGTGGTTTCAAGATTCATGTCTTCTCAAAAATTTATGGGATTTTCCTTTTCTTATTGATGACTCATTAAATCCATAGTCCTTGTATGCCATGGTTTGTATCACCAATTCCCTAGATCTATCATTAATGTCATTGGTCTAAAATTTTAACATTATCATGTTATGCACAATGATAGCATGAATTTGATAAGCACGGACTATCTTCTTAACCCTTGAAATATTGTCATATTTTTTCCTTTAATTTGAAACATCATGGTCTACTGTTCTATTTCATGATTTTCAATGAACTTTCTCTTGAAACTTGCACCTTTAGTTGTATTTTATGTCCTTTTATGCATGAGATCTTTTCCATATTGAAATGGTTATGTGACTTCTTGTTAGATAATGTGGGTTTTCTTCATTTATAGCTCATTGAATATTCATTGTATGATTGCCCATTTTCTACCTTTTAACTGGATTTTCCCTCCATGGTTTCAATTTGACTATTTTTTCATCGTTATAATTTCCCTTAGTTATTATGGTTGTCATCTTAGTTAACTGTCTTGTTCATGATTTCCACTTTCTAATTGAAGCTCCTTGCGGCCCCTTTATAACTTGGCATTTAATATATTGACTTCCTAGAACATTTCTCTACATTTTATGTCACAAATGTCCTGGTAGAGGAGAGATATTTTTACCATTGTGTGAAATATGTTGCCACTAGGGCCAGGAGTTGGTATCATTTTACTTGTGCAACCATCACTTGCCAATAATGAGTCACCATGCATTATGATAGTACCATCATTTCTATTTGGAAGTATTTTTCCCATGGTGTTGGTATTATTGTTATCACAATTCTTCATCTAAAATGTCATTTCAGACAACCAAGGAAAACCACTCATCCATCTATATTTATGTGGCATATATGAACTTGAAAAGTAGAAACTTCTACAAGACACACATTTCAAGAACCAAAAATGAAACCCAAATGGATTAAACATGTGTTCTTCTCATCTTTGAATCATATCTAAAACTAGTGAAACCCATGAAGGAATGAATCAAAAGAACCATTCTCAGAGGTAAACTAGCGTACACCCATATAAAAGATAGAGAATTATTTAAACTTTGGGGAACTACCCCTTGTTGACCACTAAACTGGGCTTTGAGTTTTTGATTGTCCATTCTATTATGTTTTTGATCTAAATGATTTGGAATCTATACTTTGTGGATTCACCATCCAAACTCACTAACTTAAGATCCTCTTCTAGTTTATGGAGTAACTGTTTCAAAGTTTTTGTCTATTCTTTACTAGTTGATATTTTCCAACTCAATTTCATTTCCTTTTCCTTATAGCTAATTCAATTCCACCTCTTTTCAACTAAAAGCTTCCTTCATTGCAACATCCAAAGGTATTTTCATTATATCCCTTAAATCACTATCAAATTTAGTAGCTAGCTCTCTAAGGCATCTCTAGAATAGATTTTTTTATTCAAGATAAGCCTTGTACCTTTCAATAAGTAAAAAAAGAAAGAGCATGTCACCATACAAATCCATTTAATAAGAGAAATATGTAATTATTTTTCAACACATGTCACATAGGATGTGAAAGTGTAGAAAGAACACAAGGATAACTTGGTGTAGGATGTGATCATGAAGTACCACAAGATAAATTCCATGTAAAGTAGAAGCATACAAAAGCAAGGGAAAATCATACAATGTAAAGTGAAAAATTGTAAATGTAATGGTATGATTTAAGATGTAATAAGTTTGACATATTCACCAATAAGCCATACGCCATGAGACAAGAAGGGGAAACAACGAAGATGATAGGTATATTGGTCAAGGAGGACAGTATTCAAAGGGATAAATGAGGAAAATAATTATATCACTAATACAAATGTCTAAGCATCAGTGGCCATGAGACAATGAGGGGTAGAAAGGACGTTATGTGGTAGGGAGAACAAAATCAATGCAATCACCTTGGTTAAAGTAGGACAACAGTTAAAGGGCAGCTAAAGCATGACCAAGTGAAGGTTGTGCTATTTCTTATACATAGTAATATGCATATAGCGGATAGTCATGTGTTGAGCAAGGTACACAAATATACTCTAATGTGACCTAAGAAAGAAAGAAACACTAATACTTTATCAACCACTAATATAGTCTAACTATCACTTGCAATATATAAGTTAGAATTAAGAAGAGGTATAAATCTGCAAAATAATATGATTTACAAAATTGAAACTTTATAATATATGTGTTTTTCTCATTTCCATAATAGTTAGAACACAAGATAATGATACATATTTTAATAACCCAAAAAATTGATCAATAACATGACTTTAAAAATTTAATGTACATACTTACAAATCAATCCAACGAACCATCTAGGTTTGCTATACTCTTTATTGTGTCAAGTATTTCCTTGTGGTCAGACTCACACACCTTCCACAAGTTCTTGTTCATAGGTCTACTCCCATATTTGATCAAATGAATATTGGCTGCCATGACAAGGTTTGAGTAATGAATAATATTTTGATGCGTGTTAAAGTCCTCAAGTAGTCAAACATTAGACTTTTTAACTTCATACCTTCTAAGCCATGTTCTAGTAACAACCACCAAACCTATAGGATGTTCTATGTTTTCTCCATCTATAATTGGGACCTCCAATTTATTTTTGGCTTCAACATAACAACACAAGTAGTAATTTATTCCCTCTTCATTATCTTCATCTATAATCAATGCATAAAAATATTCTGCATTGATATGTGCATCTAGTTAGATGAATTTAATGAACATTAAAAAAATACAAAGTAAGATAAAAATAGGAATTTGTTAAACTATGCATGTAGATATATTACTTGTTTCTAATAGATCTGATACATGATCAAACTCAATAGATGATTCCATCTTTATGATTTTTAGTGTCGTTGAGACCCAATATGTGTTAAGTGGGCTTAGACTTCTTAACCACCATTCATCAACCCACTCCTTCGACTCACACTCATTCTAGGCTCAAATTGTACATGAAGAAAAAAAGCATACCATCTTATACATATGGATAGTCCATGAACTTGCATTGGAGCTTCTAAAAGAGTGTAGCTCACTCGATCTTGTCAGTGTACAAAAATCCTCATATTTTGCAATGATAGTATCATCTAACAACCAAAAAAATATATGAGCTGAAGAATTACCTTCATTACCTAGACCCATAGCATGATTACACCACTAGACAATAGATTTTGCATCTTTCAACTTTAAATATTCTTGTGCTAAGGCTCTTTTAGTACATGCTCTTGCACCATCATGCCCCCCCTTTCCATTCCTGGCCTTAGATGAATTCTACATATGTTGAGAACCATAAATCTTATGTATCCTACTCAACCAATAAAAATATTGGAGTTCTTAAATTGTGATGTATAATTATCTGACCATATAATATGATGATAAAATGATATGCTCCTACTAGCCAAATCAGTGTAGAACATCTGAAAGAAACCTTGCACAAACTTTGTAGAATGTGCGTGATCATTATTGATGTAAAAGTGATACTCCCTCAATACCTTCCTATCATCCTCTATACTATCAATTGCATAAATGATTTCTATATGCACAAATATAGCAACCTGTGTGGAGTCATAATATTGCAATTATACCTCATTTTGTGCAAGTACTAAGTAGTTCTCAACAAATTTGACAATTGAAATGATGGTAAGTGGAAATGTGTCCTTGCATAACTTGAACTCTAAGTCCAACCATTGATCTCTATGTGTATGCCTTGCATACTCATACACCACATAATTACAAAAAGTTCCCATAAACTGATACACTAGAATCTTATCACTAACCAATTCACACTTTTTTACTTCTTTCCCATCTTTTAGACTGTAGGCCACTATCTTGTATTTTCCAAATTTCATAATTTTGTTTCCAATTGCATGTGTACTATGCATCCATTAAAAAATTAGCAAATGATGCAAGCTAACAAAATTAGCACATGTGCCATCGAAGCATGATTTCCTATAAAAAATTTGACCTTCCACTCTTTCACATAAAATGGTAGATATGAAATCCCTTGAAGATCTAAGTGGAGGCCTTATGTTACATTCTTTCAAAACATTGATAGTATGTATATCTACACATATACATTGATAAACATCATAATGGTTAGAAAACTCAATATGTACTCTACAACAATAATTAGTGCATGTGTGATTTATTTTGACATAAAATGCTTTAGCATTTCAAAAAACCATTGACAAATTTTAACTTGAGGATACATCTTTATAAATTTAGCAAAAAAATGGGTTTGAGTCATATCCAAAAAATGATTTGGATGCGGCTCATAGTTTTGATTACCAATTATTCTTCTTACAATATCTTTGATTGGGAGAGACCCTTTTTTTATTCTTCCAAAATTCCTATATTAGAGATCTCAAGGCTTGAACAATTTCTTTATCTTTCTATGGTAGTTTACTCAAGAATTCCCATAAATAATTGTTATTTTGATCCTCCACTCTTTTACACCTTATTTTCGCTCTCATTAGAGATGATCTACTTATTTTCAAAGTTTTACCTGTCTTTGAAAGGATCATCTTATTTTGGGTTTGATTGCTTACCAAAGTTGATGTCATCACACATCGAGTGGAATTGCTATATTTCGTGCATGAGGTAGAACCCACACTCTTATATGTACTCATTAGATTCTTTACAATTGATTTCCTAATTGAGTCATCAAATGTTCTTAGACCAAGAATCTTCATGATGGGACTACATTTTAGTTGCTTCATCATTTCAATAAATATTTGACATCTTCTAGTCTCTTTTATCTTCTCAAAAATAATCTCCATATCCTCTTCACATATCTTTGACAAGTACACTTTGGAATCTTATCAACCATTGGTTTCAAAATATTAGAGTAAATATCAATCAAATATTTAGGATTTCTATGAAAAAATCTAGGAAGAGTTCTCAAAGGTAAATTTTCCTCAACATTAGGAATGTCAACATCAGGAATATATGGTGTACCTTCAATTGGAGATGAAAATGATGATGTACCTTGAATTGACATGTAAATGATGTTGTACCTTCGACTTGAGATGTGGTATGTGGGGTGTCTTCAAGTAGAGAGTTTTGGTTGATGTACTTTCAACAATACATGTTGTATATGGTGTGCCTTCTACTAGAGATGTGATCTCTGATGTACTCTGAACATGACATATTGTAGATGGTGTGCCTTGAAATTCACTTATGGTTGATGATGTGACTCCAACTTTAGGATTCATTTTTCTTGTTGCTTAAATAATTTGCATCCATTTCCTTTGTGATTCCAATTCAACATCTCTCTTAGATTACATGGGAATTTATTCTTCTATGAGGTTCACTTTCTTTTCTTCATGAAGTTGCCTCATTGTTTCTCTTCTCCTTGCATTTTTGGCCTCACATTCATCTAGTATTAGATTCTTTTCTAGTTTCCTTGGCATGATATTGAATGCTATATGTTTACAAAAATAAAAAGAACATAAGTATCAAATGAAAATTATTGCAATTGATATATGTGAGAAGGTGACAAGCACAAAAAATTAAATTTAAATAAAAAATCCCTTGAAAAAAAAAATTGTACAAACATGATAAATATTACTTCATAATAAAATTTGATCTAAAAACTTTAAATTTACACCAAAATAATTTTTGAATAGAAAATGGGCAGTCACTTTAATTGATGAACATGATCATCTACCTTCTCAAACACATCTAAATGTAGTATATTCAAATGCAAGTTTGGTTGCTTTTTGGATAGTCATGTTCATAATGAATAATTCTTAATAGAAATAATACTCTTTCACTAAGTGCAACATGGTAGAGGGCAGCAATATTATTTTGTGGCATGTGTGAGTAGTTTTCAATTGTGAATGATTATCATAAACTCCTTCAAGAAAGATCAAAATACATTATTTCCAAATTCCCCTTGGATCTTAGCAAAGTACATGGACCAAATGATAATTGGAAGTATCTACTTAGGAAGAGGAGGATTCATATTTTATTCCAAGAAAGAGGCCAACATTTTGGTAGTAGTGGATTCATATTTAATTTCCATGACAAGGCACTTATGATGTAGAGGGTTTTTTTCAAACCATACAAGGAGAAAAACAAACCCTTATTCAAAGTCTAAAATCACACATATCACAAGTTTCACTATATTTTTTATGCATTTAAATGTTAATCACACCTCCATATAATATCATTCCTCTATATTTTTAATCTTGTATCCCTTAGGGAAATAGTGTCTAGGTTTGTTTGCCCCAATAATTTGAGAAACACCCCCCTTCTTGGTTTGTATACAATATATAAATGGGAGGTTGTATTGGTTTGTAAAATGGACATGGGAGGATAATTGTATGTTGTATCTATCTAGATTGATGGAGGAGGGAACAAACTAAATGTTATATCTTCTTCTTTCAAAATTAAGGAGAAAAGTTATGTTGTATTTTCAAGTGGTGAAAGGAAAAAGGAAAGGGGTATGGGATCATAGGAAAAAATGGATATATGTAGCTAATGGAGCAAGGGGTATATTGCATCCATGGACAAGGTCTTGTTGAATGGAAAAAGGGCCAGATTGTATCCATATCTTTTGCACACTCATTATATTTATCAATTTACTCCTTAATATAGGTAGTAGGTAAATAATACTACCACAATCTATTGTTTTCTCTCTTAGGAGGCTTCTAGGATAAATATGGCATTCTTAATTCTTCTATTCCTCTATTGACTGCCATTTATTTCTAAATAAGTAGTATAATGCAATTTCTTGTTTCTAGATTTTTACAAGCTTAGGGTTCATAAATTATGGATTGATTTGGTATCAAAGTAGATTGTGAACCCTTGGGATTTGTGGAGTTGTGTAAAGGGTACTGCTAGATTTACATAAAGAAAAAATGTAAATTGTTTTCAATTCATCTATGAATCTAGTAATGTTCAAAAGACTAATTCCACCTCAAGGAAGACAGAGAATCATTTGAGAGCATGTATAACATTGTGTCCAAGTTGTAGTATTTTTTCTTCCATGGCAATGTAGTCCATTATAGAATTAAAAAAATTGTACAACTTGTGTTTGGAAAGTAGAGAGGAATTTATTTAGTTATTTCTAACCTATAGTGTCCACCGTAGTATGATTTGAGCATCACAAGAGACATCATAGCTATTGCAATTAAAATACAAAGATCTCATGAATGAGAGGAAATTTTCCCATATCCTAAATTTAAGAATATTTTTTTTAATAATGGAAGTGTGATCTGACTGGATCATAAAAAAATATAACAAACATGCAAAGACATGGAATTTTGTGAATAATAAATTGGATATATGAAAACTATGTGTAGGTGTAGGTGTTGGAAAGATTATAGAGCAGGAAAAAGCCAGAGATTGTAGAGTGATTACTTAAGTTCCCTAGACTATACCACATTTGTAGTTGCATCTTCAAATAATACACATGCTATAATTTTGAATATGAACTAAGCAATCAATGTTTTAGATTCTTGAGTTGATGGAATTTCTTCTTAGGCCTATGAGAACCTTGCAATGTAGAGGAATCTATAAATTGGAGGTTGCATTGGTTTGTAAAAATGCAATGGGAGGAAAATTTTCATATTGTGCCTTCTCATATTGATGGAAGAGGGCACAATTTAATGTCATATCTTCTTCTTTTATAATTAAGAACAATTGTATGTAGTATTTTGAAGAGAGGGAGGAAAAGGAAAGGAGCATAGATGCAAAGAAAAATATTCAACTAATGGAGAAAGGGTCAAATTAAATCCATAGACAAGGTCTTATTGAATGGAAAAAGGGGCAAATTGTATCCAATCATTTGTATACTCATTGACTATGACAATTTGCTACATAATATAGGTAGTAGGCAATTGCAACTACCATAGTCTATTTTTTCCACTACCATAGTTTCATTTTTCTCTCTTCAGAGGGTTTCTAGGATAAATATATTTTTCTTAATTCTTCATTATAGTGGTGGTTTCTAGGATAAATATAGTGTTCTTAATCCTTAAATTGAGATATCCAACTTCGCCTATATTCTAGCCAATGTAGAGTAAATTAGTTTGTTTGTATATCAATAGCTAAAAATCTACCTAATATATTTCCTATGCCTTGGATGCATGCAACCATCCACTACTAAAGATGGAGATAATGGAGTCTACCCCAAATAGACATAACCACAGATTAACAAACATAACATTCCTATCCCAAAAAAAAGGCTCATTTTGTAAGATATATGATTTATTTTCTATTCATGTCTTGAATATTTTTATACCAATTCTTTTGAAATCCTTGTATGTAGATTAGCTAGACTTGGCCACAATGAACTAAATCTATAGGTTAAACCTTTTGTTAATCAAAAAGTGTAGATCTGAACCCTATTCTTTGTTAATGTTGTATTTATAGCCTTGTGTGATGGATAAGAAAGAGGATTAAAATATATGTAGTGGATTACATATTAGTTCAATGGATTCTAAAATACAAAAATAAAATAGACCATTCATTCATGTACCATATACACTTAGTAATCATTCTTTGAATACATATTCAACTCTTGTACAATATTCTCTCATATGCTCCTTCCTCTTTTCTCTAGGACTACCCTTGCCACATTCAAATGCAAAGGAGGACAATAAGAACATTAGAGAGAGAAGTATTTTGATATAATTCCAATTGGAAAAGGATTTGAAGATTTTTAGATCAACAAGGGGCAATGATTGAGAAAGCAGAGGATACCCATTACATACCTATTAAACACTAATGGGCAGTCATTTTGACACAAGGAAGGGAAGTCTCTTAAATGTGTCTTACAAGGAAGTATTTTTATGTAAAATTTATATAAATTAATTACATAAAATACATTTAAATGCTCAAACAAAAACTATACAAATCAATGAAATATTTCATTATATTTTTCATATGAAATCCATACAATCATCATTATAAAAATAAATCCCACTCAAAATTCTATGTATACACACAATAGGAATTTGATGCAAAAATAAAACCAATGCAATCTAATGGCATTTTTGTTATTTGAACTTTCACATGAAATACTAATCATGCAAAATAGTGAATGTCACTAACCATAATGCATGAACAAGCACACTAAGCACACTATAAGAGCTTGATGCACACTAGTTGAGACACATGCTTCACACAAATTCAATGAATCTAGTAAGATACCATGCCATTAACTCTAATCAACCTTGACCCACACTATATATGCCACATTTCATTTGAACCATCACACACAAATTTAATTCCATATAACCATGATGCATTGACAAACACACCAAGAATTTCATATGAGTTTGAAATATCTTATAAGAAAAACATACAAATCAATGGCATATATGTCACTAGTATCATCAAAGAAAATCCATTATGAAACTAAATGATATATATCACTAGGTCCTTCATGAAAAATTCACTCAATCATATGAAAAAATTGATATCACTCAACTATGATACATAAACAATCACACAAAGAATGTTATATGGTTTTGATTTAACTTTGAAACATAACTCATATGTAACTTAATAGTATATGTCATTATTACTTGAAAATAAAACCCAACATGCTTCTAAATGATGTCACTAGATCCTTTATGTAAATGTCATATAGCCATCATGTAGAAGCATCAATGTGACTCAACCATGATGAATGAACAATTAGATTTTAAATAAAATCCAATAAAGAAATTGTAACCTTAACACAAAAGCTGAAACAATTGTAATATGTTATGTCATATATCTCACTCTACCTTGATGCACACCATATGCCATATTATATTAAAATAATTAGACATAAGATTGAATGTCACTTGGCTATGATACATGGACAAACACTTTAAGCATGACATAGTAGTTTGATGTCTAATAGGAAATTGATCAATTTCACTTTTAACCCTAATGCATATGCACATTAAGACTCCTCATAAAAATCAATGACATACATGTCATTAAACCCTTGACCAAAAACTATAAAATCAATGACACTTGGTTAACATCATCAACCTTAATGCACAATAAAACCAAACACTCCATAATGGTTATGTGTAAATTAGCTACACAAATCTCATATAAAACACATAAGACTCAAAACCTTCACATGTCATCATGAAGCACAAGAGTCAAGCATGATACATGGAAAAGAACACAAATCATATCTTGGTATTTCTTCTTAACCAAGTAAAAAAACCATACAAATCAATCAAATATACACCATGTGTCATAAACTTCAAACAAAACCCATATAAATTAATGGTATATTACTAGACCCTTTACACAAAAACTATATAGCTACAATGAAAAAGAGTGAATTCCAATAACCATGATGGAAATAGACTACTTTAATCAATAAAAATGGAATACATAAGCATGTTTGTGTTGGTTTTAAATCCTCTATAATTTTACAAGGATTCATCTAATTATGTCATGTTTTCATTTTTTTCTTTAAACTCCTAAAAAAATTGACTTTTTATGAAACTTCCATCTAATTCAATGTTGAATTCTATGTAAAACTATTATGATTAATAAAATTATGAAAGTAATGGTCTATATTGTCAAAATAAACAAAAAAAACTCAATATAAACATTTCAATTCAATAAAAATGAAAATATTACCTAAGATAATTAAATTTGATGTAGAAACTTCAAATTATCTTCTTCTATGTTGTCCAAAAAATAAATTGGTGCTCAAAAGGTGATGGAGCAAGAAAAATATGGTACTACAAGAAGTCAACTACATAAAAATGTATTTCCTTGTTAGACAAAATTAGAGAATTGTAGGATTGTATCAAATGTCAACTAAATTTTTTACCATTTTTGGAAAAGGCCATTTGGCCTGCGCCAAATGGGCTATTGAGCCTTTGTAACTTGGAGAGCACAAAATGTGTTGTATAGAGGCTTTACAATTTGGTAAGTTCCAAGATTACTCTATAGAGAATTTCCATTTGTGAAGGCCTCAACCCCACACAAAGACCTACAGGGAAGAGAGAGAAGAGTGGGAGATACATAGAGGAGTAGCAAGGGATTGAGGGGTAGGTTTAATGAGATTTAATGATAATTAAGAGGATATAAGAGAAGAGGGGGAGAGAGCTAGATAATTAGTAATGAGACAAGGAGTGAGATACCTCGAGATGGATAAGGAGTGATGGAGAGGTAGACAAGGAGTGGCTAAGAGACCTAGAGAGGGGAGAGATAGATAGGTGAGGAGGAGAAATAGGTGAGAGATAGAAGAGAGGGAGAGAGAAAAGGAAGTATTGATAGAGAAGTAAGAAGGGATGGAGAGAGAGGTAGAAATGTAGGGAGTGAGAGGCATAGGGAAGGAGGAGTTAGAGAGGTGGTGATGTAAAGAGGGGAGGGAAATAGATGAATGAAGAGAAGGAGATGGCTAAAGAGGGATAGAGAGGTTGGCAAGGAGTGACTCACATACTTAGGGAGAGAAGAGGTGGAGAGGTAAGGGGAGATAGAATAAAATGAGAGAGAAGTTCACAAAGAGGGAAAGAGGGTTAAGGAGGAGGGACAGAGGTGGAGAGGGAGGGAAATAACTAGAGATCTCTAAGAGATATAGAGGTGAGAGACCTACAACCTAGGGAGAGAGGGGTGAAATACATATGGGAGAGATAGGGGTGAAATAGATAGAGGGGGGAGAGGGGTGGGTAATGAGACAAAGATTGAGATACCTAGAGATAACTAAGGAGGAATAGAGAGGTAGACAAGGAGCAATTAAGAGTCCTAAAAATGGGAGAGGTAGAGAGGTGAAGGGGAGAGAGATGTGAGATAGAATAGAGGGAGAGAAAAAGGGAAGTATTGGTAGAAGAGTGAGAATGGATCAAGGGATAGATAGACATAGATGGAGTGAGAGGCATAGGTAAGGAGTTAGAAAGGTGATGATGCAGAGAGGGAAGGCACATACAAGAATGCAGAGAAATAGATGGTTGAAGGATAGAGAGGTTGTAAAGGAGTGACTCAAATACTTATGGAGGGGAGAGAGTATTGGGATATGGTGTTGTACACCATTGCATAATTTGATATTATAATTTTTTAATTAAATAATTATTTAGTTGTGATGTACCAAGGTGGTGTGGTTAATCACACTAGGTAATTATTTGGGGACCACTTTATGTTGTATTATAACATCAAGTATTATTATTTAATGTGTGGGAGACATGTGATAGTAATTTAATATTGAATAAAATGTCAAATAAAGTGAAAACTTGTATCTAATATTAAATAATGGACTAATGGTTTTGTGTTCACATGATTTTATCTTACCACTTTCTTATATTTGTGTGAGGTTGAATCTATAAAATCAAGCACATGTTTAGTGGTTAAGGTTGGCTCAGTGAGTGGGTTGTCATTATTGAATCTTTTTTAGGAGTGTTTATGTCAAGAATGGCATGGGATGTGTGGATTCATGCTTGGACAAATGAAGATGCATTGAGAGGCATGATGCTCCAAAGGTATTCATTGTAACTCTTGTATTTCTTTATTGTTGAATAATATGATGGAGTATGGATCCTTTTGGAGGTTGGGTTTTCCCTCTTGAAGGTTTTCCTAGGGTATATCTTATGTTATCTTGTGTCTTGTCTATTTAATCTATGCAATATGGTTACTTGTATGCATGTTTATCTCTCATGGGGTTATGTAGGAAATGGATTAAATATGGGGGTTGAATGCAATATTTCCTAAGTGATATCAAAGTTTTCATGGTTGATGGGTTTTTGTTATAACCCTAGTTTGAGAAATTTTTTCCAATTTGACTATGCATGAAATATTTGAGGTATTGCAAGATATGAGGTTTTTGCAAGTTGTTTATTACAGATCATATAATTGTAGGTTTGTTTTTATGATGGTTTGTTTGAAAATTTTGGGTGTGAAAAATGTTGGGTCAAAAGGGTTATTTATAGATGGCTAAAGAGGGATGATAGGCAGAAAAGGATTGACTAAGAGATCTAGAGAGGGGAGAGATAGAGAGGTAGAGAGGTGAGGGGGAGAGAGAGGTGAGAGATAGAAGAGAGGGAGAGAAAAATGTAAGTATTGGTAGAGTAAGAAGGGATAGAGGGAGAGGTAGACATGGATGGAGTGAGAGGCATAGGGAAGGATGAGTTAGAGAGGTGATTTCGTAGAGATGGGAGGGACATAGAAGATGAGAGAGAAAGAGATGGCTAATGAGGGATAGAGAGGCTAGTAAGTAGTGAATCAAATACTTAGGGAGGGGGGAGGTAGAGAGGTGAGGGGAGAGAAGAAAATGAGATAGATTTCACAAAGAGGGAAAGAGGGGTAAGGAGGAGGGAGAGAGGTGGAGAGGGAGGGATATAATTAGAGAGCCTTGAGAGATATAGAGGTGAGAGACCGATAGCTTAGGGAGAGAGGCGTGAGAGAGATAGAGGGGAGAGAGGGTAGGTAATGAGACAAGGAGTAAGAGGCCTAGAGATGGCTAAGGAGGAATGGAGAGGTAAACAAGGAGCGATTAAGATACCTAGAGAGGGAAAAGGTAGAGAGGTGAGAGGGAGATAGAGAGGTGAGAGATAGAAGAGAGGGAGAGAGAAAGGGAATTATTGGTAGAGGACTAAGAAGGAGTGGAGATATATTTATACATAGAGGGAGTGAGATGCATAGGGAAGGAGGAGTTAGAGAGGTGATGATGTAGAGAGAGGAGGGACAAAGAAGATGAGAGAGAGAATAATGAAGAGAAAGAGATGGCTAAGGAGGGATAGAGAGGCTGACAAGGAGTGATTTAGATACTTAGAGAGAGAGAGGAAGAGAGGTGATGGAAGAGAAGAAAATGAGAGAGAAGTTCATAGAGGAAAGAGGGGTAAGGAGGAGGGAGAGGTGAGAGGGAGGGAAATAACTAGAGAGCCTTGAGAGATACAGAGGTGATAAACCTACAACCTAGGGAGAGAGGGGTGAGAGACATAGGTGAGAGATAGGGCTAATAGAGATAGAGGGGAGTTGAGGGGTGGGTAATGAGACAAGGAGTGAGTGACATAGAGATGGATAAGGAGGGATGGAGGGAGAGTTGTGGAGATGGGGAGAGAGAGAGAGGGTGGAAGGGAGAGGTAGTGATTGAGAGAATGGAGAGAGATGCAAAATAAATAATAATAAAGGGAGAGAGTGTTGACAAAACAAGGACAAACAACTGAGAGGGGGGTGAATCAGTTGTCATAGAATATTCAAACTTATTCAACTTAACTTAATCTTAGATCTGATGAATGAACAATTAACCATAAACAATCAACACATCAGAAACATAGAGACCACCAAGATTTTTTTTCGTGGAAACCCTATTAGGGGAAAAACCATAGTGGAGGCCAATCCACAATATTATACCTTGCTAAAAGTATAAAGAAGTATCAATGGGAATGTACATGCATTTAGGCACACTTCCTAAAGCTCACTGCTCAATTACAAGAGGGATCACTTCGCAAGAAATATTTGGATTAAAACCATCTAGATTGTGAACTAAGAAAATAGCATCTGCTAATGCCTGATTATAGTTCCAGTTAAGCACATGAACACTTCTTCAACCTTCTTAACTCTTCTTCACTCTCTGCTTTGCCTTCAAATGATCTAAGAAATATTTGCACATAGGATTCACACTCTACACACTTCAATCACACATACAAATGATAGAATAATTTCTCTTATATATCTACAACATAGAATTACATCGCTATTAGTCGGCCACAAAGAAATAATAAAATAATTACAAACAATCGGCCCAAAATACATAAGAATTTTTCATGTGAATCCACCAAGGTCAGCCACAACATAGTGGAGACCCAAAACAACAACTCCAACACAAAAATACTCCAATTAATTTCTCCTCAAAGATCCACAACACGATTCAACACCTAGTTAGCCATGAACATGAAAAACATGAACACGTAAGAGAAACTCTTGAATCACGAGCACAATGATCAACACGGACATGCAACACATATAGAGCACCAACTAGAAACATCCACAAACACTATAAAGCACTAGAGAAGTATCCAAAACAACTAAACTTATCGAAATAACATGATCTTCCTTCAAGAAAACAAACTAAAGTGACAGAAAAACTGTTAGAATACAGATCTTCATAACTTGACCAAATCTTCATGTGGATCTTTGAAACTTGACGTGGATAATATAGACATACTCAGCAAGAAACCCTTTAGTCCACAACAGCTGATCAACAATGTTTTGATCACACCGGCAGACTGATCTTCACTACTCCACTGACAACCTAAAGCACTTCTTATTACAATTTTCTCAATATCCTCAACATATGCAGCTTCTAATACATCAATGCTAAAAGTGTTTACATAAATGACAACCACATATCAGCAACACAACCACAACATCCAACAGAGAGAAGAAGAGAGAGGTAGGAAGTCAAGGATATAGATGGGGGTAAGGATGGAAGGAAAGGTAGAGAGGGAGATAGGGAGAGAATGGGAGAGACCTATAGAGGAGAGAGAGAAGAGAGGGAGAGATAATTAAAAGTATCGATAGAGTAACAAGGGATGGAGGGAGAGGTACACATGGAGCGAGTGAGACATAGGAAGGAGATGATAAAGAGGTGATGAACTAAAGAGGGGAGATAGAAAGAAGATAAGAGAGAGAAGAATGGGGTGAGAGATAGAGGGGGAAGAGGTGGGTAATAAGAAAAGGAGGGAGAGACTTGGAGATAGGGAGAGAGAAAATGTAGGAGGGAGAGGTAGCGATCAAGAGAAAGGGGAGAGATGGGTGAGAAATAGTAACAAAGGGAGAGAGAAGCAAAGATAGGTCAGGAGGAAAGGGTGGAGATGGCATTAAGGAGAGAAGGAAAGGTAGAGAGGGTGGGAGAGACCTATAGAGTTTTGAGAGAGAATAGGGTAAATATAGGTTAAGAGGGAAGGAGGCAAAGAGGGAAAGAAAGGTAAAACCTGACTATCCATCATTCATCATAAACCATAAACTCTAAGCCTTATAAAAGTGAGGGAGAGAGAGATAAAGAGAAAGTGAATTTGACTTTAGTATTTACCAATGTAATCAATTTTGTGAGTGCCAAATTTAGCACTCGTCAAATGTTACATTTCATTTGACAAGCACCAAATTGATTGCTTTTGGAAATACCAACCCAAAGGGTTGGATTTTGCCTTCAGAATTCAACCCAAAGGTTTAGACAACTGTTACAAGTCAAGGATATGATTTTGGGAAAGTGTAACAAAATTTCACACCTTTTTGGCCATGCTAACCATCAATTTTACACGTATTTCAATGCAAGTTTATAAAAATGTGTTGATATTAAGCTCTCTCTTACCTTTATAACCATTTCATTTTTCATTTTTTTATTATGTCAAGGTTTTTATCTATGTTTTCTCTTGTTTTTGATTAGAGGTAAAAACAAATTTTGAAGGGGCCTCAGAACCCTATACATCATAAAGTAGTTGAAATTAAAGAAAACAACATTAAGCCAAAAAATAGCCCAATAGCAACGACCCATCAACAAAAAGTCAGCCAAAAAAAGAGGCACCCAACAACAACACTACATGCTTTTCAAAGTATCTGTTGCCTCCACATCACTAACCATAACCTTCTAAGCATCATCAAAAACATCAGAAATATCCTTCCCAAAAGCTCCAACTTGAGCCTTAGTTTTGTTCCTTGTCCTAGCTCCAAGACCATCTGTATTTACCTCTTAAATTAAAACAATACCTTTCTCACCGCCCTTCCCAACAACACCTTCCTCCTCCATCAGCTTACCAGCAACAACCTCTTCAGCAAGGACACTATCCTTACACTTCTTAGCACTAACCACAGGGGAAGCGGTAGTAGTAGACTCAAATTTACTAGCAGATTTATGCACCTCCCCTCCTCTCATAATAGTATCCCATATTTTAACCATTTGATCCTCAAGGATGATGATTCTACCTTCGATATTTTTTTTCATTTGATAGTTTCCTCTACAACAATTTTCACCATATTATTTAGGAGTCAAGCAACTCATCTATCTAATTCTGGACAGAGGACCCCTCATCCTTACTAACTACACCCCTGAATTTGACATTATTTTTATTGAGTTCATGAAAAAACCATTTAAAAATCTTAAACAAGACAATGGACCCCTCACGAGCAAATCCAAGCACATCAGAAAAATATTCTCTATCAATATTGAAAACCCCTTTTCCCAAAGCATCTTGCTCCTTAGATGAACTAACCCTATCCTGACTAGTAGGGGTGTCCTTACCTTTTTCAATAGCAATCAAAGACTTGAGTTTGCAGATGGAGCTCACAATTTCCTCTACCATCACCTTTCTCTTCTTGATCCTCTCCAAATCCACATCTTGTATATCCATAGCAACAACTTCCCCAGACTTATCTTTCATCTACATAACCGGCTTGACACTCGGGGTATCGTTAGCAAAGAGGTCGCCTGCAATAGTGAGAGGATGGTCCTTTTCTAGAATTTGGCTTGTGGTCCTCAAAACCCTTTTCTTCCCACTTCCTTCCCCCAAAACCAACTTCTACTTAGCAACCAAGGGTAGTGAGGAGGCATCCCCATATAATTCATTCTTCACCTTCGGACCCCTACTTAGCACAACAATAGCAGCTTCTTCGCTACAAGTTAAATAACCCTCAATAACACAAGGAACCCCTTTTTTCTTCTTTCCTGTAGTAGGGGAATGTAGACCCCCCTCTAGGGAAGTAAGGGAATCGGGAACATAGTCTACATCCTCCTCCGACTGGGACTCTTTTTCCAAAATCAATTTCCTTTTCTTGACTTTTTTGCTGGCAGGTTCCTCTTCAGACACAGTCTCATACTCCTCAGCAAGTTTGGACTGTTTACCCTTCGGGGTGACCATAGGTTTAGCAACCTCAAAAGTCTTCGCATAATCATAGATGAGAAGAATTAGATCAACATGCAAGACAATATTTTTCAAATTCTTCTTATGGTCCTAAAGACCTGAATCGAGAGACATCAGAAGATAGAATAGGAACGAAACCCTCTTCTTATGTCGAAAGTGATTAAACAGGATAAAATGGTATACATTAATTGTAGAAAATTTTCCTTCTAACATAATGTAGCGCATAATCTCCTCCACAACATCCCCCCATAATGCCTTAATAGAACTTCTCTAATATCCTCCACTCCTTGCAGTCCTCAAATCCTTCTCTTCATAATCTTTGAAAAATATTTTCATAGCAGTCTGTGCCTCTTTTTTATCCCTAAATACTTTCATGTCATCCATAGGCAAACCAATTATACCAGCAATAAATTCTTCATTAACCTCAAATTTCGTCCCATAAATCTTAAGCACTATGTCATTTCATCCTTTAATAAAAAGATCTATAACCTGAGGACTATTACCATGGATTTTCTCCAAGTAGGGTTTAACCCTCCCTTTTCCAACACTTTCCATACCTCCTTCCTCTTCTTAGCAACTTTGCATGAGGAGGGTTTGGCACGATTTAAGTCTCCACCCATCTTGCCACAATTAACAATAACTAGCTTGAGGGTTCCAAGAACATAACAAAGAAGACTCTGGAAAACAATACAAAGACCACCCAAAATCCATGTGAGACCAAAGACAGAGCAAGGGATAATAATGACCTTAAAGTTTCATTTCCTATGGCACCCACCTTTCATACTAATCTCTTGATTCAAATCTTGCACACCATCCTTTCTCATCATAATCAGCCACGTGAAGAAAGGCATGCAGACCGCCAACCATAATGAGAAGTTGATCAAATTAAAATTAGCAATCATGGTTCAAAGAATCAATAGCCTCTATAAGAAGAGGGTCATTAAGAACCCACTCCCTAAATTCTTTAATACCAATGTTAGCGAAAATGTCTGCTAGTTCCCATTACCTTCTCTTAAGATGTGTGATATATAAAACTCATCAAAGGATTTCAAAATATCTATCGAATCCCTTATCAAAGACTCAATAGTCCAAGAGGGGGGCATGCAATTTTTCAAATTATTTATGATATTCAGAGAGTCCCCCTTCAACCACACTTTCCTATAGTCTTTAGTTTGATCCAATTTGATACCATGATAGGTTGCAGTTGCTTCTGCATAGTGGTTTGTCTAGGTTCCCAAAGGGAGCACCACAACCAAAACAAGTCTACCATTAGAGTTTCTGATCACTCCCCCAAAACCTATAGGTCTCGGATTCCCTTTAGTAGCCCTATCAAAGTTAACCTTAACCCAACAACATCTTCTCTAGGAGTTTTACCCTTAGTAACCGAGAGGGAAATATCACAAGATAGCTTCCACTTTTGAGAAATAGAGATATCATAGGGGCTAAGATTTATCTTCGGCCCATTGTGAAATGTGATCCCAACCAGAAATTTTTCTTTAATAGCAACACATATTTTGTAAGCCACAAAGATAGAAGGGAGGGTAGAATTTTTGAAAATTCTATTATTTCGCTCAAGCCAAACACCCAAGCAATGTACGGAAGGGAAAGAGACCACAAAATCTGAAGAGCAGGATTGGGTGAGGGGCCAATCCATTAAGACCACAACTCATTTATAGATCTAGGAAACACCTAACTTAAGTTCCAAAGAGATAGCAAATGGGCCCAAACCATTCTAACATAACTACAGCCAATTAGAAAATGACAAATATTTTCGGCTTCTTCTTCACATAGAAAACACTTGTTAGGCATCACAAAACCTCTTTTGACCAAATTGTCAGTAGTTAATATTTTATTTTGGAAGAAAATCCAAAAGAAAATATTAACCTTATGAATCAATCTAGAGGACTGCACAGAAGCCCAAAAAGGAGTTGGGCCAACAAATGAATCATTAGAATAAAAAGCCAAAGCAACTAAGTAGTTTCCATTAGAGGAAGGCTTCCAAAAAAATTATCTAGAGAAGGGGAAGAGGGAATGAGTACCAAAGATATAGACTTAAACAAAATCTCCAAACCATTTTCAACCTCATACAACTTCTTCCAACAGCCTCCCTCAATATAATTAGAAACTCGTCTACCAAACTATCGCACACAAAGATCCATGAAAGGTTGGGCCCAAGGCTCATCTTTGAGGGGCCTCCCTCAATATTTTCTCTTGTTAGTGCCTCCAATTTTTGTCAAAAACCAACATGTGCTAGTTTTGGTATAGATTATTACTTGTTCATTGAATTTTGAAACAAATTACATTTTTATAAAATAGACTCCATTTTACATGTAATGAATTTTCTTTTTATTTTTTTTGATTAGTTTTAAAAAAAAATAGGGGGAGAACGCTTAAATTTTAGATTTTTAAGGATGTGTCCACTTTGAAAATTCATAAAATATTATACATTCATTAAAAAAATAGCCAAAAAAATGGGATAAACTACATGGTGTTAGCTAATTTCTCACCATTTGAATTTTTGAAATTCTAAAAAAAAGTTTTTTAGGGAGGCCACAATAGATGCTATGCCAAATTTTGAGTATAACTATCTCCATTTTCTTGTGAACATTAGACTTTGCTAATTTTAAAGAAAAAGTGACATCTTAAGAGCCATTTTGTGTCACAACTTGGTGCACTTACACATATTATGTAAATTATATTATATTATGTATTATATATTATATTAATATTAATATGTTTTAATATATATTATATATTATATTATTATTAAAAAATATAGATAGAGAAATGGATATAGGTAGAGAGAGGTAGATAGAGGGAGAGGTAAGGTGGGAGGGAGAGAGAGAGTAGGAGGGAGATAGGAAGTGGTAGGGTGAGAGGGATAGAGGGAGGGATAGATTTAGTGAGAGAGGGAGGGGTAGGTGGAGAGAGGGTGGGAAGGAGGGAGAGAGGGAAGGAGGGAGATAGGAAGTGGCAGGGTGGGAGGGATAGAGGGAGGGAGAGAAAGGGTGAAGGAAGGAGATAGGGAGTGGTATGGTGGGATGGATATGTATATAGAGAGAGTTAGGGAGGTAGGGATGGGTAGGTGGAGAGAAGTTGTGTGTACAAGTGTGAGGGAGACAAGGAGGGAGAGAGAGAGATGGAAAGAGGGAGATAGGGAGTTCTAGGG
>VDFB02018296.1:15654854-15687228 GCA_007258455.2 Sequoia sempervirens | reverse complement strand
AGTTTTGTTATAATAAATATGGTATTTAAAACTCCCTTGCAACAATCCATCAGATATTTTTTTAATAATATATTATATTATTAATTATACAATATTATATTTATATAACATAAAATATTTATATTAAATATAATGTATATTATATTAATATTAATATTTCCTAGTATATATTAGTTTATAATAGTGTACATTAATTTATAATAGTATATATTAATTTACCATATATTATATTATGTAGATTAATATTTTAAATATATATTAATATTAATATTATTACATAATATATTTTAATTAAAGAAACATATATCCTTTTCATCAAATGAATTTTTATAATATATTATAATTATATATATAGATAGATACATCATTAAATATTTATATTAAATATAATGTAATATTATATTAATATTAATATTTCCTAAATATATATATATATATTTCCTAATATATATTAATTTATCATTTATTATAATATATAATATATATAAATATTTATACTAATAAAAATATTATAACATGTTAAATTTAAATCTATAGTTATATTTATATATATTAATATTTCTAATTTAAAAGAAACAGATATCCATTTTTATCAAATATCCATCAATAACGAATATCTGTTCTGCTTTGATATTGCTTTGAATTTGGCTTGGGGGTGTCCAACCTGAAAACTTAACATCCCCAATGTGTTTACAAGGGTTGCAAGAGTTTTTGAACTTCACCCTCCGTGTTCATGACATTTTTTCCTCTAATTTTGATGAAATGAAAAGGGTTTATTTAGAAAATTGTTAGCATTCTACCAATATAAGATATGCTTTATTTTGAATTTAATAGATAATTATTATTGGTTTTCTATATGCACTATGTGTAAATTCTTGGTTGATAGGCTAATTGAAAAACATATATAACTTTTAAACGATTATACATTTTTTGAATGTGAAAGATGCATCACGTACTATGCTTCACAAACTATAGATTAAAAAAAATGAATTTCATAAATTTTTGACCAAGTTAGGGTGGTTGGACAAATACTTTTTAATATTTTTTAAAATTCCTACTAGAAAATTCATAATTAATTATTTACTTGCAAAAAAATTACAAAAAATGTGTGTCACATCTAGACATGTGTCCTCTACTTATATTGAAAGATTTAAAAACAAATATTTATTTTTGCTCATCATTAGGTTGGTCAGACAAGCACCTACATTTTTTTCCAAATTTTAATGTACTACTACATTGAAATTTTAAATTTTCACCAAATCAAATTACTTTTTTCAAAAAAAGACCTAGTAGCTTACAAACTATTTTCAATAGTTTACAAATTCTATTCCTACATATTTTTAAATTTATGTTAATAGCCTATTCAAATTCTTATGTGGAGTTCCTTAAGTCTATTTTTTTGTATTTTCATTACCACTTAAGGGCCCTATTTGGCCCATCATGATCATGCACTAACCTAACTATTATCAAACACTTATTCATAAATTAACATTTACATGTTAATTTAGATCTTATTATTATTTAATCTAATCTAAACTATAAACTATTTATGTGATACTATTTCTAATATTCACCACCTTATTGCATCAATCTAAACAAAGAAATAAACACTGCGAGGATTGAACACAACTACCCTTATAGAAAATTTTATGAAGTACTTTCACAAATTCTCCACGCTCACCTAGGAAACACCAAATTGACTTCATCAATAGATCTCTTGATTGTCAAACTTGTTAGTCTTTTGTACCACATGAGAGAACATACAATATTCTCATACTCCATGCATGATGAGAGAAAACATACTCTTTGAGAATCCACATCTCTTCTAAGTGTCAAAATTGCTCCTCCAATGTTGTGGGAACCAATACCTCCTCTAAAGTATAATAGAAACTAAACCAAGGTGAATACACTAACTACAACCACAAGTTTTACCAAGAATTTCCAAACCTCCCTTGCTCCATAAAGGGACAAAGATATGCTTCTCATGCACAGTATCATCTTTGAGCAAGAAGCTAGCTTAAGATGATAACAATCCTCCATCGTTTAGTTCCTCCATCCTCTAATAAGAGCTTAGTTTTTAATCCAAATAAATCCTATGTTTTTTCATTCTCCATTATCTTCGATATTTTCTTCATAACCCATTTTAAGTTTTTCCTTTTCATTTTGCATGTGACATTTAACATAAAATAAAAATTTAATTCAAAACACCATGTTCCACTAGGTAGTCAAAGTTTAATGGCCCCTTTTCTTTGAGAATTTTTTGTAATGTAAAATAGAATCCATAGGACATGAGGTATTTATTTCCACCAAAAATAGAATAATCAAATTATCTTTATAATACTTTATTTTTCATAAAAAATAATGCCTTATAGTGCCTTTATCATGAATACATATGCAAAATCAACTTTTAAGCTTAAGATCTCTTACACTAATCTTCAACTTGAGAGAATACCTAAGTAAAATATTTCCAAATAGTACAATAATATATTTATTTCTCTTATTACAAAATCAATAAAAATAAAATAAAATAAAGAATTATAGATACACTCACAAACTATGTATAAGATTCACACCACTATTTTGATGCTCTCTGTTTTGCATCAAAATTTTCATTAAATACTAGTAAAAGTGTAAAAATATTTCTAGGTTCTATTCACCTATTCATCTTATTTCCAAAAAAATAATTTCAAATTTATGTTAGAAAATGACAAAAATATTAAAAGTTTAATGAGATTGTGTTGTCTGATATAAAAATACTATTATAATTAGGAGAATCTAGGAGATAAAAGACAAGCACAAATGAACATTATATAATATTGTATTTAAATGACCCAAATTATGAGTACAAAACCTTGCATATATAGGCAAGGATGAGGTAATCCACCTATGAGGCTATTTGACAAGTGCCCCATGAAGTGATACAAAAGATTAGGCAAGTGTTTTGTATGTGTCAACCTTAGGAACACTTGGAGTGTCCAAACCAACAACCTCTATGACCAAGTCATCAACCTTGTGTGCCAAATATTGAGCGACATTTGCGGTGATATGGAAAGTCTTCCAACCTCAAAAGGTGTGTGCATGAGGTTAATCAAATAACTTGGTAACCTCTAGAGGTTTAAATGTTGCATATTTAGTTAGACAAGATGTTGTCTAACCTTGTAAATCTAAGTACACTTAAGTATAGTAAATAGATTAATCATTCACACTAACATCCCCCCTTAAATGATACTTGGGGAGATCACAAAAGTGCAAATAGATAGAAATGGGTCCCAGATAGAGGCCATGTTAGGTGCCCATGTACAAAGTAATCTCTCACAAAAGGAGAAAACCCAATGGGAGTGAAAATCCTCTCCAAAAAGAGAATTAGAAGAATTTAAGACCTAAAAATATTTCCCTTGATGAAAGGAACAAGGTGATGAAGAAATCCTAAAGGATCTAGAAGTTATAAAATCTATTGATGATGAACTGATGTTTGTTGGAATCAATGAATCTTCAAGTAATGTAGATCAAAATGTGAGATACAAAACACTGCATGAGTGAACATAGGAACAATACTAAGTCGATGTGGACAAAGTTAATCAAATTATATGAAGTTGATAATATTGATAGTATTGTGATTAGGAGTACTAAAATATCAAAATGTGATCCACTGAAATAGTCCCCCATTCAAGAGATCAAGATAAAAGGTCCATGAGGCCTTCGAAAAAGAACATTTTTCCATTACTTCATTGAAAGAAGCATGACACACTATAGTCCCCCCTTAATGCTAAGAGAATATAAGAAAACCAACAGAAATTGAGAGTGTGTAAGGAATGTAGAGATGTACAAGGTATGTTCCAAGGCACACTCGCATGAGGTGAGAATCATGAGGAAACATTGTTTTGATGTTAAATCACGAGGATCCATAACTGTGATGTCAAACCAAAGCTCTATACAACCCCCCATTGCACTTTATAATCAATGCATGTACAAAATTTCCCAAATTCCCTCCCTAAGGAATACACATTCAATATGTGTGGCACTTTATTTGAGTGCATTTACAACCTTTTGTAGTTACAAGTTCTTCAAAGTTTGTTGTCATGAGGTGGACATAGATTAAATTATGTCTTACAAACCTCAATAAAAGACAAAAAAAAATTAAAAAAATAAAAACCCTCCATTATGATGACAAAAAATATTTAACCATGGCAAAAAATTGCATCTTCCCCCATACAATTTCTTCCTTGCCCTAAATTTTACTCTTAGGACACAAACACAACTTACAACTCTTTTTTGCATGTAACATACATAATTCCCTACCAACCATGTACACACATGGTCACAAGTCTACACACACTTAGGTTTATTTGAATATATTTAACTACTACTTGGATCAATACAAGGGCAAGGTTGCTAGATTGAGAACTCGCACATTGGTATGAATAAGAGGCTAATCTATTTCAAACCATTGTTACTACAACGTATTTAGGCTATTCTCTTAGTAATTACATCACACATTTATTTATGTCTTTATCTCCTCCACATGAATTACATACACGCACGTATGTAAGAGGATAATGACTTTGAGCTTAATTAATGATATTTGATGGATACTAATTTGATTATATACATGTTCCTTAAATAACCATAGTATGCAAATCTATGTGGTGATTAATCTCAAAATTTTAATATTATAATAGGAATCCTTTCATAGCATCCATCCTTTAGCATTTGACTAATGTTTTATTAACATTGTTAAATCAATGAGTTAAAAAGATAATAATTAAGCATTGATAATGACTTTATTTATTTTACTCAGCGTAGTTGGAGGGCTTGGGGTTTCTTAGTGTTGGATTGTTCTATTTCTTGGTTTTCCTTTTTCTTCCTTCTTCCTGCTACCTTCTTAGTGGCTCTTTGTTGTTTTCTAGCAGCTCTCTTTGCAGGTGATGTGGGAGTGTGTTGGCTTCTTTTTGGAAGTTTGGTTGTTGACTGGGCCTGTTTGTGTCCCTATTCGGTGTAATAGGGAGGCTTGGGGGTTCCTATTATTGGATTACTTTGCTTCTGGCTTCCTTTTTGTTGTCTTTCATTTCTTCCTAGTTCTCTCTACTGGCTTGCAGGTTGCTTGTTTGTTTTTGTACCCTTCGGGCTCTTTTTTTCTGGGCTTGGGGGTTGCCAGTGTGGTTTTGTTGGTTTGGATAGGGTTGTCTCTACCCTGTCTTGCTATGGATTCCATCAAGTTTCTTATGGAGCTAATGGTTATGTTTGTTTCCCTTATTTTTGGTGGGGTGCTTCTAGTTGGGATGAGTGTTCTTTTGGTTTCCTAGTTGTTGTATTTGGTTAGGGGTGCTTTTCTTGCATCTGATGGGATCTTTGTTCTGTTAGAGGTGGTAATGGAGTTGGTTGCTTTGGGCTTGTGGTTGTTAATGAAGGTTTACATGGTTGAGGTGTGTGTTGTGGGGTCTTCTCTGCTAATGACTTGTTGGCTAAAGGGTCATGTGGTTTTGGACTCTATTTAGATCTTTGGTGGCCTTGTTCTCTTAGCTGGGTAGTTTTCAAGTCTTAATCCTAGATCCCAGATATTTTGTTCCTAGTGCAGGGCTTTCCAAAGGAGGCTATGATTGTTTGCTTGGCTACTATGTCAGATTTCTCCTTTTTTCCTATGGAGGTGGTCCCCCCTCAGTAGTTGTTCTTATTGAGGTGGGCAATTCTCCTATGGAGGTGGAGGTTGAGGGTGTTGGTGTTGTCTAGCTGCGGTGGCTTTAATGATTGTTTCTTCTCTCCAATAGAGGGGAGCTCACTCCTTTAGAGGTGGAGTTGGAGTTGGTTTCCTATTACTAGGTGAATTTGAGCTACAAGGAAGCTAACTTATTGTAGTTTTATGTGGTCGATCAAATTGTCTCTATTAAGGTGGGATGTTTGGTCTTACTAGTGGTTCTTACCAGTGTAATTTCTGCTCATTTAGTGATTATATTTCTTGGCTCATTGGTGTCTTCCATGAGTAGGTAGTTTGTTGATGCCTAAAAAATGCAAGTAGGATCTTTGTGTAACTAAAAGGGTCTCTAGTCTCAATTAAAAACTAGTTGGTTTAAGGTTCTTTGGCCCTTGATTGTATGTAAGATGTAGTGTGTGTAGTCTTGTTTATCTCTTGTGACTGTTCTGAAGCTATTATTGGTCTATGGTTTATCTTTTGGGAAACTTGTCTTCCTTTGTACTAAGTTTTGGGCCCCATCAAAACCCTTTTTTTACCCTCTAATCAAGACTTTACTTATTATTTAGTAATCCAAGGGTAACATTGCAACTTATTCATTAATCGTACATTATTATTAACATCTAAACTCTATTTATTTTTTTAAAAATAAAACAACAATATATCTTTAATGAGGTTGTCATCATCGATATAAATATTATTGTAGGTCATCTAGATAACTAATATCGATTCTTATAAGTGTAACATCATTAATTCAAGGGCAAAGCATTAATAGTTTACTTTTTTCTAATTATCCTAATGACTCAATTTATTAAGGATGTTTTTAACTTTATCATTTTGGAAAATAATATTATAATTAGTATTTATTGGGTCACTCCCTTCAAGGTTGATAGTCCCCAAAACTAGAATGACTAAATGAATCCCAATATTATAATTTTTTTCAAAAACAAAAACTCTCATAAGAACCCTAATTACTCATCTTCAATTGTGAGGGCAACAAGTGTCACCTCAATAATTGATCACCCATCACTCTCCACCCAACCCTTCACACTTTTGGTGTGAGAGTTCTTTTAAGCATGGCTAAGAGTCCCATGCCTTATCCACTTTTTAAATTTCGTCATTTATGAAAAAGGCTTCATAAAATGGGTCCTAAGGTTCTAAAATTAACTTTTAAACCTATTAAATTATCCCCAAGCCCTAGCCTTATGGCCCAGGGTCATGAAAACACCTTAAAACATAATAAAACTCATTAAATCCACATTAAAACATAGACTTAATCATACACCATAAACAATTTATACAAGACACTATATTGGACATTAAAATAATAATTTTTAGTAGCACATGACACACACTATCCACGTTACATAGGCACATGACATATAAGACCTTATCCTCTCCAATGAGTTAAGTTAGTTTCACAAGAAAAGCACATATGTCACCTTGGTATTTCCATGGTTCCACTAGTCATGGACAAAACTTGCACACTTGAATTCCAATGGTTAATTCATCATTAATAATAAAATTGAAACATAAAATAGATAACATGATATCTTTATAAATGATGTTTCAAAATTAAGCATTGAGCAATGCACACATTCATCCCATGTCACTAATATCATAACATTGATAAAATCACTTAAGAGATAATTGAACATACATTCATTACATTTCATAAACATCATAATCCATTTGACCATAAAAGCAACCACTCATATAATGATAATATTAGATACGATCATCAAGTTAGTTTGATCATCCACATCTTTACCATAAAATCATAATCGATAAAGGTAAGTATATAGGCACGTGTTTCAAGTAGATGGGATAACACCAAGGTATGTTTGATCAAAATACATGGTATCATAATCCATGACAAAACCATCCATGAGAATCATAAAATGATCGACATTACATGCATAATCACTAATACTAGAAGGTAGGTCTCGCAGTTTCCCTTTGCCAAATTTATTGCAAAAAGAATTGACTTCCTCTTTTACAAATTTTTAACTGAGACAAAAAAATAGCGACCCCTCCTTTACAAATTTTGATGTTTACTCAAGTGGTAAATAAAAAAAATTAATTAAAAGAAAATAGTGACAACTAGCAAATAAATTAATAAAAATAATTTAAATGCTAGTTTGTATTGTCGTTGGAGATTTGATTGGGTCTTAGAGAGACTTAGAGAGAGGTATACACCTATTAGGGAACATTCACAAATAGTTACTCTAATAAATATGCAGCTCATAGATTGGAACTTGTAAATAACAGTAATCAATAAACCCTTTGTCATGTTGCTCATGAAACCCATGCTAGAAACCTATCTTATTGAGGGAGATTGTTGGTCATTTGACATTGAAGATTATATGATGGCAACATGAGTTGAATGAAGAGATTGATGGAGAGATTGATGATCATATGAGCATAGATGCAAAAGTGATGGTCCAATAAATATTAGATGATTGGGTAGTTTTCCCTAAGTTTGGAATGTAGTTTTTAGTGTACAAAGAACCAATCTTTTGGTCCACATTGCTCTGTCATGAAGAATCTAGTTATTTTGTTTTGAGGTAGTGATGATATATGTTGGAAGACTCTAAATCCAAAGTTTTACGATCTGATGTCTTCCACAATCAAAGATAATAGTAACAGAGTATCGCTCTAGATATGCCTACATAACTATGACAAAGTATTTGATTGGAATGCTTTGCATTCCACTACGGATGAAAATTTTGGTATGCAAATTTGCAAAAGTGTTTGAGGATGCTTGTAGTATGTTTCTCTATGTGGAAATTATTTGGTTGTTGGTATGTCAAGTTGTGGGTGTACAATTGGTTTATTTATTACATTGTTGCTTCACCTGTGGGGCCAACCTAAGTATTTTGAGGTTGTGTAGAGTTAAGTAATAAGAAAATTTGTGGGAGTAATTATAGGTCATGTCGACCTATCCTAATATGTTATATGCTTTGGCTCCTTTATGAGGCCTATATGGAGTGTTGAGCCGACAAGATGATGTGTTGCACGATACATTTTTTGGGCCGACTTAATTGATGTTTTGGTTGGTTGCGGTATATATACAAGATTAATCCCTTGTGTGGAAATATGTGGTATGCAAGAAAAATAAGTGTGAGTTTCAGAGTAGAGAAGTGTGAATTGGGTTTGAGGAGAAGAATGAAGTGTGTTAATTCAGTATTCTGAGCCTTAGTGGAATTGTATCTTCAACATAAATCAAATGTAATATTAGTAATTCAAAATTGGCAGTGAGCCACCCTTTCTTCTATCTCTTTTTATTTTGGGCAATGAGCCCTTCGATAGTGATTCCACCAATTGTATCAAACTTTGTAACCAGTTAAAACATCTATATTATGAGCTAATCCTCACTTTGGTTTTTCCTTTTTTTGGTTTTCCATGTAAATTTGGTGTTCCTATGTTCTTTGATGTGATGCATGTTGTCTACGTTCCTTTCCATTATTGCTAGTTTAATGTGATGCATTGAATGAATGTTTAAGTTAATAAGAATACTGATTCACCCCCCTCTCAGTATTTTGGGTGTTCAACAATTGGTATCAAAGATTGGTTCCTTTAATTGGCTTGATTGTTGAGGTAGATCTTGGAGTTGAACACATGGCTACAAGTATCCTACTCCAAAAGAAATTATCTCTAAAGTATTTATTGAAGAAGATTGCATGGTTGACATGGAAGGAGAACTCGACTAAGCCCTTGATGATTTGGGCAAAGGAGAAGCAAAGAAAAAAGATCTGAAAAAGGATATTGGTGATGTAGATAAATGTATTAAGAAGTTGAGCGAGAAACTCAAGAAAGCTACAGATAGAATGAAGGAAAAAAATGAGACTATATCAAGTATGAAAGTCCAAGTTGAAGGTAAAAGAGTTAGAAGACTGCCTGAATGCTAAACTCAAAGATAAATATGAAGAATGTTCAAAGCTTGAACAAAAGGTTTTGACTATAAGATCCAATCTAGAGAAAGAAAAGATTCAAGAGGACAAATTCAAGAAGATTACAATAATGTTTGATGAGATGATTGCAAATTAGAAGGCTTCTAAGGATAAAGAAGGATTTGGGTTTGAGAAAGGTGAAAGTTCAAAAGTTGATCAAACTCCCAATAATGTTGAGAAGAAGAATGATGAAAAGAGAAATAACAAAAAGGTTCAGAACCAAAAGAAAAATATCAAGACACTGTCTATTAGACAACCAAATGTATAAAGGTACCCATCTTTTAATGATTATTGTTATTTGTGTAATAAGTTTGGACATAAAGCTATAGAATGTAGAAGCAAAATGAATTAGAATGTTCAATGATTTTCTAGTCAGTGTTATACATGCAAGAGATTCATTCATGGAGCTTGTGAATGCATAAATCAAATAAAGAATAGTTACAATAATGGCATGATGTTTCAATCTTTCAATGCCTACTATTATGCATGCAATAGATTTGGGCACAAGGCTAATGAATGCAGATCTAGAGTGGGTGAAAGAAATCATGTTCAAAAAGGTGTCATATGTCACAAATGCAACAAACTAGGACACAAATTTTTTTTGTAGAGGCAACAATGTGAAACCCTATGTTTCACTAAAGAAGAATGGCCCAATAAAGAATGCGGATCCAACAAAAGTAAAGAAGGAAATTGGAAAGGTCTAGAAAAAGAAAGAAGATAATGAAGTAAAGGATGACTCCCTGGTGGAGATGTTTCCTTTAGAAACTAATTGAAGAGCTTTGGCTCAAGGGGAGTTTTAACAAAAAAATCCTTAAGCCCCTGCCAAAGTTGTGGTGTTGATCCCCTCAATACACTAATATATGTGAAGATATACATGGTGAATCTACTAATGGCATTTATGGTATGAAACTTCCTATTACAAAGTTTTACGAAGTAAATAGAAGGTGACTATGTCAACACAATTAGGGTTTTCCATATTTTTTACCTAACTTTAATCATTGTTGTGATATCAAAATGTTTAACCTATTCTAAGCAATTAAAATGCAATGGAAAACATAATGAAACACCTCATGATTAGCCTAAGGAATTTGAAAATACAAAGAGGAAAATGTCAAATGAAGATAAATGATTATACCTTCCTCCTTGCAGCTGAAACTCCTTGGTTGGCCCTTGATTTGGATTGATATGTATGCTCCTTGATGGCTCTTGATGTGGCTAAAAATGAAGGATTTGACTATATGTTTGGATGTAAATGCAAGTGAATGTAATTGAAGGTTAGATGAGTGCACAAAATGGCAGCATGTAGTTATAAAATGGCTAAGTGTTCCAAATGCCCTTGAGGAGGGGGTATTTATAGGAGAACTTGAATTCTCTAGAGAATTCAATGGTTGAGATTGATCCAACAAGGTCAAGATGAAGGGCTATGGTGGGTTGAGAACTCACAAGCCCTCACATCTTGACATGTGGATGGTGAAGTGGCTAAGGGAGGTGAGGTGTAAATGAGGTGGCCAAAAGGTACATGAGGTGGAGGAAGGACAAGTACCTTCCAAGTACCTTGGGGAGTGAGAAGATCTCCTCAAAAAGGAATTTGTTGTCCCCAAGTGAGAGTGAAAGGGACATTTGAGGAATTTTGGAATTCCTCAAAAATCTCCATGGGAAAAGGAGAGGTGGTTGGAGAAATAAATGTGAATTAAAAATTCACATTCTTAGGAGAGTCTAAAGGATAAGAGAGGGTCTCCAAAAAGGTGGGAATTGGTCACATGTGTATGAGGTGACATGTCAAATATTCTAGAAGCCTTGGAAAGACAAAATGTGAATTAAAAATTCACATGGGGAGGAGAGAGACATAGGATGAATAAATGAGAATTAAAAATTCTCATGGGAAGGAGGGTCAATGTCCAAAAAGGAAAAATGGAAGAATTGACCAAAAAGTGGTGCTAAAAATGGCTAATGACTTTGATTAAAGTTGTGCAAACACTTGATTATGATAATTAATGGAAGATTAGAGACAAGTGGAAAATGTAGGAGGATGTGACATTAATCCTTGATTAAGAGGATGCACACCCTAAATATGAATTAATTAAATTAATTCATATTAGAGATGGATTATGGAGGATGTGACAAGGAGTGAGAAAAGAGAATTTTAAATTGATTTTAATTCAATAGATTAGGATGACTAAATTAAATAAATTGGTGTATTTATTTAATTTAGAGAAGATAAAAGCATCAAATAAAGTATTTAATTATTAAATTAAACACTTTAAGAGTCTTATGTGAGAAGCGCAATTAAATAAATTAATATTGACAGAATTGATGAATAAAGGGGGAAATTTGATCATATGGGAGTGATCAAATTTGGGTGTCTACAATTGCAATCAATGCATTTTAGCTCATCAAAAAAGTTTTTATATGTGATTTTTTCATATGATTAATTCATTTGCAATTGAGCATTTGAGAGTGAAGAGCGAAGCAGAGGCAAAGTGAAGTGTTTTCAAATTATTGTGTGAAACCCCACCAATAGAAGAATTCAAAGGTATTTTTCATTTTTGCTAAAACCTTGTTTCAGAAGTGAATCAGAATGTTTATGCCTCAAGTGATTGATGCCTTGGAACAGTTGAGACCTAAATTCAAGAAACATCCCTTTAAATCCATGGAGATGGATCCAAAAGGTGTATTTTCAAGAGCCCTGTATGGCATAATACACACTAAAGATGTGTGAACCTACATACATGTGAAAATGGAAGAGTATGGTCACTCTAAGTTGGGAGAATTCTAGGTCAATGAGCTCACCGAAGATGTTTTTGAATTGAAATTAGAATTTACAAGTTTGACAAAAATGAAGTTGGATGTTTGGAATGATTTTCTAAACTTATGTTCTGAGAATGTGTGAGTCAAGTATGCATTGAGCAAAATCCATGACAAGTTCATATGGTTAGATATGCCACATTTAATCAACAAGCAAGCTATCAAGGCGACAATTGGTTTATGTTCTAAAGGACTCGTTTCGGTGATGAAGGTTGTAAAGAATGAGATGGTTATGAAGCTCACCGAAGCAAAATTTGACAAGCATGCCCTCATAGTGAAGGATATAAGTGATCAGATGGTTAGATACACATCCATGATGATTGGTTACAAGATATAATACACCAACAAAGAGAACTCTTTATCAACAATAATTATTCATACTGCTCATGCTAGATGGTGAAAGAAGGTTTGGACATAGATCTATGTGAGCTATTGAGATAATAGTTGATGGAGAACCTACTAAAGACAAAGGAGTCTTGGTACCCATTCTGGTTTGGTACCCTTATCATATGTTTGTGTAGTGTATAAAATTGTACTCTTTTCTAAGAGAAATACAATTTCACACTTAATTTGGACCTATTTTAGTGACCTCTCATTTATGCAATTTTAAACCTCATTAATGGGCCCCTAATACCCTTTATTATGCATCCCAAGGCCTATTTTATTTATTTCCTGACACTATAACCTGCATTGAATAAATGCTATTAATTAATTTAATGCCCCCAAATAAATTAAGTCCTAAACTTTTAGGTCAGGACCCATTCGGTCCTCCTTAAGTTCATGCAAATTCAAATTTAAACATGCTTTTGGTGGCATTTCAAGGTCCTAAATTCAAATTTTGAGCATCGACTTTCAGGATCTAATAAATAGGAAATAAGAAAGGAAGCCTATAAAGTTGTATTTTAATCATTTTTCACTAGACAAGCAAGATATTCACATGAGATCACAAGCATTTACATTCAACAGTAAGGAGAAATCAAACAAGCATTCAAAAGTGAAGTCTTGGAGCAACATTGTATTTGTTTTTGCAGGTCTTCAAGCTCATTTTGTCAACAAGATCAAGCATTGTCAAAGATTGATGACAGACACCTATGGAGGATCATAATGGATTCTAAGTTTTGGGAGATGCACCAAGACATTCAACCAAGCCTAATGACTTGTTTCCTAAGTGGTTCCATCTTATATTATCATTCTACTTTCTGCCTAAAGGAAGGTATATTCAAATTTGTGATCTATTAGGGTGATTTGATATCTCCTAAAGTAGGTATTTGTCACTATTCATTGTTTCATTTGGGGATCCTATTATAATACATTTGAGCTCTTAAAATCTTAGACACACTTAAGATTAGGGCTCCCACACACTTTCATATTTCAAATCTATTCTTTTCATCAAGGTTTAATTACCAAAGTAGGGGTTTGACTGAGGCAAACCCTCCTCCACAACCAAACAACAATTTTTTTTTCCAGCAAATTTGTCACAGATTCAGATCTAGGAGTGAAGGTTCAAAGCTATAGGAAAGAAGTGTAGGTTTCAGACTCAAATCTCAAATTCAAAATTTTCTAGAAAAGGAAACCTGGACCCATTTTCCCATGGACGAATGAGTCCCTGGTAAGCTTGTAGAAACTACTTTTTATGGTAGGTGCATAGTGTTATTCCCTCTCAAATTTGCTAGAAATTTTGTTGTTTCTCTTAGTTTTCTGCTTAATCTTCAAGATCCAAGTGATAGATTGCATTTTGGAGTTGATTTGTTATATTCAATTTTTCTCCCCAAAGTGTTGTTTGACCTTGACCCCCATCCTTCAAGCATAAGGAAATCTGGATATTCCCACTTTGGGTTGATTCACCTAAGGGTTGATAATCAATTCATTGCGGGGATCTCACTTCCTAATGAATTGAGGAAGATAGGGTCTATTTATACCCTTTGGACTCACTTTTCCATTTTGGGAAAGCCCCTATTTTTCTTCATTTCAGTTTGTTATTTTATTTTCTTAGAGAGTTTACTAGTGCAAAGAATGTGGTATGGCTAGATGGTGTTCCTATTGCAATCCGGATTAGGGATCATTTAAGAAGGTTTTGTAGCATAGAAACACAAAATAACATGCTTTGGGGTATCTTCAAGACCTTTCAAGGAAAGATGTAAGAAAGGGAAAGGATTCTTATAATTTTTCTTGAAAAATATAAGGATATAACCTTTATGGTCACTAGAGATGAATGTATTATGAAATTTGTGGAACCTACAATAGTTTGCATTCCTGAAATGGGTTATGAAGTGGCAGGAGATGTGATCACAAATCTTGTTGATTTGATGTTGAGCAAACCAAGAGAACCTATAGTAGATAGGTTTGGAACCTATGAGGAGATATCTGGTGAAGTAAATTTGAAGCACAAAGAAAAGGAAATCAAGAAGAATGTGGAGAAAATGAAGGCAAAGATAGAGGAGATCATTGGTTCTTCCAAAAGGATTTCAAAGAAGATCAAAGCTCAATCTAGAGATCAACAGGGTACACTAAGTACTAGAAAGTCCATTAGGACTTCTACTCCCTCTCTAGTTGTTCTAAAAGCTTTCGGAACAAAGTTTGCAACTAGTACCAAGAAGAAAGTTACAACAAGTGCCCCTATAGTACAACAAAAGCCTTTGTAGAAGAGAAGAAAAGAGAAAGCTAGAGAGAGGTATGTAGGTTATGAAGGTGAAGAAGAAGAGGAAGGACCTAAGTTGGTCCCAAAGAAGAGAATGTCACAAGCATCGAAAGAAGAGACTAGCACAAAGAAAACCAAGATTGATATTGTTGATACAGAGAGTGAAGAAGCGGAGTAGCAAAAGAAGGCATTTATCATTCAAAAGAGAGAAAAAACATCTGGTGAAGGAGAAAAGTCTCCTAAGGGTAAGGGAAAGAGAAAGGACAAATCCCCTTCAATAAGGGAGCACAATCCTTTGAAATTAGATGCATTATTCAATAGCATTACAAAATTTGGTCTTTTAGAAGAAACTACACAAATGTATCCTAATGAAAATGATGAAAATAAGGGTACTATTGAGGAAGCTATTGTAAAATATATGGTTACATTTAATACTAGCTTGAGTGATACTGAAAGTCAGCTTCTAGATGATCTCAAAGGTATTTTATGTGTAAGAAGACAAGAGGCATTCAATGAGGATGCAAAGATCAAGACATTTTCTTTGGAAAAGATTGGATCTTCTCTCACAAATGAAGACAAAGCAAGATTAGCACAGGTTTACAACAAAGAATTCATAACAAAGCAAAGAGTTAGCACCTTGATGAGCAAGGATAAGGAAGATATAGAAAGGTTGAAAGATGAAACACCACACAAGGTTGCAAATCTGGTGGAGTTAGGCTTCTCTTCAGATGATGAGACATAAATGGAGCATGATGTATTTGCTCTGGAGATCAATGTGCCTGAAAAATGTAGAACATGAGCATGTGTCTAGACTTGAGGATGATCAAGAAGCAATGATAACAAATAGTGCCCCTCTAATTGCAGAAAATACTGTTGAGGGAGAAAATAATGATGATACTCCGGAGAAGATAAAAACTCAAGCAAAACAAGAATTGCCTCTCCCGGATGTGCAAGATAATGTTGCACAGAAGGTGGAAGAAATAAAAGAGAACCAAGAGAACTCTAAGATGCAAAAAGGTGAAAAATTTCCTCCTCCAAATGGTGGGAAAATTACAGAGCACGAGAAGAGTGCAGAAGACTGCTTCAACAATGGAGAGAAGGAAAAGGAAAAAGAGAAAAAGGAAGAAGTAAGCATTAGAACGATTGGAGAATCCTCCAAAACTTTTGAGAATTCCTTGAAGAGCTTATTAGACATGCAATTTCAATTCCAATTGGTGGTGTCAGCGCAACTACTACAACTTCCTATGCAACAAGGTCAAGTGGACATGGCTAAAATCTCTCCCCTACAGAAGTTGCAACTTGGTGATGTGTGTTATGCCTCTACTAGAAAGGAGATTTTGCAAACCCACCAGAAGAGCACATAGATGATAGATGAAGCTATTAAAGTGTTACAAAACTACATTCTCAATGCCACTATTGATGAATCTATGTTCGATATACAACTAAGGCTACTCCTTGATTCCTTCAAGGAATACTCTACCAGCTTAGAGGAGAAACTAGAAAAGGAAGTAATTAAGAAGATGATTGATAAGATATTGGCTAATAAATGTGCTACATCACATGGTAGGTTGTAGAACTTACAAGATATTCAAAAATATGTTGAAGATGTTAAAGTTTTGTTCTAATTTTGTTTAAAATTACCTATTTCCACTAAGAGCATAAAGGACCAGATGGACTCAATTGAGTCTCAAATTGCTCAGGCCCCAAATGTATGATCCAATGAGAGATGCAAATGGAACAATAAGGATTGCAATTGAAAATATTCATTGTCACTTTTTCCAACTACAAGAGCAAAAGGAGAAAATAATAGTGCAGAATAGTCAACTCAGAGATTTGGTAAGTGCAAGGCTTACTTCTCTGACTATAATATTAGTTGATACAAAGAGAATGTCACAACAAAATCCAATACCCAACTCTTTGAAAGAATGTGAAGAGCTTCATATTAAACTTGAGAAGTAGTGTGGAATAATTGCCTTGACTAGGAAAGAAAGAGAGATAACGAAGAAGGATCTAGAGGCACACCTTACAAATTTGAAGGTGTCTAATTAGGGTAGTTTTCCCTCCACAAGATAAGTTGTGTATTTGTTGTTCTTTACAAATTGCAATGTACATATGTAGATGTATTAGAGAGTTTTGCAGTATCTTTTTGGTCAATTTTGTTGGAGAAGAGATGATTTTAGGAGTAAAGTAGTAAGGGGGATTTATTCACATATACATATAGGTATATATCCTCAAAGGGGGAGAACAATAGAGAAGATTTGAAAAGTTTGATATTAAGGGACCCTTTTCCCTTAATGTCAAAGGGGGGTGATATTGGAGAAGTTTGAGTAGTGTTGCCATCAATGACAAAGGGGGAGATTGTTGGAAACCTAACTTATTGAGGGAGATTGTTGGTAGTTTGACATTGAAGATTATGTGATGGCAACATGAGTTGAATGAAGAGATTGGTGGAGAGATTGATGAGTATATGACGTTACATGGTGTTATCATTGATGGTAACCCATTATGGATGGCTATCCATGGCATAGATCCATAAGTGTTGGTCTAGTAAAGATCAAATGATTGGATAGTTTTCCTAAGTTCGGAATGTAGTTACTAGTGTACAAAGAACCAATCTTTTGGTCTGCATTGCTCTACCATGAAAAAATTGGTAATGTTGATTTGAGGTAATGATGATGTATGTTGGAAGACTCTAAATCCAAAGTTTCACTAGCTGATGTCTTCTGCAGTCAAAGATAATAGTGACAAAGTATTGCTCTGGATATGCTTGCGTAACTATGACAAAGTTCCTGATTGGAATGCTTCACATTCCACTGTGAATGAACATTTTGGTATGCAGATTTGTAGAAGTGCTTGAGTATTCCTATAGTATGTTTTCTCCATGTGGAAAGCATTTTGGTTGTCTGCATGTCAAGTTGTAGGTGTACAGTTGGTTTATTCCGTTGTTGCTTCACCTATGGGGCCAACCTAAATATTTTGAGGTTGTGCAGAGTTAAGTAAGAAGAAAAATCATGGGAGTAATTATAGATCATGCCAACCTATCTTAATATGTTAAATGCTTTGGCTCCTTTCGCAAGGCACGTATGATGGACTATTGGGTCAACAAGATGATGTATTAAACGGTATATTTTTGGGCTGACTTAATTGATGTTTTGGTTGGTTGTGATATTTATACAAGGTTAATTCATTGTGGTAATATGTGGTATGTGAGAAAAATAAGAGTGTGTGAGTTTGAGAGTAGAGAAGTGTGAATTGGGTTTGAGGAGAAGACTGAAGTGTGTTAACTTAGTATTTTGAGCTTCAATGGAATTGTATCTTCAACATAAGTAAGATGCAATATTAGTAGTTCAAAATTGGTAGTGAGCCACCCTTTCTTCTAGCTCTTTCTATTCTGGGCAATGAGCCCTTTGATAGTGAGCCACCAATAGTGAGCCTTTCTTCTTTTGGATAGTGAGTCCTTGGATAGTGAGTCCACTAATTGTATCAAACTTTGTCACTAGTTACAATATCTACATTGTGAGCTAATCCTCACTATGGATTTTTCCTTATGGGTTTTCCACGTAAATTTGGTGAGCTCAACCCTCAAGGTTATAAGGATGCCTTTCACCACATTGATGACCTTCAAATCACTGATTGTTGAGGATAAATCATATGTTCTCAAGTCGTGGAATGTGAAGGGTATAAAAAAACTATTTTAAAAATTAAAACTGTATTCAAACTTCTCAAAAATCTTTCAACATCTACAACCACTTAACATTTCAACACAAAATTAGGAAAAACACATGTGCTTCATATAAAACTTGCACAAGCATTCAAAATCTAACACCAAGCAAGATTTAAATCACCCAAAATGGGTTTTGTATTGCTCAACATTAATAAAAACATCCAACATAGGAGATTGATCACTTATTATGAACATGCATGACCACCTCATCTAGACAATTTACACAACTGCTTTATCACATTGCACACATGCACATTGATATCATATTGCTTTGATACCATATTAGAAGAGGGAAAAACTACATTTTCATATTACACCATTGCACAACAGATAAAAATATATATTATTGCATCACAAATTCACACAACTTGATTTTTCATTAGAATGCAACTGACTTTATAAAACCTTTCATTTTTCTCATGCTAACTTATTTATTAGAATGTAACTCATAAAAATAAGTACTCTAATTTATTATTTACTAACTATTACCTAACATTTATTTATAAATTAACATTTACATGTTAATTAATTTATTATTATTTAATCTAATCTAAACTATAAACTAATAATATAATACTAATTCTGATACAATTGTATAGTTTGAAGGGTTCCCTTTAGGGTAATGTAACTGGAGTAACTAGACTAGTGTAAACCCTTAGGATTGTATATTTTCGGTGTACTCTCTAATATCATAATATTGAATTGATATTGATATATGTGATGACTTCTTGGCATAAAAAATAGGGTTGATAAAGGGATTCTATGAGGGTGTAAATAGATGATAATTTAACCCACACATCATGAGGTGATTAACAAAATATAAAATCTATAACCCACTTATAGATAAGCTTATCATTACTCTAGCATGAAAGGAGCAAGGGAGTGTGCCCTACCCAAAGAAGTATCGCAATCACATCATAATGTTTCTATGCTTTCACTATAGCATGTGAGTGATAGATGCCATAAGTTAGTTGGTTTTAAAAGGTTTAGGTAGGCTTTCACTAGTGGAATGCACGAAATGGATGCTAGGATATATCTATCTCAAGAGTTTAGTGTTGACATTAGTGTGTCAAAAGGTTTTGATTATTAAATTAGTCTAAGTGATTGATATTATAATCACTAGTCTTAGATGAAGTAAAACCCTAGTCTTAGATGAAGTAAAACCCTACAACAGCCTAAATATGCTTATTCAGTTATAAGATGAACAGAAGGCTTCGTAGGCTATGAAAATATTATTAATGACCTTATGGGATGTATGTTATTACACTTGTTACCTTGCTAGTGATGACAACAAGTAGTATGAAATGCTTGATTGTTATCACAATTGGTAATGATCTAGGAGAAAGGATGGAACCCATGGTTTAGTATGGGATGCACCGACATTCCTCTTTCCATATTATATGTACTTCAAAATTATGTGTTGAACTAAGGAAAGGGGAAAATCCTTCAAGTAAGGTTGCCACCACTTTCCTTTTTGCTAGCTAGTCACTATGAGTACATGTGATGCTAATTAATTCTTTCACATTATGTATATGTGATGTATGTATGAGTTAATCATATCATATAAATGTGATTTATGCATGAACAAGTCACATTATTTTTAAGTGAACTTTATGAATAAGCTAGTAATATTGTGTACATTTATTCTAGAAATGAGTTAATCACTATATGGATCCATAAGTTGGCCCCTGTGAGGACTATATGTGAAGTCTTGTCATTTTGCTATGTAAACTATAGTACCTTTGATTCCTAAAAATGGATATATATGCAGGACCATCATGAATGAAACCAGAAGGTTTAGGTTTAAATCTTTGGATTTGTCATGTTATGTGAGCTTATCTTATTCAGTACAATATTGTACATTTGTGATATAGAACTACTATCTTTGCTAGAATTGAATAAAATTATTAAAATAACTCTTCTAATTGAAAATAAGTAGAACAATTAAGAGAATATTAAAGATGTTATGAAATTAAATAATAATAATAATAAAAAGAAGATTATTATATTATTCTGAGTGCGAATGCTTCAAGTCATAAATTTGAGTGATTTTCTATTCCGAGTGCGAGTGCGATTGCGATTGCGAAATGAAATCTTAGTGCAGAGAAGGGCCCTCACGCCTTTTCCCCTACGAATAGAAAGAGAAGACCAGTTGGACCCAAAAAGATTTGGCGGCACATTCACACCGAAATTATCCATCGCAAACCATATAATCAGGTTTGTCGAATCACGTTTATTTATATAAACATATGCATTGCATCACACTTAATATTCTTCTAGTTTTCTCCGAGACAATTTGGCCTCTCAGTCGTCGACATAGGGTGCAGAAGCTCTTTTCTCATCCATTGCATGATTCCATGGCGCAATTACTTTTTTCTGAATTAATTTGTGTGGCCTGTTTGCTCTATTATGCAAAAGCGGCTAGTAGTCTCGGTCCCAGTGGGCAATCAGAAAGAGGTCTAAGCTTTAATTTTCCTGAATTTATAGAGTCCGAATCAGATAGAATTGCCTTTGTGGGTGACGCTGCAGTCACCCATAATGTTGTCCATCTTACAAATAGCAGCAAACTTCAAACATCAGGCAGAATTGTTTATAATGGGACGATCCTGCTTTCATCTATAGCCAATTTCAGCACTCACTTTGTGTTTTCTATGTATTCTGATTCTCAGGGCGACGGAATAGCTTTTTTTCTCACATATGTAGGAAACGCTTACACTATTCCACAATTCACACGCGAGGGCTTGTTTGGTCTTGTTGGAGATAGACTTGATGTGATACCTGCCGTATTTTGTGTAGCATTTGACAGCAGGCGGAGGCTTGTGGGAACTATTGTCCGTAATTTTTTAGATCTTCATTATTTGCAAAACGCTAGTGTTTCTGATCTAAACAAGGATAGAGTATGGGATGCATGGATTGACTACAACAGCGAAACACAAATGCTCGATGTATATCTTGCTAGTGGTTCTCAAAGTTCTAAGTCCCCGAAAAGTTGCATTTTATCACAGAATGTAAATTTGTCTTCATATTTTAATGGAAATATTGTGATGGGTTTTTCGTCTGCAGCTGTAAACTCGAATGCGATCAACAGCGTCTTTTCATGGAGCTTCAACAGCAACTTGTACTCGAAAAACACTTCAACGGGTGTCAACAACAGTGCAAATGGTTCAGAGATGGGCTCGAAGGAAAAAGGCCGGAAACAAATAAGCACTTTTACAAAAATAGTTCTGGGTGTTGGATCTGGCATTGTGGCTTGTATGGCAGGTGCTCTGTGTGGCTACTGTTCCTTCCTCAGAAGAAAGAGAGCTGCATCCATTAGAGGACAAAAATTAGCAGGCATGGATCTTGACAAGCTTCTACACCACATTCCCCGACGGTTTAAGCTGGGTGATCTCGTGGCCGGAACTAACAATTTCAGAGAAGCTCAAAAGCTTGGGCAGGGAGGATTCGGAGGAGTATACAAATGCAATCTCGTTCAAACAAATGAGATTGTGGCTGTAAAGCGCATCTCAGAAGGTTCGAGGCAAGGGATTAAAGAATTCATTTCAGAAGTGAGTATAGTTAGTCGACTAAGACATCGAAATCTTGTTCAACTATTGGGATGGTGCCATGAGCAAGACCAGTTGGTTTTGGTCTACGAATATATGTCTAATGGAAGCCTAGACAGACATATCTTCACCAGACGAGGAGAAGACGAAGAAGAGCGTCAAGTGTTGCAGTGGAATCTCAGGTATAAAATAGCTAGTGAAATAGCAAGCGCGCTGTTGTATCTTCATGAAGAATGGGATGAATGTGTTGTGCACAGAGATGTCAAGTGCAGCAATGTTTTGCTGGATGAGAATTTCAGTGCAAAGCTTGGGGATTTCGGCATAGCTCGCATGGTGAGACATGAGCGTCTAGCTCAGACTACCCGGGCTGCGGGGACATTGGGATATATGGCTCCTGAATGTGTGGCATCGGGAAAAACTAGTCCCGAATCTGATGTTTACAGCTTTGGGGCCGTGGCTCTGGAAATAGCCTCTGGAAAGAGAGCAGTAGATGTGAGCTTGGAAGAGTTCGACATGCGGCTTGTGGCATGGGCATGGGATCTGTATGGTGAAGGTAGACTATTGGAGGCTGCAGATGTGACATTAAATGGAGAGTTTGAAAAGGAAGAAATTGAACGATTAATGGTTGTGGGGTTGTGGTGTTCTCATCCCGATGCTGCTAGTCGGCCCAAAATGAGGCAAGTGCTGAAGTTATTGAATTTTGAAGTTGCAGCACCTATTCTCCCCACTGCAATGCCTGTACCATCATATGCTCACACTTCATTTACCCCGGGGCCTTCCTTTTCAGTGGTATCAAGCAATGAGGCAAGTGCTGAAGTTACTGAATTTTGAAGTTGCAGCGCCTATTCTCCCCACTGCAATGCTCATATGCTCACACTTCATTTACCCCCGGGCCTTCCTTTTCAGTGGTATCAAACAGTCGTCCTAACACTTTGAATCCAAGGTAGATCTATCACTAGTTAGCTTACTCTGCTGTAATTCTCTCTCTTGGTTACAGGCCACTTGCAGGATACTTCCATACAGGGATAAGTTGTCAAAGTTTACAGAGCCAAAGCACTGTTTTAAATTCTTTTGAGATAGTTTTGATCAATAAAAACAATTATTCAGAAATATTGGAGATTTTCTCTTTATCAGGAAAAAGACATTTTAGAGGAGTTTTCATAATACAGGCAAAGATGCAGAGACTTTGCATATTTATATACAATGTTAAAAAGAATTAAATTTTTAAAGATTAACATATGAGAACGAATGTGCTCAATCACTTGCTGTAAAAATCTGGTAAATGAAGAATATAGATGATTTGATGCACTTTCTCTGAACCTACATGTTGAACTCCAAAAACTGCCCTGTATCTCGAAATTAACAATTAGAGCAGTTTCAGAATAGCAGAAAATATCAACTGATGCCAGGAAAAAGCACAGCGAATGTTACAACCTATTAAGTTAGGTTTAACAGTTGACAAAAATGAACACAGCATATAAAAAGATCTACAGCGGCAAATCACAGTAGCAACCCAGAGGAAACAGATCACAGCAAATAAAACATCCATAATGAAACACAGCGAATATACTCTATCACTGCAAGTTATTACCTAGCTATGAAATATGCAACCATCTCTTTTTATTTACAGACCGGAATTTACATATATCCTACACTTTTAAATCTAATCAAAAGTGTTGCTGTTTACAACCCTAGGCCTCCCTAAGTATAAGATTCTTAGTTTGACTCATCAATCTGAAATTACGATGTAATACTAGTTTTTTTCTCATTCTCCTAAGGCTAAGCAGTTATAAGCAATCTCTAAAATTAAAGAGATAAATCAAGTTACATGAATAAATAGCAGTGTTCCATGGGGATGCATCCCCCACAAAAAACCCCGCGTTTCCTAGACGGGGACGTCTCAGAGACCTGGGGACTTGGGGGGTATGTTCCCCCACCAGCACACCACCAGCGCCACCATCCCACCACCAATGTCACTGTCTCCAAGACACCACTAGGACTTCGAGGATGATGGGGTGTCCTCAAGACGTCTAGGGGGCTCCTAGTTGTCTTCAAGATGTATAATTCTTATACATCTTTTTATAACTATATTTTCAAGTACTATATGTATTTCAGCACCCTGCCGCCGCCCCCAAACTTATAACCCCCGTCCTGTGTCCCCAAAACACGTCTCCTACCGTTCACCCACCCCCGTCCCCGAAACCCCGTGGAACACTGATAAATAGCTTTCATAATTATTTAATCTTTCATTACAACAAATATATATGCTTCTACTACTTTCTTTTAAAAAAAGAGAGATGGTACTCTTTTATTTTTATTAATTATAGGATTTTCAGGATATCTTTCTAGTTACTCTATTTGTTATGTTTTCTAAAATTAACAAGACTTCATCACATATGGGACTCTCAAAGATCTCCATATTTGTTATAGATTCATCTCTAATGTGGGTGTCTTCCACTACTACATCATCTTGACCATCTCTTATGATAAACTACATTCCTCTTCATTGCAATCAATTGAACTCTACTCCTCTCCCACTTCAAGCTTCAATATTTTTCCTTTCTAGACTAAAACAACTTAAACATCTTTATCCCATTCATCCTCTTCCTCTTAATCATGATATATGCCTCTCTCAAACTCTTTGTTTTTATTTTATTTTTTCTTTCAGCTTGATTGTCCTCCTTTTCACAACATAACACAACTTCATCTTTCCATCCATAACCATTACTATAATTGCACTCTTAACTATAAAAGAATCTTTTCATGAATTCTCTACTCCCAGCATCTTGAAATGCCTTGATACTCTCTAAACTTACATCTTGAACTCCAAAAAAATACCTCGTGTAGAAGATAGCTCTCAAACTATAAATAATTTCAAAATAAAATAAAATACAGAAAGGAAGTAACACATCAACTAATACCGAAGAAAGTACAATGAATGTCTTAACTTATTAACTTACAATTCATAGGAAAAAGAAAAATGAACATGACATATAATATTATTTTCAATGGTGAATCAAGGAAGCCACTAAGAGGAAAAAGACCACATAAATAGAATACCCATAATGAAACATAACAAATATCCTCTGTCACTACAAGTTATTACCTACCTATGAACTGTGTCAGAACAACCCAAAAAAATGCCATTTACATGATCGAAAACATGAAGCCATTTTTTATTCAAAAATCTAAATTTTGGTATTATTATCTTTTTTAATTGAACTGAAAGCATTGCTATTTACAATCTGAAAGGCCTCTCTGAGTATAAGACTCTTAGTTTGATTCTATTGCTGGAGCATGATTCTGATGTCCCTGTATTTCATGCGAAGATGGAGAAAAATAAGTAGACAATACTTGAATTCTAAGTCAGAAAAACAGGTAAAGAAAGACTTAATAAGACTTTGGGTTCCATATGTATGTGCCTCTCTTCTTTACCATTGAAAAGGGAAAGTCAAGTTAAGAACAGATTTGCACTCCTAGCTCGAGGTATTCGAATGACAGTAATCTGTAAGGATCAGTTGAATGGCTGTTCGTGGAGCTTATTCTTCTCTTCTCGCATTCCTTCCAGTTTGAGCACTATTTTGGCTGCTTCCTGTTTAAAGTGCATTATTGGATGGCTTCAACTCTCTTTTTTATGGTGTTTTCCTTTGCTATTTTGGCTTCTACACTTCAGTCCGCTTATCTTTGTAATTCCTTTTAGGAGCTCTGCTTCTTTAGACCAGAGTTGGTTTTGGGGTTTTGGCTGTTCAACCTTTTAAATGCTGCTTGGTAGTGGTTATCTTTAAAATCTTTTCTTAATTCAATTAAAAAAAATCCTCCTCTGACTGGTGTAATGTAAAAAGCATTTGGATATGCAGTTCTCACATTATAATTCTAATGTGAGTGCCAACTATTATTTTTTGTCTACAACTTTGAGAGCTAAGCTGTCTTCCACCAACTCCTCAACCTTCCATAGTCTACTACAGTGAAATAAAATATTTTTATGGCTACCAATAGAAAAGGAAGGCAAGTTGGACTTGGAACCGAAAAGATTTGTGTACTACTAAAATTTAAAACTATTGTGCAGTAATAGGAATGATTGACACCAGTGTCACTAACACACTTTTTGACCAGTAGCATTGAGAGCATGGGTCTCATTATTATTATGCCCATTGCATCTGTTGACTTATATAAACTATCTGATATATATATATATATTTTATTGATAGAAGCAAAAGAATTACAAATTAGGAATAATAACGGCAAGAATAACAGCAGTACATAACGCTGCTACAGCAGAAACAATTAAGGAAACATGATCAGCTGTAAATAACATAGCTGTTAACACAGTCCAGATTACATGAAAGAACAACTGCAAGCAAAGGTGGCATTACATGAAGACCAAAAGTCAGCATATTTGTATCAGATGAGGTCACTGAATAAACCAAGAACAAGCCTGAAACAAAAAATGCTAATCATGAACAGTGAGCAGAAGTGTAAGGCGGTAGTAAGCCAAATCCTGGTGTTGAGCAAGAAAAGAACCCTCCGTCATCTGCATTCTTCAATTGGTGAAGAATAAAGAGTTGATAATCCCAAGCTGAGCCAACAAGAGAATTGAGCCATCCTGGAAGAGAACACAACCCCAGCGTTGAATAGCAAGAGGAGGTAGTCTAACTGAAATGATGCCAGTAATAAACCTCAAGGTTCTTGAATTAGTCTTCAAATCCCACTGCATGTAATCATGAGCTGGAGATAACTACTATGGAAGCGTACAAGAGAATCCCTAGATTAAAGTGAGGTGTTGTAGGTAAGATTTTATCTTGGAGTTGAGTCATACAACGCTTCGCCTGCAAGTAGAGATCGTCACTTGTGATGCCCTTTTTCTGGAGATCAGCAGTTAAACTCAGTAACTGTGTGCAGATTGGAAAAAATAAGCAAAGTTTTTATCTCAAGGGGAGAGAAGGCATGAGCCAAGGAAGCTTGGCAGCGTAACCTCCATAAGATTTTGATAATGATAAGCTGACAAGAGTTAGAAGTCAAATTAAGCAACCTAGAGGATCTAAGAAGAGCTGATTTCCATGACTATTGGAAGTGGAAAAGGGCAGGTAATGCTGCAAAGAGAATAGTCCACAGCTTCTTGGCATGGGGGCACAACCAAAAACAATGTTTAAGAGTTTCAAACTTACCACAGAACGAACAAGGGGGAGGTGGAATGAGAAATTTTAGGTGGGCTCCCACTGGAAGTTTGGCATGCAGAAGCTTCCAAGCTGAGAGTTGGGATTGCACGTCTGCTTTGGATTTCCAGATTTGAAAATTAAGATTATTCCACTTGGATCTTCTGAAGTTACATCTCCAGATAAAGATAAGTCCGCTTGAAAGAGACAAGCAAGGAATCAACTGCTTATAGAGGAACTTGAGTGGAAAAGTTCGAATACAACAGCCATTAGGCCACCTCCAAACTTTGAAAAAACTGGAGTGACAGCTAGTAGATAAGAGGATTGTGAGATTAGGAGGAACCATATTTTGAATACCCAGAACTGCAGGCTTGCCTTTGCTATTGAGATTAAAGCTTATCCTGAGTTGTTGCCATGTTTTCCATGTGAAACTGGTGGGATCCCATAAATCTCCAAACACTGGGATACCTTTCGTGAAAAGAGGTCTAGATTTCATCCTTGGAATCTTAGCAAGTGTCAGATTATTTCCTTGAATCAAACAGTTCCACCAAATTGAAGAGAATGCAAAACTGAGTCCATGGCTGAAAGACTAGTCAGACCATAACAACTTTTGTGAGACCAACTGCCACGCTTTCCATATATAGTTGAGGGGGAATAATCCATGGAGCTTAAAGTAATGGGCCAGGAGAATCTTGTCAGTCCATTGGATAGAGCCCGAAGCTTTGCCTAAGGTTGTTGTTTGTATGTGGAACCTGAACAAGGTTTTCCAAGGTGCATTGCCATCCAAAGCTTTACCTATCCACTTAGCTGAAAGACAAATTCCTTGAATAAACGGAACAATAATTCCCAACCCACCCTTTTCCTTGGGAAGAATGCAATGAGACCATGAAGTGGCTGGCATACCTTACTTGTTTCCCCATTTAGACCAAATAAAGTTGCAAACTAGCTAGGTTAGCTGGTTATAGAAAGCTTTAGAGGGCAGCTAGCAAGAGGATGTGTAAACATTACTAGCCAAGAGGACATTATTGGCCACCTGCATGTGCCCAGCCATTGAAAGAAATCAGTTCGTCCAATTCAAAAGCTTGGATTTGAATTTGTTAAAAAACCAACTCCACATGTCCTTTAAGGAAACTTGTAACCCAAAGGGAATACCAAGATACCAAACAATGGTTACTGTTTAAAATCCTTCCATTCTTTGGGAAACCAATCCATTGCAGTGTGAAATTGGGATGCATCATTCAATTCTTTGACAGCACCCAAGATCCCGAGTCACTGCAATGAAATGGAAAGTTGTATGTCATGCATGGAGATTCCACACTGAGCCTTAACGGGTTTCTCCCAAGGAGGTAACCAAGAGCATCAGTAGTGAGCACATAAAGAAAGGGGGCAAGAGGGCAGCCTTGACGATTAGATTTTTGGAGGGGGAATTGGGGGGATAAGGCTCCATTAATAATCAATCAATCTTGCATTAGCATCCATGAATAACATTCGAACATGAGCACACGAGTTAGGACAAAATCCAAGCCATTGGAGCATTTTGAGTATGAAAGGCCAACATATACGATCATAGGCTTTATCAAAATCAAGTTTAAGTATCAATGTATCCTAGGCAATTTGACAAGCCCATTCCGAGGACTCCCAAGCAAGGATTAAGTTGTCCAAAATAAATCTTCCCCCTAGGAAACCAATTTGCTTAGGTCTAACTATTTGTTGAGTGATGGGTTTGATTCTCTTGGCTAAGGCTTTGGCTATAATCTTATATGAATGTTGAGTAGCGTAATGGGATGCCAACCATTCACCGAGTCTTCATGTTTCCCTTTAGGAATTAGCTTAATAAGATCTTGGTTGATGATAGTTCCAAGAGACCCAGTTTCTATGCCCTCTAAATAAACGTTGTAGAAATCTTATTTAATATGGGGCCAAAGAGCAGGATAAAACTCAACAAGAAGGCCATCCAACCCAGGACTCTTTTCTAAGGCCAAATTATACAAGGCATCATCTATCTTTTCCAAGGAAAGGTAATGATCAAGAAATTTGCGGTAGTCTTGCTGAATTTTACAGGGAATGAAGCTAGCTAAGGTGTCTTCCAAGTTGGGAATTAGAGGGTCTTTTTGAGAATCATCAATAAACAGTTGTTTATAATGTTCATAAAAGATTTTCATGATATTCTCCTAGCTGGTCTGCAATATACCTTCAACAGATTTAATGACAGAAATGTGCTCTTCTTGTGTTTCGATTGCAGAAATTGGAAGAAAAACTTGGTATTTTTATCTCCATCTTTCAACCATTGTAAACGAGCCCTCAATTAAGCACCTTTGCCCTTATAAGCATCCAATTTGCAAAGGAGATTTTCAGTAAGAGCAACTTTTTGTTGAGGGTGGATGTTGTGCAGATTGTTGTCCAAGCGTTTCTTGCCTTGAACCAACTATCCTTTAAGGGATTTCTCCAATCTTTGGCATTTAGCCACTAATCTCCTTCCAAAGTCTCTAAGAAAAAGAGTACAGCGAGGGATGGTCTTTCCCACTAGCAAATCCACCTATCATTTTGAGGTTTAGGCTCAGCCTTCCAAATAGCTAAAAGGCCATCAATACATTCTTGATTCTAAAGATGGGAAATGTTAAGCTTGAAAGGTAATTCTTTGTGAATGATATCAACTCCATTAAGAGCAAGGGTAGTAAAAATGGGAAGATGGTCTGAAAGGGTAGCAACCAAGTCTAGATGGACAAGATGACCTAAAGAAGAAAGGAGAACAAGCAGATTGGATGAAATGTAAAATCTGTCCAAACGGCTCATTTTTCAGAAAAAACCTTCCCAGCAATTACTCCAAGTGAACCAATGAGATTTATGAGACTCCTTTTTGCCCATTATAGGATCATGAATGCCTAAGGAGTTTTGAGCAAGAGTCCAAGCATCAAACTCAATTTGAGACAAACAATGGTGGCTGTGCCAACTTCGATCAGCAAGGTGTTCCACCATGTTGAAATCTCCCCTAAGAACCCACTCGGTAGTGGGTAAGTTAATACATAACCAATTCCATAATGAAGCTCTCTTGGATGAGGAATTGGGGGCATAAATTGAACAAAAACCCAGCAGATTGCCTTGAACTAAGGTGGTGACCCACACACAACAATTACTTGGATCAGAACCAAAGGCGACGATTGACTTAGCCAACAAGGGGGCGAGACCAAAAAACAACTCCTCCAAACCCCACAAAATGGTTGGAATGGAAAAACTAAGCCTCTTTCCAAATTAAAGCAAGCGAAGCATCTAAACAAGTTTGGCTAACTTTAACTTCTTGCAGCATTAAGACATCAATTTGGCTATTTAAAATTGATTGTTTGAACTGCTATTTACGAGATGGGATTGACAATCCCCTAACATTCCATGATTGAATATGACAATTCATTGAGAGTCAAAAATTTCCCTAGTTTGTCAAATTGGGTACGAGTACATAGGTACGGACGTGGGTATGGCAAAAACTTTTGGGGGTTGGGTACGGAATCGGGTTCGTCTGTACAAAAATATAATAAAATATTTAAATTATATATATATAATTATAATATATTAATATTAGTTTAAAAAATTATATATTACTAATTATATAAGTATAATTATATTACTGCACTCTAAAAATATTTAATATAAAATATATTTAATAAATTATTTGGGGTGAGGGACCTATCTACTTACAAAGCATCCTATATTGCAACCCAAGAGGTCATTTAGGTCTAGTCTCCCCAAACCCATGGTACCGGAGGGTGTGTCGTGCCAGTGTTGCCAATCACGTGAAAAATGTTTACCAGGTGTACTGCAATTTATAGGGGGATGATACTTGACTGATTCCTATAGTCTTAAATATATATAATAAATTATTTAAATTAATGAGAAATGTATATTATAATATATTATATATTATATATTATAGTGTAATTTAATAATTTATTATTTAATAATATATACAAAATTTTAAATAATAAATAATAAATATCAAATATCAAATACTATAATAATTAATATTTAATAACTTAATAGTTAATTATGACTTTAAATTTTAAATCATTAAAAAAAAAAAAAAACTAAAATATAGAAATAAAAGCTTGGGTTTTTCGTTTAAAAAAAATGGAAACCCTACCTTTTGTGTTGCGCACCTTCCTGCCCTAGCCGTGCTTGTTGTTGAGTTGAGGCGCTTTGTTGCCCTTTCTTTTGGTCGCAGAGGTCACGCGAAGGTCACATGGAGGTCACACAGAGGTCGCAACATTTTCTTTAGATCACGACGTGTTTTTTTGGTGTTAGTTTTAGGATCAGATTTGCTATAAGCAGAAATACAACACTTGAACAATAAACACAACACTTTTACCCTAGGAAAACCCTCCTCGAGGGAGAAAAATCCAACCACCAATATATCACTTATATATTTAATGAAAGAGCAGAAATTTGTTTTACAATTAGGCCACACACTAGGCTGAACTGATGCAATGATTATAGTACCTCTCTAGATGCAAATACACAAGCAATAATGAATATTGATCTTCTTGAATATATATCAATCTGTTGTAGATATGCAAACTCCTCTTGAAGAATGCGAGTTCCTTGAGAATAATAATTGATCTACCATAAAATGATGATTTCCTTCTAGGCGTGCGAAGTTGTCTTGAAAAAAATGAATTGGATGCCAAATGAATGTGAGTCACCTTGAATATATAGACACCAAGATGCCTTTCCATGAAGAGTCAACCTCTTTCACATAAGAGGCGACTTTACACAAAATGATGCGACTTCTCATCAAGTCGGCTTTAAGAAATAAATAAATTATCATGTTTGCCTCAACATTTAATATTGTTTATATATATATATATATATTTGAATTCGA
>VDFB02018296.1:15537856-15654754 GCA_007258455.2 Sequoia sempervirens | reverse complement strand
AGATTCAAATATATATATATATATATATATATATATATATATATATATATATAAACAATATTAAATGTTGAGGCAAACATGATAATTTATTTATTTCTTAAAGCCGACTTGATGAAGCAGGAGATTTCTTTCTCCTTCGAATTCAAATATATATATATATATATAAACAATATTAAATGTTGAGGCAAACATGATAATTTATTTATTTCTTAAAGCCGACTTGATGAGAAGTCGCATCATTTTGTGTAAAGTCGCCTCTTATGTGAAAGAGGTTGACTCTTCATGGAAAGGCATCTTGGTGTCTATATATTCAAGGTGACTCACATTCATTTGGCATCCAATTCATTTTTTTCAAGACAACTTCGCACGCCTAGAAGGAAATCATCATTTTATGGTAGATCAATTATTATTCTCAAGGAACTCGCATTCTTCAAGAGGAGTTTGCATATCTACAACAGATTGATATATATTCAAGAAGATCAATATTCATTATTGCTTGTGTATTTGCATCTAGAGAGGTACTATAATCATTGCATCAGTTCAGCCTAGTGTGTGGCCTAATTGTAAAACAAATTTCTGCTCTTTCATTAAATATATAAGTGATATATTGGTGGTTGGATTTTTCTCCCTCGAGGAGGGTTTTCCTAGGGTAAAAGTGTTGTGTTTATTGTTCAAGTGTTGTATTTCTGCTTATAGCAAATCTGATCCTAAAACTAACACCAAAAAAACACGTCGTGATCTAAAGAAAATGTTGCGACCTCTGTGTGACCTCCATGTGACCTTCGCGTGACCTCTGCGACCAAAAGAAAGGGCAACAAAGCGCCTCAACTCAACAACAAGCACGGCTAGGGCAGGAAGGTGCGCAACACAAAAGGTAGGGTTTCCATTTTTTTTAAACGAAAAACCCAAGCTTTTATTTCTATATTTTAGTTTTTTTTTTTTTTTAATGATTTAAAATTTAAAGTCATAATTAACTATTAAGTTATTAAATATTAATTATTATAGTATTTGATATTTGATATTTATTATTTATTATTTAAAATTTTGTATATATTATTAAATAATAAATTATTAAATTACACTATAATATATAATATATAATATATTATAATATACATTTCTCATTAATTTAAATAATTTATTATATATATTTAAGACTATAGGAATCAGTCAAGTATCATCCCCCTATAAATTGCAGTACACCTGGTAAACATTTTTCACGTGATTGGCAACACTGGCACGACACACCCTCCGGTACCATGGGTTTGGGGGGAGACTAGACCTCGTGACCTCTTGGTTGCAATAGGATGCTTTAGCCAATTGAGCTAGGTCCCTCGCCCCAAATAATTTATTAAATATATTTTATATTAAATATTTTAAATTATTAATATAATTATACTTATATAATTAATAATATATAATTTTTAAACTATAATATTAATATATTATAATTATATAATTTAAATATTTTATTATATTTTTGTACAGACGAACCCGATTCGGTACCCAACCCCCAAAAGTTTTTGCCATACCCACGTCCGTACCTATGTACTCATACCCAATTCGACAACCTAGGGAAATTTTTGATTCTCAATGAATTGTCATATTCAATCATGGAATGTTAGGGGATTGTCAATCCCATCTTGTAAATAGCAGTTCAAACAATCAATTTTAAATAGCCAAACTGATGTCTTAATGCTGCAAGAAGTTAAAGCTAGCCAAACTTGTTTAGATGCTTTGCTTGCTTTAATTTGGAAAGAGTCTTAGTTTTTCCATTCCAACTATTTTGAGGGGTCTGGAGGAGTTGTTTTTTGGTCTCGCCCCCTTGTTGGCTAAGTCAATTGTCGCCTTTGGTTCTGATCCAAGTAATTGTTGTGTGTGGGTCACCACCTTAGTTCAAGGCAATCTGCTGGGTTTTTGTTCAATTTATGCCCCCAATTCCTCATCCAAGAGAGCTTCATTATGGAATTGTTTATGTATTAACTTACCCACTACCGAGTGGGTTCTTAGGGGAGATTTCAACATGGTGGAACACCTTGCTGATCGAAGTTGGGACAGCCACCATTGTTTGTCTCAAATTGAGTTTGATGCTTGGACTCTTGCTCAAAACTCCTTAGGCATTCATGATCCTATAATGGGCAAAAAGGAGTCTCATAAATCTCATTGGTTCACTTGGAGTAATTGCCGGGAAGTTTTTTTCCGAAAAATGAGCCGTTTGGACAGATTTTACATTTCACCCAATCTGCTTGTCCTCCTTTCTTCTTTAGGTCATCTTGTCCATCTAGACTTGGCTGCTACCCTTTCAGACCATCTTCCTATTTTTACTACCCTTGCTCTTAATGGAGTTGATATCATTCACAAAGAATTACCTTTCAAGCTTAACATTTCCCATCTTTAGAATCAAGAATGTATTGATGGCCTTTTAGCTATTTGGAAGGCTGAGCCTAAACCTCAAAATGATAGGTGGATTTGCTAGTGGGAAAGACCATCCCTCGCTGTACTCTTTTTCTTAGAGACTTTGGAAGGAGATTAGTGGCTAAATGCCAAAGATTGGAGAAATCCCTTAAAGGATAGTTGGTTCAAGGCAAGAAACGCTTGGACAACAATCTGCACAACATCCACCCTCAACAAAAAGTTGCTCTTACTGAAAATCTCCTTTGCAAATTGGATGCTTATAAGGGCAAAGGTGCTTAATTGAGGGCTCGTTTACAATGGTTGAAAGATGGAGATAAAAATACCAAGTTTTTCTTCCAATTTCTGCAATCGAAACACAAGAAGAGCACATTTCTGTCATTAAATCTGTTGAAGGTATATTGCAGACCAGCTAGGAGAATATCATGAAAATCTTTTATGAACATTATAAACAACTGTTTATTGATGATTCTCAAAAAGACCCTCTAATTCCCAACTTGGAAGACACCTTAGCTAGCTTCATTCCCTGTAAAATTCAGCAAGACTACCGCAAATTTCTTGATCATTACCTTTCCTTGGAAAAGATAGACGATGCCTTGTATAATTTGGCCTTAGAAAAGAGTCCTAGGTGGGATGGCCTTCTTGTTGAGTTTTATCCTGCTCTTTGGCCCCATATTAGATAAGATTTCTACAACGTTTATTTAGAGGGCATAGAAACTGGGTCTCTTGGAACTATCATCAACCCAAATCTTATTAAGCTAATTCCTAAAGGGAAACATGAAGACTTGGTGAATGGTTGGCATCCCATTACGCTACTCAACATTCATGTAAGATTATAGCCAAAGCCTTAGCCAAGAGAATCAAACCCATCACTCAACAAATAGTTAGACCTAAGCAAATTGGTTTCCTAGGGGGAAGATTTATTTTGGACAACTTAATTCTTGCTTGGGAGTCCTCGGAATGGGCTTGTCAAATTGCCTAGGATGCATTGATACTTAAACTTGATTTTGATAAAGCCTATAATCGTATACGTTGGCCTTTCATACTCAAAATGCTCCAATGGCTTGGATTTTGTCCTAACTCGTGTGCTCATGTTCGAATGTTATTCATGGATGCCAATGCAAGATTGATTGATTATTAATGGAGCCTTATCCCCCCAATTCCCCCTCCAAAAATCTATTCGTCAAGGCTGCCCTCTTGCCCCCTTTCTTTATGTGCTCACTATTGATGCTCTTGGTTACCTCCTCCAGGCTCCAACATGCTCATTCAAACTCTCTTATTCATGGAATCTCCCTTCTTGGTAATAATATGGCTCCTAACTCCCATTTTGTTGATGACAATATGATTTTCATCCAAAATTCGGCTGAAGACATCAACAATTTACTAGATATCCTTGATTTTTTTTGTAGTGTCTCGGGATCCAAGTTAGCAATGCACAAAATTGAATTTTGGATGATGCATCCCAACCCTCACCTGCAATGGATTCCCAAAGAATGGAAGGATTTTAAACAGTAACCATTGTTTGGTATCTTGGTATTCCCTTTGGGTTACAAGTTTCCTTAAAGGACATGTGGAGTTGGTTTTTTAACAAATTCAAATCCAAGCTTTTGAATTGGACGAACTGATTTCTTTCAATGGCTGGGCACATGCAGGTGGCCAATAATGTCCTCTTGGCTAGTAATGTTTACACATCCTCTTGCGAGCTGCCCTCTAAAGCTTTCTATAACCAGCTAACCTAGCTAGTTTGCAACTTTATTTGGTCTAAATGGGGAAACAAGTAAGGTATGCCAGCCACTTCATGGTCTCATTGCATTCTTCCCAAGGAAAAGGGTGGGTTGGGAATTATCGTTCCGTTTATTCAAGGAATTTGTCTTTCAGCTAAGTGGATAGGTAGAGCTTTGGATGGCAATGCACCTTGGAAAACCTTGATCAGGTTCCACATACAAACAACAACCTTAGGCAAAGCTTGGGGCTCTATCCAATGGACTGACAAGATTCTCCTGGCCCATTACTTTAAGCTCCATGGATTATTCCCCCTCAACTATATATGGAAAGCGTGGCAGTTGGTCTCACAAAAGTTGTTATGGTCTGACTAGTCCTTCAGCCATGGACTCAGTTTTGCATTCTCTTCAATTTGGTGGAACTGTTTGATTCAAGGAAATAATCTGACACTTGCTAAGATTCCAAGGATGAAATCTAGACCTCTTTTCACGAAAGGTATCCCAGTGTTTGGAGATTTATGGGATCCCACCAGTTTCACATGGAAAACATGGCAACAACTCAGGATAAGCTTTAATCTCAATAGCAAAGGCAAGCCTGCAGTTCTGGGTATTCAAAATATGGTTCCTCCTAATCTCACAATCCTCTTATCTACTAGCTGTCACTCCAGTTTTTTCAAAGTTTGGAGGTGGCCTAATGGCTGTTGTATTCGAACTTTTCCACTCAAGTTCCTCTATAAGCAGTTGATTCCTTGCTTGTCTCTTTCAAGCGGACTTATCTTTATCTGGAGATGTAACTTCAGAAGATCCAAGTGGAATAATCTCAATTTGCAAATCTGGAAATCCAAAGCAGACGTGCAATCCCAACTCTCAGCTTGGAAGCTTCTGCATGCCAAACTTCCAGTGGGAGCCCACCTAAAATTTCTCATTCCACCTCCCCCTTGTTCGTTCTGTGGTAAGTTTGAAACTCTTAAACATTGTTTTTGGTTGTGCCCCCATGCCAAGAAGCTGTGGACTATTCTCTTTGCAGCATTACCTGCCCTTTTCCACTTCCAATAGTCATGGAAATCAGCTCTTCTTAGATCCTCTAGGTTGCTTAATTTGACTTCTAACTCTTGTCAGCTTATCATTATCAAAATCTTATGGAGGTTACGCTGCCAAGCTTCCTTGGCTCATGCCTTCTCTCCCCTTGAGATAAAAACTTTGCTTATTTTTTCCAATCTGCACACACTGTTACTGAGTTTAACTGCTGATCTCCAAAAAAAGGGCATCACAAGTGACGATCTCTACTTGCAGGCGAAGCATTGTATGACTCAACTCCAAGATAAAATCTTACCTACAACAACTCACTTTAATCTAGGGATTCTCTTGTACGCTTCCATAGTAGTTATCTCCAGCTCATGATTACATGCAGTGGGATTTGAAGACTAATTCAAGAACCTTGAGGTTTATTACTGGCATCATTTCAGTTAGACTACCTCCTCTTGCTATTCAACGCTGGGGTTGTGTTCTCTTCCAGGATGGCTCAATTCTCTTGTTGGCTCAGCTTGGGATTATCAACTCTTTATTCTTCACCAATTGAAGAATGCAGATGACGGAGGGTTCTTTTCTTGCTCAACACCAGGATTTGGCTTACTACCGCCTTACACTTCTGCTCACTGTTCATGATTAGCATTTTTTGTTTCAGGCTTGTTCTTGGTTTATTCAGTGACCTCATCTGATACAAATATGCTGACTTTTGGTCTTCATGTAATGCCACCTTTGCTTGCAGTTGTTCTTTCATGTAATCTGGACTGTGTTAACAGCTATGTTATTTACAGCTGATCATGTTTCCTTAATTGTTTCTGCTGTAGCAGCGTTATGTACTGCTGTTATTCTTGCCGTTATTATTCCTAATTTGTAATTCTTTTGCTTCTATCAATAAAATATATATATATATATCAGATAGTTTATATAAGTCAACAGATGCAATGGGCATAATAATAATGAGACCCATGCTCTCAATGCTACTGGTCAAAAAGTGTGTTAGTGACACTGGTGTCAATCATTCCTATCACTGCACAATAGTTTTTAAATTTTAGTAGTACACAAATCTTTTCGGTTCCAAGTCCAACTTGCCTTCCTTTTCTATTGGTAGCCATAAAAATATTTTATTTCACTGTAGTAGACTATGGAAGGTTGAGGAGTTGGTGGAAGACAGCTTAGCTCTCAAAGTTGTAGACAAAAAATAATAGTTGGCACTCACATTAGAATTATAATGTGAGAACTGCATATCCAAATGCTTTTTACATTACACCAGTCAGAGGAGGATTTTTTTTAATTGAATTAAGAAAAGATTTTAAAGATAACCACTACCAAGCAGCATTTAAAAGGTTGAACAGCCAAAACCCCAAAACCAACTCTGGTCTAAAGAAGCAGAGCTCCTAAAAGGAATTACAAAGATAAGCGGACTGAAGTGTAGAAGCCAAAACAGCAAAGGAAAACACCATAAAAAAGAGAGTTGAAGCCATCCAATAATGCACTTTAAACAGGAAGCAGCCAAAATAGTGCTCAAACTGGAAGGAATGCGAGAAGAGAAGAATAAGCTCCACAAACAGCCATTCAACTGATCCTTACAGATTACTGTCATTCGAATACCTCGAGCTAGGAGTGCAAATCTGTTCTTAACTTGACTTTCCCTTTTCAATGGTAAAGAAGAGAGGCACATACATATGGAACCCAAAGTCTTATTAAGTCTTTCTTTACCTGTTTTTCTGACTTAGAATTCAAGTACTGTCTACTTATTTTTCTCCATCTTCGCATGAAATACAGGGACATCAGAATCATGCTCCAGCAATAGAATCAAACTAAGAGTCTTATACTCAGAGAGGCCTTTCAGATTGTAAATAGCAATGCTTTCAGTTCAATTAAAAAAGATAATAATACCAAAATTTAGATTTTTGAATAAAAAATGGCTTCATGTTTTCGATCATGTAAATGGCATTTTTTTGGGTTGTTCTGACACAGTTCATAGGTAGGTAATAACTTGTAGTGACAGAGGATATTTGTTATGTTTCATTATGGGTATTCTATTTATGTGGTCTTTTTCCTCTTAGTTGCTTCCTTGATTCACCATTGAAAATAATATTATATGTCATGTTCATTTTTCTTTTTCCTATTAATTGTAAGTTAATAAGTTAAGACATTCATTGTACTTTCTTCGGTATTAGTTGATGTGTTACTTCCTTTCTGTATTTTATTTTATTTTGAAATTATTTATAGTTTGAGAGCTATCTTCTACACGAGGTATTTTTTTGGAGTTCAAGATGTAAGTTTAGAGAGTATCAAGGCATTTCAAGATGCTGGGAGTAGAGAATTCATGAAAAGATTCTTTTATAGTTAAGAGTGCAATTATAGTAATGGTTATGGATGGAAAGATGAAGTTGTGTTATGTTGTGAAAAGGAGGACAATCAAGCTGAAAGAAAAAATAAAATAAAAACAAAGAGTTTGAGAGAGGCATATATCATGATGAAGAGGAAGAGGATGAATGGGATAAAGATGTTAAGTTGTTTTAGTCTAGAAAGGAAAAATATTGAAGCTTGAAGTGGGAGAGGAGTAGAGTTCAATTGATTGCAATGAAGAGGAATGTAGTTTATCATAAGAGATGGTCAAGATGATGTAGTAGTGGAAGACACCCACATTAGAGATGAATCTATAACAAATATGGAGATCTTTGAGAGTCCCATATGTGATGAAGTCTTGTTAATTTTAGAAAACATAACAAATAGAGTAACTAGAAAGATATCCTGAAAATCCTATAATTAATAAAAATAAAAGAGTACCATCTCTTCTTTTTTTAAAAGAAAGTAGTAGAAGCATATATATTTGTTGTAATGAAAGATTAAATAATTATGAAAGCTATTTATCAGTGTTCCACGGGGTTTCGGGGACGGGGGTGGGGAACGGTAGGGGACGTGTTTCGGGGACACGGGACGGGGGTTATAAGTTTGGGGGCGGCGGCAGGGTGCTGAAATACATATAGTACTTGAAAATATAGTTATAAAAAGATGTATAAGAATTATACATCTTGAAGACAACTAGGAGCCCCCTAGACGTCTTGAGGACACCCCATCATCCTCGAAGTCCTAGTGGTGTCTTGGAGACAGTGACATTGGTGGTGGGATGGTGGCGCTGGTGGTGTGCTGGTGGGGGAACATACCCCCCAAGTCCCCAGGTCTCTGAGACGTCCCCGTCTAGGAAACGCGGGGTTTTTTGTGGGGGATGCATCCCCATGGAACACTGCTATTTATTCATGTAACTTGATTTATCTCTTTAATTTTAGAGATTGCTTATAACTGCTTAGCCTTAGGAGAATGAGAAAAAAACTAGTATTACATGGTAATTTCAGATTGATGAGTCAAACTAAGAATCTTATACTTAGGGAGGCCTAGGGTTGTAAACAGCAACCTTTTGATTAGATTTAAAAGTGTAGGATATATGTAAATTCCGGTCTGTAAATAAAAAGAGATGGTTGCATATTTCATAGCTAGGTAATAACTTGCAGTGATAGAGTATATTCGCTGTGTTTCATTATGGATGTTTTATTTGCTGTGATCTGTTTCCTCTGGGTTGCTACTGTGATTTGCCGCTGTAGATCTTTTTATATGCTGTGTTCATTTTTGTCAACTGTTAAGCCTAAGTTAATAGGTTGTAACATTCGCTGTGCTTTTTCCTGGCATCAGTTGATATTTTCTGCTATTCTGAAACTGCTCTAATTGTTAATTTCGAGATACAGGGCAGTTTTTGGAGTTCAACATGTAGGTTCAGAGAAGGTGCATCAAATCATCTATATTCTTCATTTACCAGATTTTTACAGCAAGTGATTGAGCACATTCGTTCTCATATGTTAATCTTTAAAAATTTAATTCTTTTTAACATTGTATATAAATATGCAAAGTCTCTGCACTAAAAAAACTACACAATCATTTTAAGAAATAAAATATCACATTTCAACAAAATCTGATGAGGAAATGACAGACGGTTCTTCTTTGCACACTTAACATCTTTGCCTGTATTATGAAAACTCCTCTAAAATGTCTTTTTCCTGATAAAGAGAAAATCTCCAATATTTCTGAATAATTGTTTTTATTGATCAAAACTATCTCAAAAGAATTTAAAACAGTGCTTTGGCTCTGTAAACTTTGACAACTTATCCCTGTATGGAAGTATCCTGCAAGTGGCCTGTAACCAAGAGAGAGAATTACAGCAGAGTAAGCTAACTAGTGATAGATCTACCTTGGATTCAAAGTGTTAGGACGACTGTTTGATACCACTGAAAAGGAAGGCCCGGGGGTAAATGAAGTGTGAGCATATGAGCATTGCAGTGGGGAGAATAGGCGCTGCAACTTCAAAATTCAATAACTTCAGCACTTGCCTCATTGCTTGATACCACTGAAAAGGAAGGCCCCGGGGTAAATGAAGTGTGAGCATATGATGGTACAGGCATTGCAGTGGGGAGAATAGGTGCTGCAACTTCAAAATTCAATAACTTCAGCACTTGCCTCATTTTGGGCCGACTAGCAGCATCGGGATGAGAACACCACAACCCCACAACCATTAATCGTTCAATTTCTTCCTTTTCAAACTCTCCATTTAATGTCACATCTGCAGCCTCCAATAGTCTACCTTCACCATACAGATCCCATGCCCATGCCACAAGCCGCATGTCGAACTCTTCCAAGCTCACATCTACTGCTCTCTTTCCAGAGGCTATTTCCAGAGCCACGGCCCCAAAGCTGTAAACATCAGATTCAGGACTAGTTTTTCCCGATGCCACACATTCAGGAGCCATATATCCCAATGTCCCCGCAGCCCGGGTAGTCTGAGCTAGACGCTCATGTCTCACCATGCGAGCTATGCCGAAATCCCCAAGCTTTGCACTGAAATTCTCATCCAGCAAAACATTGCTGCACTTGACATCTCTGTGCACAACACATTCATCCCATTCTTCATGAAGATACAACAGCGCGCTTGCTATTTCACTAGCTATTTTATACCTGAGATTCCACTGCAACACTTGACGCTCTTCTTCTTCGTCTTCTCCTCGTCTGGTGAAGATATGTCTGTCTAGGCTTCCATTAGACATATATTCGTAGACCAAAACCAACTGGTCTTGCTCATGGCACCATCCCAATAGTTGAACAAGATTTCGATGTCTTAGTCGACTAACTATACTCACTTCTGAAATGAATTCTTTAATCCCTTGCCTCGAACCTTCTGAGATGCGCTTTACAGCCACAATCTCATTTGTTTGAACGAGATTGCATTTGTATACTCCTCCGAATCCTCCCTGCCCAAGCTTTTGAGCTTCTCTGAAATTGTTAGTTCCGGCCACGAGATCACCCAGCTTAAACCGTCGGGGAATGTGGTGTAGAAGCTTGTCAAGATCCATGCCTGCTAATTTTTGTCCTCTAATGGATGCAGCTCTCTTTCTTCTGAGGAAGGAACAGTAGCCACACAGAGCACCTGCCATACAAGCCACAATGCCAGATCCAACACCCAGAACTATTTTTGTAAAAGTGCTTATTTGTTTCCGGCCTTTTTCCTTCGAGCCCATCTCTGAACCATTTGCACTGTTGTTGACACCCGTTGAAGTGTTTTTCGAGTACAAGTTGCTGTTGAAGCTCCATGAAAAGACGCTGTTGATCGCATTCGAGTTTACAGCTGCAGACGAAAAACCCATCACAATATTTCCATTAAAATATGAAGACAAATTTACATTCTGTGATAAAATGCAACTTTTCGGGGACTTAGAACTTTGAGAACCACTAGCAAGATATACATCGAGCATTTGTGTTTCGCTGTTGTAGTCAATCCATGCATCCCATACTCTATCCTTGTTTAGATCAGAAACACTAGCGTTTTGCAAATAATGAAGATCTAAAAAATTACGGACAATAGTTCCCACAAGCCTCCGCCTGCTGTCAAATGCTACACAAAATACGGCAGGTATCACATCAAGTCTATCTCCAACAAGACCAAACAAGCCCTCGCGTGTGAATTGTGGAATAGTGTAAGCGTTTCCTACATATGTGAGAAAAAAGGCTATTCCGTCGTCCTGAGAATCAGAATACATAGAAAACACAAAGTGAGTGCTGAAATTGGCTATAGATGAAAGCAGGATCGTCCCATTATAAACAATTCTGCCTGATGTTTGAAGTTTGCTGCTATTTGTAAGATGGACAACATTATGGGCGACTGCAGCGTCACCCACAAAGGCAATTCTATCTGGTTCGGACTCTATAAATTCAGGAAAATTAAAGCTTAGACCTCTTTCTGATTGCGCACTGGGACCGAGAATACTAGCCGCTTTTGCATAATAGAGCAAACAGGCCACACAAATTAATTCAGAAAAAAGTAATTGCGCCATGGAATCATGCAATGGATGAGAAAAGAGCTTCTCCAACCTATGGCGACGACTGAGGGGCCAAATTGTCTCGGAGAAAACTGGAAGAATATTAAGTGATGCAATGCATATGTTTATATAAATAAACGTGATTCGACAAACTTGATTACATGGTCTGCGATGGATAATTTCGGTGTGAATGTGCCGTCAAATCTTTTTGGGTCCAACTGGTGTTCTCTTTCTATTCGTAGGGGAAAAGGCGTGAGGGCCCCTCTCTGCACTAAGATTTCACTTCGCACTCGCACTCGCACTCGCACTCGGAATAGAAAACCACTCAAATTTATGACTTGAAGCATTCGCACTCAGAATATTATAATAATCATCATCTTTTTATTATTATTATTTTTTAATTTCATAACATCTTTTATATTCTCTTCTTTTTATTATTATTATTTTTTAATTTCATAACATCTTTAATATTCTCTTAATTGTTCTACTTATTTTCAATTAGAAGAGTTATTTTAGTAATTTTATTCAATTATAGCAAGATAGTAGTTCTACATCACAAATGTACAATATTGTATTGAATAAGATAAGCTCACATAACATGACAAATCCAAAGATTTAAACCTAAACCTTTTGATTTCATTCATGATGGTCCTGCCTATATATCCATTTTTAGGAATCAAAGGCACCATAGTTCACATATCAAAATGTCAAGACTTCACATATAATCCTCATAGGGGCCAACTTATGGATCCGTATAGTGATTAACTCATTTCTAGAATAAATGTACACAATATTACTAGCTTATTCACTTAAAAATAATGTGACTGGTTCATGCATAAATCACATTTATATGATATGATTAACTCATACATACATCACATATACATAATGTGAAAGAATTAATTAGCATCACATGTGCTCATAGTGACTAGCTAGCAAAAAGGAAAGTGGTGGCAACCTTACTTGAAGGATTTTCCCCTTTCCTTAGTTCACTAACACATAATTTTGAAGTACATATAATATGGAAAGAGGAATGTTGGTGCATCCCATACTAAACCATGGGTTCCATCCTTTCTCCTAGATCATTCCCAATTGTGATAACAAGCAAGCATTTCATACTACTTGTCATCACTAGCAAGGTAACAATTGTAATAACATACATCCCATAAGGTCATTAATAATATTTTCATAGCCTACTAAGCCTTTTGTTCATCTTATAACTGAATAAGCATATTTAGGCTGCCATAGGGTTTTACCTCATCTAAGACTAGTAATTATAAAATCAATCACTTAGACTAATTTAATAATCAAAACCTTTTGACACACTAATGTCAGCACTAAACTCTTGAGATAGATAGATCCTAGCATCCATTTCTTGCATTCCACTAGTGAAAGCCTATCTAAACCTTTTAAAACCAACTAACTTATGGCATCTATCACTAGCATGCTATAGTAAAAGCATAGAAACATTATGATGTGATTGCAATACTTCTTTGGGTAGGGCACACTCCCTTGCTCCTTTCATGCTAGATTAATGATAAGCTTATCTATAAGTGGGTTATAGATTTTATATTTTGTTAATCACCTCATGATGTGTGGGTTAAATTATTGTCTATTTGCACCCTCATAGAACCCCTTTATCAACCCTAATTTTGATGCCAAGAAGTCATCACATATATCAATATCAATTCAATATTATGATATTAGAGAGTACACCTAAAATATACAATCCTAAGGGTTTACCTAGTCTAGTTACTCCCATTACCCCAAAGGGAACTTCAAACTATCAATTGTATCAGAATTAGTATTATATCATTAGTTTATAGTTTAGATTAGATTAAATAATAATAAATTAATTAACATGTAAATGTTAATTTATAAATAAATGTTAGGTAATAGTTAGTAAATAATACATTAGAGTACTTATTTTTAGGACTTACATTCTAATTCTAGCATGATAAAAATGAAAGGTTTTATTAAGTCAGTTGCATTCTAATGAAAAATCAAGTTGTGTGAATTTGTGATGCAATAATATATATTTTTATTTTTTGTGCAATGGTGTACTATGAAAATGTAGTTTTTCCCTCTTCTAATATGGTATCAAAGCAATATGATATCAATGTGCATGTGTGCAATGTGATAAAGCAGTTGTGTAAATTGTTTGGAGGAGAAGGTCATGCATGTTCATAATAAGTGAATAATCTCCTATGTTGGATATTTTTATTAATGTTGAGCAATACAAAACCCATTTTGGGTGAGTTAAATCTTGTCAGGTGTTAGATTTTGAATGCTTGTGCAAGTTTTATATGTAGCACATGTGTTTTTCCTAATGTTATGTTGAAATGTTAAGTGGTTGTCGATGTTGTTGAAAGATTTTTGAGAAGTTTGAATACTGTTATTAATTTTTAAAATAGTTTTTTTTATACCTTTCACACTCCACGACTTGAGAACATATGATTTATCCTCAACAATCAATGATTTGAAGGTCATCAATGTTGTGAAAGGCATCCTTATAACCTCGAGGGTCGAGTTGTTGAACACCCAAAATACTAAGAGCGGAGGGGGAGAGGGGGGGTGAATCAATATTCTTATTAACTTAAACATTCATTCAATGCATCACATTAAACTTGAACATAGAAAGAATGCATCACTCAAAGAACACAGGAACACCAAATTTACGTGGAAAACCCAAAAGGAAAAAACCATAGTGAGGATTAGCTCACAATATAGATATTGTAACCAGTGACAAAGTTTGATACAATTAGTGGACTCACTATCCAAGGATTGACTGTCCAAAATAAGAAAGGCTTACTATTGGTGGCTCACTATCGAAGGGCTCATTGCTCAGAATAGAAAGAGATAGAAGAAAGGGTGACTCACTACCAATTTTTAACTACTAATATTGCATCTGACTTATGTTGAAGATATAGTTCCACTGAAGCTCAGAATACTAAGTTAACACACTTTAGTCTTCTCCTCGAACCCAATTCGCACTTCTCTACTCTCAAACTCACTCTTATTTTTCTCACATACCACATATTACCACAATGAATTAACCTTGTATAAATATCACAACCAACCAAAACATTAATTAAGTCAACCCAAAAATATACCGTGCAATACATCATCCTGTTGACCCAATAGTCCATCATACACGCCTTGCGAAAGTAGCCAAAGCATATAACATATTAAGATAGGTTGGCATGATTTATAATTACTCCCATGATTTTTCTTCTTACTTAACTCTACACAACCTCAAAAAATTTAGGTTGGCCCCATAGGTGAAGCAACAATTGAATAAACCAACTGTACACCCACAATTTGACATGCAGACAACCAAAATGCTTTCCACATGGAGAAAACATACTATAGGAATCCTCAAGCACTTCTACAAATCTGCATACCAAAATGTTCATTCGCGGTGGAATGTGAAGCATTCCAATCAAGTACTTTGTCATAGTTACGCAAGCATATCTAGAGCAATACTTTGTCACTATTATCTTTGATTGCAGAAGACATCAACTCGTGAAACTTTGGATTTAAAATCTTCCAACATACATCATCATTACCTCAAATCAACATTACCAATTTTTTCATGGCAGAGCAATGCAAACCAAAAGATTGGTTCTTTGTACACTAGTAACTACATTCTGAACTTAGGCAAACTATCCAATCATCTAATCTTTACTAGACCAACACTTATGGATCTATGCCATGGATAGCCATCCATAATGGGTTACCATCAATGATAACACCATGTAACATCAAATGCTCATCAATCTCTCCACCAATCTCTTCATTCAACTCATGTTGCCATCACATAATCTTCAATGTCAAACTACCAACAATCTCCCTCAATAAGTCAGGTTTCCAACAATCTCCCCCTTTGTCATTGATGGCAACACTACTCAAACTTCTCCAATATTCCCCCCCTTTGACATTAAGGGCAAAGGGTCCCTTAATATCAAACTTTTCAAATCTTCTCTATTGTTCTCCCCCTTTGAGGATATATACCTATATGTATATGGAAATAACTCCCCCTTACTGCTTTACTCCTAAAATAATCTCTTCTCCAACAAAATTGACCAAAAAGATATTGCAAAAACTCTCTAATACATCTGCATATGTACATTGCAATCTATAAAGAACAACAAATATGCAACTTATCTTGTGGAGGGCAAACTGCCCTAATTAGACACCTTCAAATTTGTAAGGTGTGCATCTAGATCCTTCTTCGTTGTCTCTCTTTCTTTCTTAGTGAAGGCAATTATTCCACACTGCTTCTCAAGTTTAATATGAAGCTCTTCACATTCTTTCAGAGAGTTGGGTATAGGATTTTGTTGTGACATTCTCTTTGTATCAACTAATATTATAGTTAGAGAAGTAAGCCTTGCACTTACCAAATCTCTGAGTTGACTATACTGCACTATTATTTTCTCCTTTTGCTCTTGTAGTTGGAAAAAGTGACCATGAATATTTTTAATTGCAATCCTTATTGTTCCATTTGCATCTCTCATTGGATCATACACTTGAGGCCTAAGCAATTTGAGACTCAATTGAGTCCATCTGGTCCTTTATGCTCTTAGTGGAAATAGGCAATTTTAAACAAAATTAGACCAAAACTTTAACATCTTCAACATATTTTTGAATATCTTATAAGTTGTTCCACAACCTACCATGTGATGTAGCACATTTATCAACCAATGTCTTATCATTCATCTTCTTAATTACTTCCTTTTCTAGTTTCTCCTCTAAGCTGGTAGAGTATTCCTTGAAGGAATCAAGGAGGAGCCTTAGTTGTTGTATATCGAACATAGATTCATCAATAGTGGCATTGAGAATGTAGTTTTGTAACACTTTAATAGCTTCATCTATCATCTATGTGCTCTTCTGGTGGGTTTGCAAAATCTCCTTTCCAGCAAAGGCATGGCACACATCACCAAGTTGCAACTTTTGTAGGGGGAGAGATTTTAGCCATGTCCACTTGACCTTGCTGCATAGGAAGTTGTAGTAGTTGCGCTAACACCACCAATTGGAATTGAAATTGCATGTCTAATAAGCTCTTCAAGGAATTCTCAGAAGTTTCAGAGGATTCTCTAATCGTTCTGATGCTTACTTCTTCCTTTTTCTCTTTTTCCTTTTCCTTCTCTCCATTGTTGAAGCAGTCTTTTGCACTCTTCTCGTGCTCTGCAATTTTCCCACCATCCAGAGGAGGAAATTTTACACCTTTTTGCGTCTCAAAGTTCTCTGGGTTCTCTTTTATTTCTTCCACCTTCTGTGCAACGTTATCTTGCACATCCGAGAGAGGCAATTCTTGTTCTACTTGAGTTTTTATCTTCTCTAGAGTATCATCATTCTTTTCTCCCTCAACAATATTTTCTGCAATTAGAGGGGCACTATTTGTTATCATTGCTTCTTGATCATCCTCAAGTCTAGACACATGTTCATGATCTACATTTTTCAGGCACATTGATCTCCAGAGCAAATACATCATGCTCCATTTATGTCTCATCATCTGAAGAGAAGCCTAACTCCTTCACCAGATTTGCAACCTTGTGTGGTGTTTCATCTTTCAACCTTTCTATATCTTCCTTATCCTTGCTCATCAAGGTGCTAACTCTTTGCTTCATTCTGAATTCTTTGTTGTAAACCTATGCCAATCTTGCTTTGTCTTCATCTGTGAGAGAAGATCCAATCTTTTCCAAAGCAAATGTCTTGATCTTTGCATCCTCATTGCATGCCTCTTGTCTTCTTACACATAAAATACCTTTGAGATCATCTAGAAGCTGACTTTCAATATCACTCAAGCTAGTATTAAATGTCACCATATATTTTACAATAGCTTCCTCAATAGTACCCATATTTTCATCATTTTCATTAGGATATGTTTGTGTAGTTTCTTCTAAAAGACCAAATTTTGTAATGCTATTGAATAATGCATCTAATTTCAAAGGATTGTGCTCCCTTATCGAAGGGGATTTGTCCTTCTTTCTCTTTCCCTTACCCTTAGGAGACTTTTCTCCTTCACCAGATGTCTTTTCTCTCTTTTGAATGATAAATGCCTTCTTTTGCTACTCCGCTTCTTCACTCTCTGTATCAACAATATCAATCTTGGTTTTCTTTGTGCTAGTCTCTTCTTTGGATGCTTGCGACATTCTCTTCTTTGGGACCAACTTAGGTCCTTCCTCTTCTTCTTCACCTTCATAACCTACATACCTCTCTCTAGCTTTCTCTTTTCTTTTCTTCTACGAAGGCTTTTGTTGTGCTATAGGTGCACTCGTTGTAACTTTCTTCTTGGTACTAGTTGCAGACTTTGTTCCGAAAGCTTTCAGAACAACTAGAGAGGGAGTAGAAGTCCTAATGGATTTTCTAGTACTTAGTGTACCCTGTTGATCTCTAGATTGAGCTTTGATCTTCTTTGAAATCCTTTTGGAAGAACCAATGATCTCTTCTATCTTTTCCTTCATTTTCTCCACATCCTTCTTGATTTCCTTTTCTTTGTGCTTCAAATTTACTTCACCAGATATCTCCTCATAGCTTCCAAACCTATCTACTATAGGTTCTCTTGGTTTGCTCAACATTAGATCAACGAGACCTATGATTACATCTCCTACCACTTCATAACCCATTTCAAGAATGCAGACTATTCTAGGTTCCACAAATTTCATAATACATTCATCTCTAGTGACCATAAAGGTTATATCCTTATATTTTTCAAGGAACACTTATACGAATCCTTTCCCTTTCTTACATCTTTCCTTGAAAGGTCTTGAAGATACCCCAAAGCATGTTATTTTGTGTTTCTATGCTACAAAACCTTCTTAAATGATCCCTAATCTGGATTGCAATAGGAATACCATCTAGCCATAACACATTCTTTGCACTAGTAAACTCTCTAAGAAAATAAAATAACAAACTAAAATGAAGAAAAGTAGGAGCTTTACCAAAATGGAAAAGTGAGTCCAAAGGGTATAAATAGACCCTATCTTCCTCAATTCATTAGGAGGTGAGATCCCCACAATGAATTGATTATCAACCCTTAGGTGAATCGACCCAAAGTGGGAATCTCCAGATTTCCTTATGCTTGAAGGATGGGGGTTAAGGTCAAACAACACTTTGGGGAGAAAAACTGAATATAACAAATCAAATCCAAAATGCAATCTATCACTTGGATCTTGAAGATTAAGCATAAAACTAAGAGAAACAACAAAAATTCTGGCAAATCTAAGAGGGAATAACACTGTGCACCTATCATAAAAGTAGTTTCTACAAGCTTATCAGGGACTCATTCACCCATGGGCGAATGGGTCCAAGTTTCCTTTTCTAGAAATTTCTGAATTTGAGATTTGAGTCTGAAACCTGCACTTCTTTCCTATAGCTTTGAACCTTCACTCCTAGATCTGAATCTGTGACAAATTTGCTTGAAACAAAAATTGTTGTTTGGTTGTGGATGGGGGTTTGCCTCGGTCAAACCCCTACTTTGGTAATTAAACCTTGATGAAAAGAATAGATTTGAAACATGAAAGTGTGTGGGAGCCCTAATCTTAAGTGTGTCTAAGATTTTAAGAGCTCAAATGTAAAGAAACCCTACTCAAATGTATTAGAATGGGATCCCCAAATGAAACAATGAATAGTGACAAAGACCTACTTTAGGAGATATCAAATCACCCTAATAGATCACAAATCTGAATATACCTTCCTTTAGGCAGAAAGTATAATGATAATAGAAGATGGAACCACTTAGGAAACAAGTCATTAGGCTTGGTTGAATGTCTTGGTGCATCTCCCAAAACTTAGAATCCATTATGATCCTCCATAGGCATCTATCATCAATCTTTGACAATGCTTGATCTTGTTGATAAAATGAGCTTGAAGACCTGCAAAAACAAATATAATGTTGTTCCAAGACTTCACTTTTGAATGCTTGTTTGATTTCTCTGTACTCTTGAATGTAAATGCTTGTGATCTCATGTGAATATCTTGCTTGTCTAGTGAAAAATGATTAAAATACAACTTTATAGGCTTCCTTTCTTATTTCCTATTTATTAGATCCTGAAAGTCAATACTCAAAATTTGAATTTAGGACCTTGAAATGCCACCAAAAACATGTTTAAATTTGAATTTGCATGAACTTAAGGAGGACCCATTCACCCATGGGCGAATGGGTCCTAACCTAAAAGTTCAAGAATTAATTTGTTTTGGGGCATTAAATTAATTAATAGCATTTATTCAATGCAGGTTATAATTAATAGCATTTATTCAATGCAGGTTATAGTGTTAGGAAATAAATAAAATAGGCCTTGGGATGCATAATAAAGGGTATTAGGGGCCCATTAATGAGGTTTAAAATTGCATAAATGAGAGGTCACTAAAATAGGTCCAAATTAAGTGTGAAATTGTATTTCTCTTAGAAAAGAGTACAATTTTCTACACTACACAAACATATGATAAGGGTACCAAACCAGAATGGGTACCAAGACTCCTTTGTCTTTTGTAGGTTCTTCATCAACTATTATCTCAAGAGCTCACATAGATCTATGTCCAAACCTTCTTTCACCATCTAGCATGAGCAGTATGAATAATTATTGTCGATAAAGAGTTCTCTTTGTTGGTGTATTATATCTTGTAACCAATCATCATGGATGTGTATCTAACCATCAGATCATTTATATCCTTCACTATGAGGGCATGCTTGTCAAATTTTGCTTCGGTGAGCTTCATAACCATCTCATTCTTTACAACCTTCATCACCGGAACGGGTCCTTCAGAACATAAACCAATTACCACCTTGATAGATTGCTTGTTGATTGAATGTGGCATATCTAACCACATGAACTTGTCATGGATTTTGCTCAATGCGTACTTGACCCACACATCCTCATAACATAAGTTTAGAAAATCATTCCAAACATCCAACTTCTTTTCTATCAAACTTGCAAATTCTAATTTCAATTCAAAAACATCTTTGATGAGCTCATTGACCTAGAATTCTCCCAACTTAGAGTGACCATACTCTTCCATTTTCACATGTATGCAGGTTCTCACATCTTTAGTGTGTATTATGCCATACACGACTCTTGAAAATACACCTTCTGGATTCGTCTCCATGGATTTAAAGGGATGTTTCTTGAATTTAGGTTTCAGCTGTTCTAAGACATCAATCACTTGAGGCATAAACATTTTGATTCACTTTTGAAACAAGGTTTTAGCAAAAATGAAAAATACCTTTGAATTCTTCTGTTGGTAGGGTTTCACACAATAATTTGAAAACACTTCACTTTGCCTCTGCTTTGCTCTACACTCTCAAATTATCAATTGCAAATGAATTAATCATATGAAAAAATCACATATAAAACCTTTTTTGATGAGCTAAAATGCATTGATTGCAGTGATTAAAGTTAGGTCAAAAATATGGAAAACCCTAACTGTGTTGACATAGTCACCTTCTATTACTTTGTAAAACTTCATAACAGGAAGTTTCATACCATAAATGCCATTATTAGATCCACCATGTATATCTTCACATATATCAGTGTATTAGGGCATCAACACCGCAACTTTGGCAAGGGCCTAAGGATTTTTTTGTTAAAACTCCCCTTGAGCCAAAACTCTTCAATTAGTTTCTAGAGGAAACATCTCCACCAGGGAGTCATCCTTTACTTCATTATCTTCTTTCTTTTTCTAGACCTTTCCAATTTCCTTCTTTACTTTTGTTGGATCCACATTCTTTATTGGATCATTCTTCTTTAGTGAAACATAGGGTTTCACATTGTTGCCTCTACAAAAATAATTGTGTCCTAGTTTGTTGCATTTGTGACATATGACACCTTTTTGAACATGATTTTTTTCACCCACTCTAGATCTGCATTCATTAGCCTTGTGCCCAAATCTATTGCATGCATAATAGTAGGCATTGAAAGATTAAAACATCATGCCATTATTGTAACTATTCTTTATTTGATTTATGCATTCACAAGCTCCATGACTGAATCTCTTGCATGCATAGCACTAACTAGAAAATCATTTAACATTATAATTCATTTTTCTTCTACATTCTATAGCTTTATGTCCAAACTTATTACAAAAATAACAATAATCGTTAAAAGATGGGTACCTTTATACATTTGGTTGTCTAACAAATGGTGTCTTGATGTTTTTCTTTTGGTTTCGAACCTTTTTGTTATTACTCTTTTCATCATTCTTCTTCTCAACATTATTGGGAGTTTGATCAACTTTTGAACTTTCACCTTTCTCAAACCCAGATCCTTCTTTATCCTTAGAAGCCTTCTAATTTGCAATCATATCATCAAGCATTATTGTACTCTTCTTGAATTTGTCCTCTTGAATCTTTTCTTTCTCCAGATTCGATCTTAGAGTCAAAACCTCTTGTTCAAGCTTTGAACATTCTTCATATTTATCTTTGAGTTTAGTATTCAAGCAGTGTTCTAACTCTTTTACCTTCAACTTGGACTTTCATACTGGTGATAGTATCATTTTTTTCCTCCATTTTATCTGTAGCTTTCTTGAGTTTCTCTCTCAACTTCTTAATGCATTTATCTGCATCACCAATATCCTTTTTCAAATCTTTGTTCTTAGCTTCTCCTTTGCCCAAATCATCAAGGGCTGATTCGAGTTCTTCCATGTCATCTATGCAATCTTCTTCAATAAATAATTTAGAGATACTTTCTTTTGGATTAGGATACTTGTAGCCATGTGTTCAACTCCAAGATCTACCTCAGCAATCAAGCCAATTGAAGGAACCAATATTTGATACCAATTGTTGAACACCCAAAATACTGAGAGGGGGGTGAATCAGTATTCTTATTAACTTAAACATTCATTCAATGCATCACATTAAACTAGCAGTAATGGAAAAGAACATAGAAAACATGCATCACATCAAAGAACATAGGAACACCAAATTTACATGGAAAACCAAAAAAGGAAAAACCAAAGTGAGGATTAGCTCATAATATAGATGTTTTAACTGGTTACAAAGTTTGATACAATTGGTGGAATCACTGTCCAAGGGATCACTGTCGAAGGGCTCACTGCCCAAAATAAAAAGAGATAGAAGAAAAGGTGGCTCACTGCCAATTTTGAATTGCTAATATTACATCTAATTTATGTTGAAGATAAAATTCCACTGAAGCTCAGACTATTGAATTAACACACTTCATTCTTCTCCTCGAACCCAATTCACACTTCCCTACTTTGAAACTCACACACTTATTTTTCTTGCATACCACATATTGCCACACAGGGGATTAATCTTGTATATATACCACAACCAACCAAAAAATCAATTAAGATAGGTCAACATATAACATATAACATATTAAGATAGGTCAACATAAAACATATTAATATAACATATAATTACTCCCACAATTTTTCTTATTACTTAACTCAACTCTACACAACCTCAAAATACTTAGGTTGGCCCCACAGGTGAAGCAACAATGGAATAAATAAACCAAAGCATATAAATAAGCCAAAGCATATAACATATTAAGATAGGTCAACGTGGCCTATAATTACTCCCACAATTTTTCTTATTACTTAACTTAACTCAACTCTACACAACCTCAAAATACTTAGGTTGGCCCCACAGGTGAAGCAACAATGGAATAAATAAACCAATTGTACACCCACAACTTGACATACAAACAACCAAATACTTTCCACATAGAGAAACATACTACAAGCATCCTCAAACACTTTTGCAAATTTGCATACCAAAATTTTCATCCATAGTGGAATTCAAAGCATTCCAATCAGATACTCTGTCATAGTTATGTAGGCATATCTAGAGCGATACTCTGTCACTATTATCTCTAGCCCTGGAAGACATCAGATCGTAAAACTTTGGATTTAGAGTCTTCCAACTTACATCATCATTACCTCAAAACGGAATAACTAGATTCTTCATGACAGAGCAATGTGGACCAAAAGATTGGTTCTTTGTACACTAAAAACTACATTCCAGACTTAGGAAAACTATCCAATCATCTAATATTTACCGAACCAACACTTCTGCATCTATGCTCATATGCTCATCAATCTCTCCATCAATCTCTTCATTCAAATCATGTTGCCATCATATAATCTTCAATGTCAAACTACCAACAATCTCCCTCAATAAGATAGGTTTCCAACATGGGTTTCATGAGCAACATGACAAAGGGTTTATTGATTGCAGTTATTTACAAGTTCCAATCTATGAGTTACATATTTATTATAGTAACTATTTGTGAATGTTCCCTAATAGGTGTATGCCTCTCTCTAAGTCTCTCTAGGACCCAATCAAATCTCCAATGACAATACAGACTAGTATTTAAATTATTTTTATTAATTTATTTGCTAGTTGTCACTATTTTCTTTTAAGTAATTTTTTTTATTTACCACTTGAGTAAACATAAACATTTGTAAAGGAGGGGTCATTATTTTTTTGTCTCAGTTAAAAAATTTGTAAAAGAGGAAGTCAATTCTTTTTGCAATAAATCTGGCAAAGGGAAACTGTGAGACCTACCTTCTAGTACTAGTGATTATGCATGGAATGCCGATCATTTTATGATTCTCATCGATGGTTTTGTCATGGATTATGATGTTACCATGTATTTTGATCGAACATACCTTGGTGTTATCCCATCTACTTGAAACACGTGTATATATGCTTACCTTTATCGATTATGATTTTATGGTAAAGATGTGGATGATCAAATTAACTTGATGATCGTGTCTAATATTATCATTATATGAGTGGTTGCTTTTATGATCAAATGGATTATGATGTTTATGAAATGTAATGAATGTTTGTTCAATTATCTCTGAAGTGATTTTATCAATGTTATGAAATTAGTGACATGGGATGAATGTGTGCACTGCTTGATGCTTAATTTTGAAACGTCATTTATAAAGATATCATGTTATCTATTTTATGTTTCAATTTTATTATTAATGATGAATTAACCATTGGAATTCAAGTGTGCACGTTTTGTCCATGACTAGTGGAACCAGGGAAATACCAAGGTGACATATGTGCTTTTCTTGTGAAACCAACCTAACTCATTGGAGAGGATAAGGTCTTATATGTCATGTGCCTATGTAACGTGGATAGTGTCTGTCATGTGCTACTAAAAAATATTATTTTAACGTCCAATATAGTGTCTTGTATAAATTGTTTATGGTGTCTTATTAAGTCTATGTTTTAATGTGGATTTAATGAGTTTTATTATGTTTTAAGGCACTGTTTTCATGACCCTGGGTCATAAGGCTAGGTATTGGGGATAATTTAATAGGTTTAAAAGTTAATTTTAGAACCTTCGAACCCTTTTTATGAAGCCTTTTTCATAAATGACGAGATTTAAAAAGTTGATAAGGCATGGGACTCTTAGGCATGCTTAAAAGAACTCTCACACCAAAAGTGTGAAGGGTTGGGTGGAGAGTGATGGGTGATCAATTATGGAGGTGACACTTGTCGCCCTCACAATTGAAGATGAGTAATTAGGGTTCTTATGAGAGTTTTTGTTTTTGAAAAAAACTCTAATATTGGGATTCATTCATTCATTCTAGTTTTGGGGGCTATCAACCTTGAAAGCACCAACCTTGAAGGGAGTGACCCAATAAATACTAATTATAATATTATTGTCCAAAATGATAAAGTTAAAAACATCTTTAATAAATTGAGCCATTAGGATAATTAGAAAAAGTAAACTATTAATGCTTTTCCCTTGAATTAATGATATTGCACTTATAAGAATCGATATTAGTTATCTAGATGACCTACAATAATCATAATATTTATATCGATGATGACAACCTCATTAAAGATATATTGTTGTTTTATTTTAAAAAAATTAAATAGAGTTTAGATGTTAATAATAATGTACCATTAATGAATAAGTTGCAATGTTACCCTTGGATTACTAAATAATAAGTGAAGTATTGATTAGAGAGTAAAAAATGGGTTTTGATGGGGCCCAAAACCCAATACAAAGGAAGACAAGTTGCCCAAAAGATAAACCATAGACCAATAACAGATTCGTAGTAGTCGCAAAAGATAAAGAGGACCACACACACTGCATCTTACAGACAATCAAGGGCTCAAGAACCTTAAACCAACTTGTTTTTAACCAAGACTAGAAACCCTTTTAGTTACACAAAGATCCCGCTTGCATTTTCCAGGCATCAACAAACCGACCACTCATGGAAGACACCAATGAGCCAAGAAAGATAATCATCACTAAATGAGCAGAGACCACACTGGTAAGAACCACTAGTAAGACCAAACACCCCACCTCAATAGAGACAATTTGATCCACCATATAAAAAAGCAATAAGTCATCTTCCTTGTAGCTCAGATTCACCTGGTAACATGAAACCAACTCCAGCTTCACCTCTAAAGGAGTGAGCTCCCCTCTATTGGAGAGGAAGAAACAATCATTAAAGCCACTACAACCAAACATCACCAACACCCTCAACCTCCACCTCCATAGGAGAATTGCCCACCTCAATAAGAACAACTACTGAGGGGGGACCACCTCCATAGGACCAAAGGAGAAATATGACATAGTAGCCAAGCAAACAACTGTAGCCTCCTTTGGAAAGCCCTGCACCAGGAACACAAATATTTGGGATCTAGGATTAAGACTTGAAAACCACCTAGCTAAGAGAACAAGGCCACCAAAGATCTGAATAGAGTCCAAAACAACACGACTCTTTAGCCAACAAGTCATTAGTAGAGAAGACCCCACAACACACACCTCAACCACGTAAAACTTCATTAGCAACCACAAGCCCAAAGCAACCAACTCCATCACCACCTCTAACAAAACAAAGATCCCATCAGACACAGGAAAAGCACCCCTAACCAAAGACAAAAACTGAGAAAACAGAAGAACACTCATCCCAACCAGAAGCACCCCACCAAAAATAGGGGAAACAAACATAACCATTAGCTCCATAAGAAACTTGATGGTGTCCATAGCAAGACAAGGTAGAGACAACCCTGCCCAAACCAACAAAACCACACTGAAAACCCCCAAGCCCAGAAAAAAGAGCCCGAAGGGTACAAAAACAAACAAGCAACCCACAAGCCAATAGAGAGAACTAGGAAGAAACGAAAGACAACAAAAAGGAAGCCAAAAGTAAAGCAATCCAACAATAGGAACCCCTAAGCCTCCCTATTACGCCGAATAGGGACAAAAACAGGCCTAGTCAGCAACCAAACTTCCAAAAAGCAACCAACACACTCCCACAACACCTGCAAAGAGAGTTTCCAGAAAACAACAAAGAGCCACCAAGAAGGAAACATGAAGAAGGAAGAACAAGGAAAACCAAGAAACAAAACAAGCCAACACTAAGAAACCCCAAGCCCTCCAACTACACTGAGTTGGAGCAAAAATAAGTAAAGTCATTATCAATGCTTAATTGTTATCTTGTTAACTCATTGATTAAACAATGTTAATAAAACATTATTCAAATGCTAAAGGATGGATGCTATGAAAGTATTCCTATTATAATATTAAAATTTTGAGGTTAATCACCACATAGATTTGCATACTACATTTATTTAAGGAACATGTATATGATCAAATTGGTATCCATCAAATATCATTAATTAAGCTCAAAGTCATTATCCTCTTACATACGTGCATGTATGTAATTCATGTGGAGGAGATAAAGACATAAATAAATGTGTGATGAAATTACTAAGAGAATAGCCTAAATATGTTGTAGTAACAATGGCTCTAAATAGATTAGCCTCTTATTCATACCAATATGTGAGTTCTCAATCTAGCAACCCCACCCTTGTATTGACCCAAGTAGTAGTTAAATATATTCAAATAAACCTAAGTGTGTGTAGACTTGTGACCATGTGTGTACATGGTTGGTAGGGAACAATGTATGTTACATGCAAAAAGAGTTGTAAGTTGTGTCTGTGTCCTAAGAGTAAAATTTAGGGCATGGCAGAAACTATATGGGGGAAGGTGCAATTTTTTGCCATAGTTAATTTTTTTTTGTCATCATAATGGAGGGTAAATTAATTTTATTTTTTTTGTCTTTTATTGAGGTTTGCAAGGCATAATTTAATCTATGTCCACCTCATGACAATAAACTTTGAAGAACTTGTAACTACAAAAAGGTTGTAAATGCACTCAAATAAAGTGCCACACATACTGAATGTGTATTCCTTAGGGAGGGAATTTTGAAAATTTTGTACATGCATTGATTATAAAGTGTAATGGGGGGTTGTATAGAGCTTTGATTTGACATCACAGTTATGGATCCTCATGATTTAACATCAAAACAATGTTTCCTCATGATTCTCACCTCATGCGAGTGTGCCTTGGAACATACCTTGTACATCTCTACATTCCTTGCACACTCTCAATTTCAGTTGGTTTTCTTATATTCTCTTAGCATTAAGGGGGGACTATAGTGTGTTATGCTTCTTTCAATGAAGTAATGGAAAAATGTTCTTTTTTAAAGGCCTCTGAACCTTTTATCTTGATCTCTTGAATGGGGGACTATTTCAGTGGATCACATTTTGATATTTTAGTACTCCTAATCACAATACTATCAATATTATCGACTTCACATAGTTTTATTAACTTTGTCCACATCAGTTCAGTAGTGTTCCTATGTTCACTTATGCAGTGTTTTGTATCTCACATCTTGATCTACATTACTTGGAGATTCATCGATTCCAACAAACATCAATTCATCATCAATAGATTTTATAACTTCTACATGCTTCAGGATTTCTTCATCACCTTGTTCCTTTCATCAAGGGAAATCTTTTTAGGTCTTAAATTCTTCTAATTCTCTTTTTGGAGAGGATTTTTGCTCCCATTGGGTTTTCTCCTTTTGTGAGAGAATACTTTGTACATGGGTACCTAACATGGCCTATATCCGGGACCCATTTCTATCTATTTGCACTTTTGTGATCTCCCCAAGTATCATTTAAGGGGGGGTGTTAGTGTGAATGATTAATCTATTTACTATACTTAAGTGTACTTAGATTGATGAGGTTAGACAACATCTTGTCTAACTGAATATGCAACATTTAAACCTCTAGAGGTTACCAAGTTATTTGATTAACCTCATGCACACACCTTTTGAGGTTGGAAGACTTTCCATATCACCGCAAATGTCGCTCAATATTTGGCACGCAAGATTGATGACTTGGTCATAGAGGTTGTTGGTTTGGACACTCGAAGTGTTCCTAAGGTTGACACATACAAAACACTTGTATAATCTTTTGTATCACTTCATGGGGCACTTGTCAAATAACCTCATCCTTGCCTATATATGCAAGGTTTTGTACTCATAATTTGGGTCATCTAAATACAATAAATTATGTAATGTTCAATTGTGCTTGTCTTTTATCTCCTAGATTCTCCTAATTCTAATGGTATTTTTATATCAAACAACACAATCTCATTAAAATTTTAATATTTTTATCATTTTCTAACATAATTTTGAAATTGTTTTTTTGGAAATAAGATGAATAGGTGAATAGAACCTAGAAATATTTTGACACTTTGACTAGTATTTAATGAGAATTTTGATGCAAAACAAAGAGCATCAAAATATTGGTGTGAATCTTATACATAGTTTGTGAGTGTATCTATAATTCTTTATTTCATTTTATTTTTATCGATTTTGTAATAAGAGAAATAAAGATATTATTGTACTATTTGGAAATATTTTACTTAGGTATTCTCTCAAGTTGAAGATTAGTGTAAGAGATCTTAAGCTTAAAAGTTGTTTTTGCATATGTATTCATGATAAAGGCGCTATAAGGCATTATTTTTTATGAAAAATAAGGTATTATAAAGATAATTTGATTATTCTATTTTTGGTGGAAATAAATACCTCATGTCCTATGGATTCTATTTTACATTACAAGAAATTCTCAAAGAAATGGGGCCATTAAACTTTGACTACCTAGTGGAACATGGTGTTCTGAATTAAATTTTTATTTGATGTTAAATGTCACATGCAAAATGAAAAGAAAAAACTTAAAATGGGTTATGAAGAAAATACGAAGATAATGGAGAAAGAAAAAACATAGGATTTATTGGGATTAAAAACTAGGATCTTATTAGAGGATGGAAGAACTGAAAGATGGAGGATTGTTATCATCTTGAGCTAGCTTCTTGCTCAAAGATGATACTTTGCATGAGAAGCATATCTTTGTCCCTTTATGGAGCAAGGGAGGCTTGGTAATTCTTGGTAAAACTTGTGGTTGCAGTTAGTGTATTCACCTTGGTTTAGTTTCTATTATACTTTAGAGGAGGGATTGGTCCCCACAACATTGGAGGAGCGATTTTGACACTTAGAAGAGATGTGAATTCTCAAAGAGTATGTTTTCTCTCATCATGCATGGAGTATGAGAATATTTTATGTTCTCTCATGTGGTACAAAATACTAACAAGTTTGACAATCAAGAGATCTATTGATGAAGTCAATTTGGTGTTTCCTAGGTGAGCGTGGAGAATTTGTGAAAGTACTTCATAAAATTTTCCATAAGGGTAGTTGTGTTCAATCCTCGCAATGTTTATTTCTTTGTTTAAATTAATGTAATAAGGTGGTGAATATTAGAAATAGTATCACATCACTAGTTTATAGTTTAGATTAGATTAAATAATAATAAGATCTAAATTAACATGTAAATGTTAATTTATGAATAAATGTTCGATAATAGTTAGGTTAGTGCATGATCATGATGGGCCAAGCAGGGCCCTTAAGTGGTAATGAAAATACAAAAAAATAGACTTAAGGAACTCCACATAAGAATTTGAATAGGCTATTAATAGAAATTTAAAAATATGTAGGAATAGAATTTGTAAACTATTGAAAATAGTTTGTAAGCTACTAGGTCTTTTTTTGAAAAAAGTAATTTGATTTGGTGAAAATTTAAAATTTCAATGCAGTAGTACATTAAAATTTGGAAAAAAAGCAGGTGCTTGTCCGACCAGCCTAATGATGAGCAAAAATAAATATTTGTTTTTAAATCTTTCAATATAAGTAGAGGACACATGTCTACATGTGACACATATTTTTTGTAATTTTTTTGCAAGTAAATAATTAATTATGAATTTTCTAGTAGGAATTTAAAAAAATATTAAAAAGTATTTGTCCAACCACCCTAACCTAGTATTTTTTTTATGAAATTCATTTTTTCAATCTATAGTTTGTGAAGCATAGTACGTGATGCATCTTTCAGATCCAAAAAATGTATAATTGTTTAAAAGTTATATATGTTTTTCAATTAGCCTATCAACCAAGAATTTACACATAGTGCATATAGAAAACCAATAATAATTATCTATTAAATTCAAAATAAAGCATATCTTATATTGGTAGAATGCTAACAATTTTCTAAATAAACCCTTTTCGTTTCATCAAAATCAGATGAAAAAATGTCATGAACACGAAGGGTGAAGTTCAAAAACTCTTGCAACCCTTGTAAACACATTGGGGATGTTGACTTTTCAGGTTGGACACCCCCAAGCCAAATTCAAAGCAATACCAAAGCAAAACATATATTCGTTATTAATGGATATTTGATAAAAATGGATATCTGTTTCTTTTAAATTAGAAATATTAATATATATAAATATAACTATAGATTTAAATTTAATATGTTATAATATTTTTATTAATATAAATATTTATATATATTATATATTATAATATATGATAAATTAATATATATTAGGAAATATATATATATTTTAGGAAATATTAATATTAATATAATATTACATTATATTTAATATAAATATTTAATGATGTATGTATCTATATATATATAATTATAATATATTATAAAAATTCATTTGATGGAAAGGATATATGTTTCTTTAATTAAAATATATTATGTTATAATATTAATATTAATATAAACATTTATATATATTTAAAATATTAATATACATAATATAATATATGGTAAATTAATATATACTATTATAAATTAATATATACTGTTATAAACTAATATATACTAGGAAATATTAATATTAATATAATATACATTATATTTAATATAAATATTTTATGTTATATAAATATAATATTGTATAATTAATAATATAATATATTATTAAAAAACTATTTAATGGATTGCTGCAAGGGAGTTTTAAATACCATATTTATTATAACAAAACTACAAGGAGCTTAGAGAAATCTCTCTCCCTCTCCAATTCCCTCTATACTTTTGTCTATCTCCACTCACCGTCTCCCTCTCTACCTACATTTATCTAAATCTATCTCACCCTACCTCTCCCTCCTATCCCTCCAACTACAGGTCACTCTCACAACTTATCCCTCCCTTATCCTTCACTCCCTCTATCTCCCTCTCTCTACCTACCCCTCTATCTACCTCTCCCCCACTCTCTCTCTCTAACACACACACTAGATATCTCTCTTTGTACCTCTCCCACCCTACATCTCTATATATAGCTTAACCTACCTCTCTCTTTATTCCTTGCACCTTACCTCTCTCTACCTACCCTTTCCCTCCCCCCCTCTCTCTATCTCCACTCACTCTCTCCCTCTCTACCTACCTTCCCTCAATCCATCACACACTACCTCTCTTTCTACCTACCTCTCCCTCCTTCCCAACTTCCCCCTCTTTCTACTTCTATCTCCACCTACCCCTCCCTCTCTCCCTAGCTCTCTTTATACTTATCTCTCATACCCTAACTCTCTTGTCCATCCCTCTTTCTCTCTTTCTCTCCTTCCCTTTATCCCTCCCACCCTACCACTTCCTATATCTCTCTGTCCCCCTCTCCCCCTCCCTCGCTCCCTCACACACACAACCTCTCTCCACCTACCCCTTGCTCCCTTCCTAACTTTCTCTATACCTATCCCTCCCACCCTACCACTCCCTATCTCCCTCCTTCCCTCTTTCTCTCCTTCCCTCTATCCCTCCCATCCTACCATTCCCTATCTCCCGCCTTCCCTCTCTCTCTCCCTTCTTCCCACATAACCTCTCTCCACCTACCCCTCTCTCTCTCCCTAATTCTCTCTATACCTACCTCTCTCTATCTCCATCCTTCTCTCTTTCTCTCCCTACCTCTCTCCCTCCCACCCTATCACTCCCTATCTCCCTCCTTCCCTCTTTCTCTGTATACCTACCTCATCTACCCTACCTCTCTCTATCCATCCCAACCTACCACTCCCTATCTACCTCCTTCCCTCTTTCTCTCCCTCCCTCTCCCCCTAACTCTCTATACATCTCTCTTGCTCTACCTCACTTTATCTCCATCCTTCCCTCTTTCTCTCTCTCCCTCCTGCCCTACCACTCCCTATCTCCCTCCTTCCCTCTCTCTCCCTCCTTCATACACAACCTCTCTCCACCTACCCCTCCCTCTCTCCCTAACTCTATACTACCTCACCTACCCTACCTCTCTTTATCTCCTTCCTTCCCCCTCTCCTCCCTCCCACACTACCACTACTCTATATCCCTCTTTCCCTCTATCTCCCTTTCTCTCCCTCACACACACACATAACCTCTCCACCTACCCCTCATCTCCTAACTCTATACCTACTCTCCTTTCTACACTACCTCTATATCTCCCATCCTTCCCCTCTTTCTCTCTCACTCCCTCTATCCCTCCCACCCTACCACTTACTATCTCCCTCCTTCCCCCTCTCTCTCCCTCTCTCACACACACACACAACCTCTCTCCACCTACCCCTCCTTCCCTCCCTCCCTAACTCTCTCTATACATATCCCTCCCACCCTACCACTCTCTATCTCCCTCTTTTCCCTCTCTCTCTCTCTCTATCCCTCCTTTGTCTCCCCACACTTGTACACACAACTTCTCTTCCACCTTACCCATCCCTACCTCCCTAACTCTCTATATACATATCCATCCCACCATACCACTCCCTATCTCCTTCCTTCACCCTTTCTCTCCCTCCCTCTATCCCTCCCACTTTGCCACTTCCTATCTCCCTCCTTCCCACATAGCCTCTCTCCACCTACCCCTCCCTCTCTCACTAAATCTATCCCTCCCCTCTATCCTCAAGACCCTACCACTTCCTATCTCCCTCCTACTCTCTCTCTCTCCCTCCCACCTTACCTCTCCTCCCCATCTACCCTCTCTACCCATATCCATTTCTCATCTATATTTTTTAATAATAATATAACATATAATATATATTAAAACATATTAATATTAATATAATATATAATACATAATATAATATAATTTACATAATATGTGTAAGTGCACCAAGTTGTGACACAAAATGGCTCTTAAGATGTCACTTTTTTTTAAATTAGCAAAGTCTAATGTTCACAAGAAAATGGAGATAGTTATACTCAAAATTTGGCATAGCATCTATTGTGGCCTCCCTAAAAAACTTTTTTTTAGAATTTCAAAAATTCAAATGGTGAGAAATTAGCTAACACCATGTAGTTTATCCCATTTTTTTGGCTATTTTTTTAATGAATGTATAATATTTTATGAATTTTCAAAGTGGACACATCCTTAAAAATCTAAAATTTGAGAGTTCTCCCCCTATTTTTTTTTTAAAACTAATCAAAAAATAAAATAAAATTCATTACATGTAAAATGGAGTCTTTTATAAAGATGTAATTTGTTTCAAAATTCAATGAACAAGTAATAATCTATACCAAAACTAGCACATGTTGGTTTTTGACAAAAATTGGAGGCACTAACAAGAGAAAATATTGAGGGACACCCCTCAAAGATGAGCCTTGGGCCCAACCTTTCATGGATCTTTGTGTGCAATAGTTTGGCAGACGGGTTGCTAACTATATTGAGGGAGGTTGTTGGAAGTTGTATGAGGTTGAACCTAGTTTTGAGATTTTGTTTAAGGCTATATCTCTGGTACTCATTCCCTCTTCCCTTCTCCAGATAATTTTTTTGGAAGCCTTCCTCTAATGGCAACTACTCAGTTGCTTTAGCTTTTCATTCTAATGATTCATTTGTTGGCCCAACTCCTTTTTGGGATTTTGTGTAGTCCTCTAGATTGATTCATAAGGTTAATATTTTCTACTGGCTTTTCTTCTAGAATAAAATATTAACTACTGACAATTTGGTCAAAAGAGGTTTTGTGATTCCTAACAAGTGTTTTCTATGTGAAGAAGAAGTCGAAAATGCTTGTCATTTGCTAATTGGCTGTAGTTATGTTAGAATGGTTTGGGCCCATCTTCTATCTCTTTGGAACTTAATTTGGGTGTTTCCTAGATCTATAAATGAGTTGTGGTCTCAATGATTGGCCCCTCGCCCAATCCTGATCTTCAAATTTTGTGGTCTCTTTCCCTTCCACACATTGCTTGGGGTGTTTGGCTTGAGCAAAATAATAAAATTTTCAGAAATTATACCCTCCCTGCTATCTTTGTGGCTTACAAAATATGTGCTGCTATTAAAGAAAACTTTTTGGCTAGGATCACATTTCACAATGGGCTAAAGATAAATATTAGCCCCTATGATATCTCTATTTCTCAAAAGTGGAAGCTGTCTTGTGATATTTCCCTCCCAGTTACTAAGGGTAAAACTTCTAGAGAAGATGTTGTTTGGAAAGCTCCTCCGGAAGGTTGGGTTAAGGTTAACTTTGATGGGGCTGCTAAAGGGAATCTGAGACCTACAGGTTGTGGCGGAGTGATCAAAAACTCTAATGGTAGGATTGTTTTGGTTGTGGTGCTCCCTTTGGGAACCCAGACAAACCACTATGCAGAAGCAACTGCAGCCTATCATGGTATCAAATTGGCTCAAACTAAAGGCTTTAGGAAAGTGTGGTTGGAGGGGGACTCTCTGAATATCATAAATAATTTGAAAAATTGCATGCCCCCCTCTTGGACTATTGAGTCTTTGATAAGGGATTCGATAGATATTTTGAAATCCTTTGATGAGTTTTATATATCACACATCTTAAGAGAAGGTAATGGGAACTAGCAAACATTTTTGCTAACATTGGTATTAAAGAATTTATGGAGTGGGGTCTTAATGAACCTCTTCCTATAGAGGATATTGATACTTTAAACCATGATTGCTGATTTTAATTCGATCAACTTCTCATTATGGTTGGTGGTGTGCATGCCTTTCTTCACGCGGCTGATTGTGATGAGAAAGGATGGTGTGCAAAATTTGAATCAAGAGATTAGTACGAAAGCTGCGTGCCATAGGAAATAAAACTCTAAGGTCATTATTATCCCTTGCTCCATCTTTGGTCTCACATGGATTTTGGGTGGTCTTTGTATTGTTTTCCAGAGTCTTCTTTGTTTTGTGCTTGGAACCCTCAAGCTGGTTACTGTTAATTGTGGCAAGATGGGTGGAGACAGCAATCGTGTTGAACCCTCCTCATGCGAAGCTGCTAAGAAGAGGAAGAAGGTATGGAAAGTTCTAGAAAAGGGAGGGTTAAACCCTACTTGGAGAAAATCCATTGTAATAGTCCTCAGGTTACAGATCCTTTTGTTAAAGGATGGAATGACAGTGCTGAATATTTATGGGTCAAAATTTGAGGTTAATGAAGAATTTATTGCTGGTATAACTGGTCTTCCTATGGATGACATGAAAGTCTTTAGGGATAAAGGTGCATACCACTATGAAAATATTTTTCAAAGATTATGAAGAGAAGGATTTGAGGACTGCAAGGAATGGAGGATATTAGAGAAGTTCTATTAAGGCATTATGGTGGGATGTTGCGGAGGATATTATGTGCTACATTATGTTGGAAGTCCATTTTTTTGTGATTAATGCATACCATTTTATCCTGCTTAATCACTTCCAACACAAGAAGAGGGTTTTGTTCCCATTCTATCTTCTGATGTCTCTTGATTCAGGTCTTTAGGACCACAAGAAGAATCCAAAAAATACTGTCTTGCATGTTGGGTTAATTCTTCTCATCTTTGATTATGCGAAGAATTTTGAGGTTGCTAAACCTATGGTCACCCCAAAGGGTAAACAATCCAAACCTGCTGAGGAATATGAGACTATGGCTGAAGAGGAACCTGCTAGCAAAAAAGTCAAGAAAAGGAAATTGATTTTGGAAAAAGAGTCCCAGTCGGAGGAGGATGTAGACTATGTTCCTGATTCCCTTGCTTCCCTAGAGGGGGGTCCACATTCCCCTACTACAGGAAAGAAGAAAAAGGGGTTCCTTGTGCTAGTGAGGGTTATTTAACTTGTAACGAATAAGCTGCTACTATTGTGCTAAGTAGGGGTCTGAAGGTGAAGAATGACTTGTATGGGGAGGCCTCCTCGCCACCCTCAGTTGCTAAGTAGAAGTTGGTTTTGGGGGAAGGTAGTGGGAAGAAAAGGGTTTTAAGGACTGTGAGCCAAATTCTGGAAAAGGACTATCCTCTCACTATTGTGGGTGACCTCTTTGTTGACAATTCCTTGAGTGTCAAGCCAGTTATGCAGATAAAAGATAAGTTTGGGGAAGTTGTTGTTGTTGTGGATATCCAAGATGTGGATTTGGAGAGGATCAAGAAAAGAAAGGCAGTGGCGGAGGAAATTGCGAGCTCCATCTGTAAACTCAAGTCTCTGATTGTTGTTGAAAAAGGTAAGGACACCCCTGCTGATCAGGATAGGGTTAGTTCCTTTAAGGAGCAAGATGCTTTGGGAAAAGGGGTTTTCAATATTGATAGAGAAGATTTGTCTGATGTGCTTGGATCTGCTCGTGAGGGGTCCATTGTCTTGTTTAAGCTTTTTAAATGGTTTTTTCATGAACTCAATAAAACTAATGTCAAAGTCAGGGGTGTGGTTAGTAAGTTTGAGGGGTCCTCTATCCAGAATTAGACAGATGAGTTTCTTAACTCCTAAATACTGTGGTGGAAATTGTTGCGAAGGAAACTCTCAAATGAAACAAAATCTTGAAGGTAGAATCCTCATCCTTGAGGATCAAATGGTGAAAATCTGGGATACTATTATGAGAGGAGGGGAGGTGCATAAATTTGCTGGTAAATTTGAGTCTACTACTGTCGCTTCCCCTATGGTTAGTGCTAAGAAGTGTAAGGATAGTGTCCTTGCTAAAGAGGTTGTTGCTGCTGGTAAGCTAATGGAGGAGGAAGGTGTTGTTGGGAAGGGTGGTGAGAAAGGTATTGTTTTAATTTTGGAGGTAAATACGAATGGTCCTGAAGCTAGGACAAGGAACAAAACTAAGGCTCAAGTTGGGGCTTTTGGGAAGGATATTTATGATTTTTGTGATGATGCTCAGAAGGTTATGGCTAGCAACATGGAGGCAGTAGATATTCTAAAAAACATGCAGTGTTGTTGTTGGGTTCCTCTTTTTTTGGCTGAATTTTTGCTGATGGGTCGCTGTTGTTGGGCTACTTTTTGGCTTAATGTTGTTTTCTTTAATTTCAGCTGCTTTATGATGTATAGGGTTCTGAGGCCCCTTCAAAACCCGTTTTTACCTCTAATCAAAAATAAGAGAAAACATAGATAGAAACCTTAACATAATAAAAAATTAAAAAATTATATGGTTATAAAGGTAAGAGACAACCTAATATCAACACATTTTTATAAACTTGCATTGAAATACGTGTAAAATTGATGGTTAGCATGGAAAAAAAGTGTGAAATTTTGTTACACTTTCACAAAATCACATCCTCGACTTGTAAAAATTTTCTAAACCTTTGGTTTGGATTCCCAAGGAAAAATCCAACCCTTTGGGATGGTATTTCAAAAAACAATCAATTTGGTGCTTGTCAAATGAAATGTAACATTTGACGAGTGATAAATTTGGCACTCACAAAATTGATTACAATGGTAAATACTAAATTCAATTTCACTTTCTATTTATCTCTCTCTCCCTCACTTTGATAAGGCTTAGAGTTTATGGTTTATGATCAATGATGGATAGTTAAGGTTTTACCTTTCTTTCCCTCTTTGCCTCCTTCCCTCTTAACCTATATTTACCCTATTCTCTCTCCAAACTCTATAGGTTTCTCCCACCCTCTCTACCTTTCCTTCTCTCCTTAATGCCATCTCCATCCTTGCCTCCCTACCTATCTTTGCTTCTCTCTCCCTTTGTTACTATTTCTCATCCATCTCTCCCCTTTCTCTCAATCGCTACCTCTCCCTCCTACATTTTCCCTCTCTCCATCTCCAAGTCTCTCCCTCTTTTTCTCATTACCCACCTCTCTCCCCCTCTATCTCTCACCACATTCTTCTCTCTCTTGTCTTTTCTCTATCTCCCCTCTCTAGGTCATCACCTCTTTATCATCTCCTTCCTATGTATCACTCCCTCCATGTGTACCTCTCCCTCCATCCCTTGTTACTCCTCTATCGATACTTCTATTTATCTCTCCCTCTCTTCTCTCTCTCATTCTCCCTATCTCCATCTCTACCTTTCCTTCCATCCTTACCCCCATCTATATCCTTGACTCCCTACCTCTCTCTTCTTCTCTTTGTTGGATGTTGTGGTTGTGTTACTAATATGTGGTTGTCATTGATGTCAACACTATTAGCATTGGTGTATTAGAAGTTGCATATGTCGAGGATATTGAGAAAATTGTAATAAGAAGTGCTTCAGGTTTTCAGTGGAGTAGTGAAGATCAATCGGCTAGTGTGATCAAAACATTGTTGATTAGCTGTTGTGGACTAAAGGGTTTCTTGTTGAGTATGTCTAGATTATCCACGTGAAGATTTGGTCAAGTTAAGAAGATCTATATTCTAACAGTTTTTCTATCACTTCAGTTTATGTTCTTGAAGGAAGATCATGTGATTTCTATAAGTTCAGTTGCTACGGATGTTTCTTTGGTGTTTTATGGTGTTTGTGGATGTTTCTAGTTGGTGCTCTATCTGTGCTACATGTCTGCGTTGATCTTTGTGCTTGTGATATGATATTTTCTCTTGCGTGTTCATGATTTTCATGTTCATGGCTGACTAGGTGTTGAATCGTGTTGTGGATCTTTGAGGAAAAATTAATTGGAGTATTTTTTTGTTGGAGTTGTTGTTTTGGGTCTCCACTATGTTGTGGCCAAACTTGGTGGATTCACATGAAAAATTCTTATGTATTTTGGGCCGATTGTTTGTAATTATTTTATTATTTATTTGTGGATGATTGATAGTGATGTAATTCTATGTTGCAGATATATAAGAGTGATTATTCTATCATTTGGATGTGTGATTGAGGTGTGTAGAGTGCAAATACTATGTGCAAATATTTCTTAGATCATTCGAAGGAAGAGTAGAGAGTGAAGAAGAGTGAAGAAGGTTGAAGAAGTGCTCATGTGCTTAACTAGAACTGTAACCAGGCATTAGCAGATGCTATTTTCTTAGTTGACAATCTAGATGGTTTTAATCCAAATATTTCTTGGACAGTGCGCTCTATTGTAATTGAGCAGTGAGCTCTAGGTAGTGTGCCTGAATGCATGTGCATTCCCATTGATACTTCTTTATACTTTTAGTAGGGTATAATATTGTGGATTGGCCTCCACCATGGTTTTTCCCCTAATAGGGTTTCCACAAAAAAAAATCTTGGCGTTCTCTATGTTTCTGATGTGCTAATTGTTTATGGTTAATTGTTCATTCATTAGATCTAAGATTAAGTTAAGTAAAGTTGAATAAGTTTGAATATTCTGTGACAACTGATTCACCCCCCTCTCAATTGTTTGTCCTTGTTTTGCCAACACTCTCTCCCTGTATTATTATTTATTTCACATCTCTCTCCATTCTCTCAATCACTACCTCTCCCTTCCATCCTCTCTCTCTCTCTCTCTCTCTCTCTCTCCCCATCTGCACGAGTCTCCCTCCATCCCTCCTTATCCCTCCTTATCCATCTCTATGTCTCTCACTCCTTGTCTCATTACCCACCCCTCAACCCCCCTTTATCTCTATCACCACTATCTCTCCCCTATGTCTCTCACCCCTCTCTCCCTAGGTTGTAGGTTTATCACCTCTGTATCTCTCAAGGCTCCCTAGTTATTTCCCTCCCTCTCACCTCTCTCCCTCCTCCTTACCCCTCTTTCCTCTATGAACTTCTCTCTCTCATTTTCTTCTCTCTTCCATCACCTCTCTTTCTCTCCCTCTCTAAGTATCTAAATCACTCCTTGTCAGCCTCTCTATCCCTCCTTAGCCATCTCTTTCTCTTCATTATTCACTCTCTCATCTTCTTTGTCCCTCCTCTCTCTACATCATCACCTCTCTAACTCCTCCTTCCCTATGCCTTTCACTCCCTCCATGTATAAATATACCTCCATCCCTTCTTACTCTACCAATAATTCCCTTTCTCTCTCCCTCTCTTCTATCTCTCACCTCTCTATCTCCCTCTCACCTCTCTAGGTATCTTAATTTCTCCTTGTCTACCTCTCCATTCCTCCTTAGCCATCTCTAGGCCTCTTACTCCTTGTCTCATTACCTACCCTCTCCCCCCTCTATCTCTCTCACCCCTATCTCTCCCCCTATGTCTCTCACCCCTCTCTCCCTAAGCTATAGGTCTCTCACCTTTATATCTCTCAAGGCTCTCTAATTATATCCCTCCCTCTCCACCTCTCTCCCTCCTCCTTACCCCTCTTTCCCTCTTCGTGAAATCTATCTCATTTTATTCTCTCTCCTCTCACCTCTCTACCTCCCCCCTCTCTAAATATTTTAGTCATTGCTTACTAGCCTCTCTATCCCTCATTAGCCGTCTCTTTGTCTCTCATCTTCTATGTCCCTCCCCTCTCTACGAAATCACCTCTCTAACTCATCATTCCCTATGCCTCTCCCTCTATCCCTTCTTAATCTACCAATACTTACATTTTTCTCTCCCTCTCTTCTATCTCTCACCTCTCTCTCCCCCTCACCTCTCTACCTCTCCCCTCTCTAGGTCTCTCAGTCACTCCTTTTCTACCTATCATCCCTCCTTAGCCATCTATAAACAACCCTTTTGACCCAACAATTTTCACACCCAAAATTTTCAAACAACCCATCATAAAAACAAACCTAAAACCATTTGATCTGCAATAAACAACTTGCAAAAACCTCATATCTTGCAATACCTCAAATCTTTCAGGCATAGTCATGGCTTCAAATTGGAAAAAAATTCTCAAACTAGGGTTATAACAAAAACCCATCAACCATGAAAAATCTGATACCACTCGTTAGGAAATATTGCATTCAACCCAAATATTTAATCCATTTCCTACATAACCCCATGAGAGATAAACATGCATACAAATAACCATAATGTATAGATCAAATAGACAAGCCACATGATAACACAAGATACACCCTAGGAAAGCCTTCAAGAGGGAAAACCAAACCTCCAAAAGAATCCATACTCCATCATATTATTCAAAAATAAAGCAATACAAGAGTTACAATGAATACCTTTGAAGCATCAAGCCTCTCAATGCATCTTCATGTGTCCAAGCATGAATCCACACATCCCATGCCATTCTTGACATAAACACTCCTAAAAAAGACTCAATAATGACAACCCACTCACTGAGCCAACCTTAACCACTAAACATGTGCTTGATTTTATAGATTCAACCTCACATAAATATAAGAAAGTGGTAAGATAAAACCATGTGAACACAAAGCCAATAATCCATTATTTAATATTAGGTACTAAGTTTTCACTTTATTTGTTATTTTATTCAATATTAAATTACTATCACATGTCTCCCACACATTAAATAATAATACTTGATGTTATAATACAACATAAAGTGGTCCCCAAATAATTACCTAGTGTGATTAACCACACCACCTAGGTGCATCACAACTAAATAAATATTTAATTAAAACATTATAATATCAAATTATGCAATGGTGTACAACACCATATCCCAATACTCTCTCCCCTCCATAAGTATCTACGTCACTCCTAAGTTACAACCTCTCTATCCCTCCTTAGCCATCTATTTATCTTCATTCTTCTATGCCCCTCCCCTCTCTACATCATCACCTCTCGAACTCCTTACCTATGCCTCTCACTCCATCTATTTCTACCTATCCCTTTATCCCTTCTCACTCTTCTACCAATACTTCCCTTTTTCTCTCCCTCTATTCTATCTCTCACATCTCTCCCCCCTTCAACTCTCTACCTCTCCCATCTTTAGGACTCTTAATTTCTCCTTTTCTACCTCTCTATCCCTCCTTAGCTATCTCTAGGTCTCTCAATCTTTGTCTCATTACCCACCCCTCTCCCCCCTCCATCTCTTTCACCCCTATCTCTCCCCTATGTATTTCACCCCTCTCTCCCTAGGTTGTAGGTATCTCACCTCTATATCTCTTAGGGATCTCTAGTTATTTCCCTCCCTCTCCACCTCTGTCCCTCCTCCATACCCCTCTTTCCCTCTTTGTGAACTTCTCTCTCATTTTATTCTCTCCCCTCACCTCTCCACCTCTTCCCTCCCTAAGTATCTGAGTCACTCCTTGCCAACCTCTCTATCCCTCTTTAGCCATCTCCTTCTCCTCATTCTTCTATTTCCCTCCCCTCTTTACATCATCACCTCTCTAACTCCTCCTTCCCTATGCCTCTCACTCCCTACATTTTTACCTCTCTCTCCATCCCTTCTTACTTCTCTACCAATACTTCCTTTTCTCTCTCACCTATTTCTCCTCCTCACCTATCTATCTCTCCCCTCTCTAGGTCTCTCAGCTGATCCTTTTCTACCTCTCCATCACTCCTTATCCATCTCTAGGTCTCTCACTCCTTGTCTCATTTGTACTCCTCTAGGTCTCTCCCACTCTTTTCTTATATCCTCTTCATTATCATTAAATCTGATTAAACCTATCTCTCAATCCCTTGCTACTCCTCTATGTATCTCCCACTCTTCTATCTCTTCCCTATAGGTCTTTGTGTAGGGTTGAGGCCTTCACAAATGGAAATTCTCTATAGAGTAATCTTAGCACTCACCAAATTGTAAAGCCTCTATACAACACATTTTGTGCTCACCAAGTTACAAAGGCTCAATAGCCCATTTGGCGTAGGCCAAATGGCCTTTTCCAAAAATGGTAAAAAATTTAGTTGACATATGATACAATCCTACAATTCTCTAATTTTGTCTAACAAGGAAATACATTTTTATGTAGTTGACTTCTTGTAGTACCATATTTTTCTTGCTCCATCACCTTTTGAGCACCAATTTATTTTTTGGACAACATAGAATAAGATAATTTGAAGTTTCTACATCAAATTTGATTATCTCAGGTAATATTTTCATTTTTATTGAATTGCAATGTTTATATTGAGTTTTTTTGTTTATTTTGACAATATAGACTATTCTTTTCATAATTTTATTAATCATAATAGTTTTACGTAGAATTCAACATTGAACTAGATGGAAGTTGCATACAAAGTCAATTTTTTTTAGGAGTTTAAAGAAAAAAATAAAAACATGACATAATTAGATGAATCCTTGTAAACTTATAGAGAATTTCAACTCAACACAAACATGCTTATGTATTCCATTTTTATTGATTAAAGTAGTCTATTTCCATCATGGTTATTGGAATTCACTCTTTTTCATTGTAGCTATATAGTTTTTGTGTACAGGGTCTAGTAATATACCATTAATTTATATGGGTTTTGTTTGAAGTTTATGAAACATGGTGTATATTTGATTGATTTGTATGGTTTTTTTACTTGGTTAAGAAGAACTACCAAGATATGACTTGTGTTCTTTTCCATGTATCATGCTTGAATCTTGTGCTTCATGATGACATGTGAAGGATTTGAGTCTTATGTGTTTTATATGAGATTTGTGTAGCTAATTTACACATAACCATTATGGAGTGTTTGGTTTTCTTGTGCATTAAGGTTGATGATGTTAACCAAGTGTTATTGATTTTCTAGTGTGATTGTTTATGTATCATAGTTGAGTGATATCGATTTTTTCACATGATTTGAGTGAATTTTGCATGAATGACCTAGTTATATATATCATTTAGTTTCATGATGGATTTGCTTTGATGGTACTATGACATATATGCCATTGATTTGTATGTTTTTTTTTTAAGAAGCTATTTCAAACTCATATGAAATGCTTGGTGTGTTTGTCAATGCATCATGGTTATGTGGAATTAAATTTGTGTGTGATGGTTCAAGTGAAATGTGGCATATATAGTGTGGGTCAAGGTTGATTAGAGTTAATGGAATGGTATCTTACTAGATTCATTGCTTTTGTGTGAAGCATGTTTCTCAACTAGTGTGCATCAAGCTCTTATAGTGTGCCTAGTGTGCTTGTTCATGCATTATGGTTAGTGACACTCACTGTTTTGCATAATTAGTATTTCATGTGAAAGTTAAAATAAAAACATGTCATTGGATTGCATTGGTTTTATTTTTGCATCAAATTCCTATTGTGTGTATACATAGAATTTTGAGTGGGATTGATTTTTATAATGATGATTGTATGGATTTCATATGAAAAATCTAATGACATATTTCATTGATTTGTATAGTTTTTGTTTGAGACTTTAAATGTATTTTATGTAATTTATTTATATAAATTTTACATAAAAATACTTCCTTGTAAGACACATTTAAGAGACTTCCCTTCCTTGTGTCAAAATGACTGACCATTAGTGTTTAATAGGTATGTAATGGGTATCCTCTACTTTCTCAATCATTGCCCCTTGTTGATCTAAAAATATTCAAATCCTTTTCCAATTGGAATTATATCAAAATACTTCTTTCTCTCTCATGTTCTTATTGTCCTCCTTTGCATTTGAATGTGGCAAGGGTAGTCCTAGAGAAAAGAGGAAGGAGTATATGAGAGAATATTGTATAAGAGTTGAATATGTATTCAAAGAATGATTACTAAGTGTATATAGTACATGAATGAATGGTCTATTTTATTTTTGTATTTTAGAATCCATTGAACTAATATGTAATCCACTACATATATTTTAATCCTCTTTCTTATCCATCACACAAGGCTATAAATACAACATTAACAAAGAATAGGGTTCAGATCTACACTTTTTGATCAACAAAAGGTTTAACCTATAGATTTCGTTCATTGTGGCCAAGTCTAGCTAATCTACATACAAGGATTTCAAAAGAATTGGTCTAAAAATATTCAAGACATGAATAGAAAATAAATCATATATCTTACAAAATGAGCTTTTTTTTTAGGATAAGAATGTTATGTTTGTTAATCTGTGGTTATGTTTATTTGGGGTAGACTCCATTATCTCCCTCTTCAGTAGTGGATATGGTTATGTTTATTTGGGGTAGACTCCATTATCTCCCTCTTCAGTAGTGGATGGTTGCATGCATCCAAGGCATAGGAAATATATTAGGTAGTTTTTTAGCTATTGATCTAAAAAAAATATGATTTACTCTACATTGGCTAGAATATAGGTGGAGTTGGATATCTCAATTTAAGGATTAAGAACACTATATTTATCCTAGAAACCCTCTGAAGAGAGAAAAATGAAACTATGGCAGTGGAAAAAATAAAATTTGGTAGTTGCAATTGCCTACTACCTATATTATGTAGCAAATTGTCATATTCAATGAGTGTACAAATGATTGGACACAATTTTCCCCTTTTTCCATTCAATAAGACCTTGTCTATGGATTTAATTTGACCCTTTCTCCATTAGTTAAATATTTTCCTTTGCATCTATGCTCCTTTCCTTTTCCTCCATCTCTTCGAAATACTACATACAATTGTTCTTAATTCTAAAAGAAGATGCGACATTAAATTGTACCCTCTTCCATCAATCTGAGAAGGCACAATATGAAAATTTTCCTCCCATTGCATTTTTACAGACCAACGCAACCTCCAATGTATAGATTCCTCTACTTTGCAAGGTTCTCATAGGCCTAAGAAGAAATTCCATCAACTCAAGAATCTGAAAGATTGATTGTTTAGTTCAAATTCAAAATTATAGCATGTGTATTATTTGAAGATGCAACTACAAATGTGGTATAGTCTAGGGCACTTAAGTAATCACTCTAAAATCTCTAGATTTTTCCTGCTTTGTAATCTTTCCAACACCTACACCTACACATAGTTTTCATTTATCCAATTTATTATTCACAAAATTCCATGTCTTTGCATGTTTGTTATATTTTTTTATGATCCAGTCAGATCACACTTCCATTATTAAAAAAAATATTCTTAAATTTAGGATATGGGATAATTTCCTCTCATTCATGATATCTTTGTATTTTAATTGCAATAGATACGATGTCTCTTGTGATGCTAAAATCATGCTACGATGGACACTATGGGTTATAAATAACTAAATAAATTCCTCTCTACTTGCTAAACACAAGTTGTACAATTTTTTTAATTCTATAATGGACTACATTGCCATGGAAGAAAACATACTACAACTTGGCCATGATGTTATACATGCTCTCAAATGATTCTCTTGCTTCCTTGAGGTGGAATCAATCTTTTGAACATTACTAGATTCATAGATGCAACTGACAACAATTTACATTTTTCCTTTATGTAAATCTAGCAGTACCTTTTATGCAACTCCACAAATCCCAAGGGTTCACAATCTACTCTAATACCAAATCAATCCATAATTTCTCAATCCTAAGCTTGTAAAAATCAAGAAACAAGAAATTGCATTATACTACTTATTTAGAAATAAATTCCAGTCAATAGAGGAAGAGAAGAATTAAGAACACCATATGTATCCAAGAAACCTCCTAAGAGAGAAAAAAACCGATTGTGGTAGTGTTATTTACCTACTACCTATATTAAGGAGTAAATTGATAAATATAATGAGTGTGCAAAACATATGGATACAATCTGCCCCTTTTTCCATTCAACAAGACCTTGTCCATGGATGCAATATACCCCTTGCTCCATTAGCTACATATATCCATTGTTTTCCTATGCTCCCATGCCCCTCTCATTTTTCCTCTCACCACTTGAAAATACAACATAATTGTTCTTCTTAATTTTGAAAGAATAAGATATAACATATAGTTTGTTCCCTCCTCCATCAATCTAGATAGATACAAAATACAATTATCCTCCCATGTCCATTTTACAAACCAATACAACCTCCTATTTATATGTTGAATAAAAACCAAGAAGGGGGGTGTTTCTCAAATTATTGGGGCAAACAAACCTAGACACTATTTCCCTAAGGGATACAAAATTAAAAATATAGAGGAATGATATTATATGGAGGTGTGATTAACATTTAAATGCATAAAAAATACAGTGAAACTTGTGATATGTGTGATTTTAGACTTTGAATAAGGGTTTGTTGTTCTCCTTGTATGGTTTGAACAAAACCCTCTACATTATAACTGCCTTGTCATGGAAATTAAATATGAATCCACTACTACCAAAATTTTGGCCTCTTTCTTGGAATAAAATATGAATCCTCCTCCTCCTAAGTAGATACTTCCAATTATCATTTGGTACATGTACTTTGCTAAAATCCAAGGGGAATTTGGAAATAATGCATTTTGATCTTTCTTGAAGGAGTTTATGATAATGATTGACAATTGAAAACTACTCACATGTGCCACAAAATAATATTTCTGCCCTCTACCATGTTTCACTTAGTGAAAGAGTATTATTTCTATTAAGAATTATTCATTATGAACATGACTATCCAAAAAGCAACTAGACTTGCATTTGAATATACTACATTTAGATGTGTTTGAGAAGGTAGATGATCATGTTCATCAATTAAAGTGACTGTCCATTTTCTATTCAAAAATTATCTTGGTGTAAATTTAAATTTTTTAGATCAAATTTTATTATATGAGGTAATATTTATCATGTTTGTACAAATAAATTTTTTATCAAGGGATTTTTTGTTTAAATTTATTTTTTTTTGCTTGTCACCTTCTCACATAGATCAATTGCAATAATTTTCATTTGATACTTATGTTATTTTTATGTTTGTGAACATATAACATTCAACATCATGCCAAGGAAACTAGAAAAGAATCTAATACTGAATGAATGTGAGGCCAAAAATGCAAGGAGAAGAGAAACAATGACGCAACTTCGTGAAGAAAAGAAATTGAACCTCATAGAAGAAGAAATTCCCATGTAATCTAAGAGAGATGTTGAATTGGAATCACAAAGGAAATGGATGCAAAATATTTAAGCAACAAGACAAATGAATCCTGAAGTTGGAGTCACATCATCAACCATAAGTGAATTTCAAGGCACACCATCTACAATATGTCATGTTCAAAGTACATCAACGATCACATCTCTAGTCGAAGGCACACCATATACAACATGTATTGTTGAAAGTACATCAACCAAAACATCTCTACTTGAAGACACTCCACATACCACATCCCAAGTCAAAGGTACAACATCGTTTACATGCCAATTCAAGGTACATCATCATTTTCATCTCCAGTTGAAGGTACACCATATATTCCTGATGTTGACATTCCTAATGTTGAGGAAACTTTACCTTTGAGAAATCTTCCTAGAGTTTTTCATAGAAATCCTAAATATTTTGAAACCAATGGTTGATAAGATTCCAAAGTGTACTTGTCAAAGATATGTGAAGAGGATATGTAGATTATTTTTTGAGAAGATAAATGAGACTAGAAGATGTCAAATATTTATTGAAATGATGAAGCAACTAAAATGTAGTCCCATCATGAAGATTCTTGGTCTAAGAACATTTGATAACTCGATTAGGAAATCAATTGTAAAGAATATAATGAGTGCATATAAGAGTGTGGGTTCTACGTCATGCACAAAATATAGCAATGCCACTCTATGTGTGATGAAATCAACTTTGGTAAGCAATCAAACCCAAAATAAGATGATCCTTTCAATGATAGGTAAAACTTTGAAAATAAGTAGATCATCTCTAATGAGAGCCAAAAGAAGGTGTAAAAGAGTGGAGGATCCAAATAACAATTATTTATGGGCATTCTTGAGTAGACTACCACAAAAAGATAAAAAAATTGTTCAAGCCTTGAGATCTCTAATACAAGAATTTTGGAAGAATAACAAAAGGGTCTCTCCCAACCAAAGATATTGTAAGAAGGATAATTGGTAGTAAAAAATATGAGCCACATCCAAATCATTTTTTGGATATGACTCAAACCTAATTTTTTGCTAAATTTATAAAGATGTATCCTCAAGTTAAAAATTTTCAATGGTTTTTTGAAATGCTAAAGAATTTTATGTCAAAATAAATCACACATGCACTACTTATTGTTGTAGAGTACATATTGAGTTTTCTAACCATTATGATGTTTATCAATGTATATGTGTAGATATACATACTATCAATGTTTTGCAGGAATGTAACATAAGGCATCCACTTAGATCTTCAAGGGATTTCATATCTACCATTTTATGTGAAAGAGTGGAAGGTCAAATTTTTTATAGGAAATCATGCTTGGATGGCACATGTGCTCATTTTGTTAGCTTGCATCATTCGCTAATTTTTCAACAGATTCATAGTACACATGTAATTGGAAACAAAATTATGAAATTTGGAAAATACAAGATAGTGGCCTACAATCTAAAAGATGGGAAAGAAATAAAAAAGTGTGAATTGGTTAGTGATAAGATTCTAGTGTATTATTTTATGGGAACATTTTGTAATTATGTGGTGTATGAGTATGCAAGGAATACACATAGAGATCAATGGTTGGACTTAGAGTTCAAGTTATGCAAGGACACATTTCCACTTCATACCATCATTTCAATTGTCAAATTTGTAGAGAACTACATAGTACTTCCACAAAATGAGGTATAATTGCAATATTATGACTCCACATAGGTTGCTATATTTGTGCATATAGAATTCATTTATGTAGCTAATAGTATAGAGGATGACAGGAAGGTATTGAGGGAGTATCACTTTTACATAATAATGATCACACACATTCTACAAAGTTTGTGCAAGGTTTCTTTCAGATGTTCTACATTGATTTGGCTAGTAGGAGCATATCATTCTATCATCATATTATATGGTTAGATAATTATACAACACAATTTAAGAACTCCAATATTTTTATTAGTTGAGTAGGATACATAAGATTTATGGTGCTCAACATATGTAGAATTCATCTAAGGCCAAGAATGGAAAGGGGGAGCATGATGGTGCAAGATCATGTACTAAAAGAGCCTTAGCACAAGAATATTTAAAGTACAAAGATAGTCCAAAGTTGACAGATGCAAAATCAATTGTCTAGTGGTGTAATCATGCTATGGGTCTAGGTAATGAAGGTAATTCTTCAGTTCATATATTTTTTCGGTTGGTAGATGATACTAGCATTGCAAAATATGAGGATTGTTGTACATTGACAAGATCAAGTGAGCTACACTCTTTTAGAAGCTCCAATGTAGGTTCATGGACTATCCATATGTAGAAGATGGTATGCTTTTGTTCTTCATGTACAATTCAAGCCTAGAATGAGTGTGAGTCAAAGGAGTGGGTTGATGAATAGTGGTTAAGAAGTCTAAGCCCACTTAACACATATTGGGTCTCGACAACACTAAAAATCATAAAGATGTAATCATCTATTGACTTTGATCATGTATCAGATCTACTAGAAACAAGTAATTTATCTACATGCATAGTTTACAAAATTCCTAGTTTTATCTTACTTTGTATTTTTTTAATGTTCATTAAATACATCTAACTGGATGCACATATCAATGCAGAGTATTTTTATGCATTGATTATAGATGAAGCTAATGAAGAGGGAATAAATTACTACTTGTGTCATTATGTTGAGGCCAAAAATAAATTGGAGGTCACAGTTACAGATGGAGAAAACATAGAATATCCTATAGGTTTGGTGGTTGTTACTGGAACATGGCTTAGAAGGTACAAAGTTAAGAAGTCTGATGTTTGACTACTTGAGGAATTTAACATGCATCAAAATATTATTCATTACTCAAACCTTGTCATGGCAGCCAATATTCATTTGATCAAATATGGGAGTATACCTATGAACAATAACTTGTGGAAGGTGTGTGAGTCTGACCATAAGGAAATACTTGACACAATAAAGAGTAGAGAAAACCTAGATGGTTCATTGGATTGATTTGTAAGTATGTACATTAAATTTTTAAAGTCATATTATTGATCACTTTTTTGGGTTATTAAAATATGTATCATTATCTTGTGTTCTAACTGCTATGGAAATGTGAAAAACACATATATTATAAATTTTCAATTTTGTAAATTATATTATTTTGTATATTTATACCTCTTCTTAATTCTAACTTATATATTGTAGGTGATAGTTAAATTATATTAGTGGTTGATAGAGTATTAGTGTTTCTTTCTTTCTTAGGTCACATTAGAGTATATTTGTGTACCTTGCTCAATACATGACTATCCGCTATATGCATATTACTATGTATAAGAAATAGTACAACCTTCACTTGGTCATGCATTAGCTGCCCTTTAACTGTTGTCCTACTTTAACCAAGGTGATTGCATTGATTTTGTTCTCCCTACCACATATCTTCCTTGCTACCCCTCATTGTCTCATGGCCACTGATACTTAGACATTTGTATTAGTGATATAATTATTGTCCTCATTTATCCCTTTGAATACTATCCTCCTTGACCAATATGCCTATCATCTTCATTGTTGCCCCTCCTTGTCTCATGGCGTATGGCTTACTGGTGAATATGTCAATCTTATTACATCTTAAATCATACCATTACATTTACAAGTTTTCACTTTACATTGTATGATTTTCCCTTGCTCTTGTATGCTTCTACTTTACATGGAATTTATCTTGTGGTACTTCATGATCACATCCTACACCAAGTTATCCTTGTGTTCTTTCTACACTTTCACATCCTATGTGACATGTGTTGAAAAATAATTACATGTTTCTCTTATTAAATGGATTTGTATGGTGACATGTTCTTTCTTTTTTTACTTATTGAAAGGTACAAGGCTTATCTTGAATAAAAAAATATATTCTAGAGATGCCTTAGAGAGCTAGCTCCCGAATCTGATAGTGATTTAAGGGATATAATGAAAATGCCTTTGGATGTTGCAATGAAGGAAGCTTTTAGTTGAAAAGAGATGGAATTGACTTAGCTATAAGAAAAAGGAAATGAAATTGAGTTGGAAAAATATCAACTAGTAAAGAAGAGATAATTTTTTTGAAAAAGTTACTCCATAAACTAGAAGAGGATCTTAAGTTAGTGAGTTTGGATGGTGAATCCACAAAGTATAGATTGCAAATCACTTAGAGAAAAAACATAATAGAATGGACAATCAAAAACTCAAAGCCTAGTTTAGTGGTCAACAAGGGGCAGTTCCCCAATGTTTAAATAATTCTCTATCTTTTATATGGGTGTACGCTAGTTTACCTCCGAGCATGGTTCTTTCGATTCATTCCTTCATGGGTTTCACTAGTTTCAGATATGATTCAAAGATTAGAAGCATACATGTTTAATCCATTTGGGTTTCATTTTTGGTTCTTGAAATGTCTATCTTGTAGAAGTTTCTACTTTTCAAGTTCATATATGCCACATAAATATAGATGGATGAGTGGTTTTCCTTGGTTCTCTGAAATGACATTTTAGATCGAGAATTGTGATAACAATACTACCAACACCATGGGAAACATACTTCCAAATAGAAATGATGGTACTATCATAAATATGCATGGTGACTCATTATTGGCAAGTGATGGTTGCACAAGTAAAATGATGCCAACTCCTGGCCCTAGTGGCAACATCTTTCACACAATGGTAAAAACATCTCTCCTCTACTAGGACATTTGTGACATAAAATGTAGAGAAATGTTCTAGGAAGTCAATAGATTAAATGACAAGTTATAAAGTGTAAGGAAAATTAGATGCGGAAAACAATTCTCCTAACGTCAATACCTCAGGAAAGAATGCAGATAAACTTTAAATTTTAGAATTACAGTCAAGTTAAGATGCGCTATGAAATATATTATCGAAATAGAGTATTAGACAAATACACATGAACACCAGATATACGTGGGAAAACCCTTACGGGAGAAAAACCCACCACACCAAGAGAAATCACTTTGTATTACAATAATCAAAATTACATACAATTCCAGACTTATCTTTCTGGTGTCATTATACAACAACATTCATCATGAACATTCTTCGAATAGAAAACATCCAAGTTATAGCCTTTATAGATTTTAAATCCTTCACTGATACAGTTTGAATTCTTCACACTTCACTGTTGATCAAACTACTATCCAACCCCCAAGCGCCTGCAACTTGCAACTATATCCATGTCGAATTCTGTCTGTAGAACTTCCTTACAGAACCATCGCAACTGACTGTCTTCCAACTGTTCCCCTTCGGCTCATTCTATTCGTCCACGAGACTCCACATAGGACAGTCAACCATTCAACAGAATTCGTATTGTATTGGCATCTCAGTGAGACACTAACTGTGTCTCGCCGATGCCACATTGACCTCATATCGATGTCGCCGAAAGCCTTTGTAGTCACCAAGATGTTACATCGAGCTCCAAGATATACACGAGTCATCACGTAGTTGCCTGACCTATTGCTTTCACAGGAGGTCATAGCGAGACATCAAAGGTTATACCAAAGTCCCCATACCTACCGAGCACCAAAGAGAAGTTGGCAAGACTCATCGAAATCGCTGGGACTTCTTATCGAAACCATCATGTTCCACCAATGACCATCATTCGCCAAGAGCTACACCGAAGACTAACACTTGAGTCTTTGTCGCTGAGACATATCCACATCGGTAGGACATCTTACCAATGACATTTCCTTCGGCCAAGTCTCCCCGATGAATACACAGTCGGCATAACATTTGATTTTGTGGTGACATCTCACTAAGCCATAATGAGTTACCCCGAGGACCTCAAAGTAACCGCTGTCGGCAAGACATTAACACTTCGTTGAGACATCTCAGCCAGAACCCTTAGCTTCACTGAAGATCACAGTCACCAAGAGTCTCACCAATGCACGATTGAATGGCCTGTCGGCCAGAGGTCTCCCGATCGCTCTAATGTCATAACGAAGACATCATGCTACAACGATAGACTTCACAATGCAACCTTTTGGCAAGACAATGGCAAGGTCACAACGACCTGTTTAGAAATGAATAAAGTAAACTCCTAGTCGGCCAGACATGGAACCTGTCACACCAACTTGGCACTCATGGAGGTTTTAGCCTGTAATGTTTGAGGCACATATTTCCCACATAAAGGGGCCGCAAGGAGCTTCAAATAGAAAGTGGAAATAATGAACAAGACAATTAACTAAGATGACAACCATAATAACTAAGGGAAATTATAACGAAGAAAAAATAGTCAAATTGAAACCATGGAGGGGAAATCCATTTAAAAGGTAGAAAATGGGAAATCATACAATGAAGATTCTACGAGCTATAAATGAGGACAACCCACATTATCTAACAAGAAGTCACATAATGATTTCAAGATGGAAAATATATCATGCATAAAAGGACATAAAATACAACTAAAGGTGCAAGTTTCAAGAGAAAGTTCATTGACAATCATGAAATAGGATAGTAGACCATGATGTTTCAAATTAAAGGAAAAAATATGACAATCTTTCAAGGGTTAAGAAGATAGTTTGCGCTTATCAAATTCATGCTATCACTATGCATAACATGATAATGTTAAAATTTTAGACCTATGAAATCAACGATAGATCTAGGGAATTGGTGATACAAACCATGGCATACAAGGACTATGCATTTAATGAGTCATCAATGAGAAAAGGACAATCCCATAAATTTTTGAAAAGACATGACTCTTGAAACCAGGGTGGCATTGTATTTATGCATAGTTTAGGGGTAGTGATGTCAGTTCATACAAGAGGACAACAACCAAGAAAGGATGTAAAAGACACTAATGGAGGCAAAAAATGAGCCAAGTCAGCCATGCATAACAACCACAAAACAAAGAATAGCCAAGGACATATAAAGCAATGTTATGGAAGTGAAATAGTGTACTCAAAGGTTTATCAAAACAAGAGCAAAAATTTGTAGAGGAAAGTCATATAAAGGTGAAGATTCATAAATTACCAAGAGCCAGAAGACTTTCATGTGAGAGAAAATAGGAATAATTAACATTATGATGAGAGAGAAGAGCTATCAAAGTGGCAATCTACTTGAGATAGAGGAGGACATACAAAGCTCATAAAGGGGTAATCAACTCTTAAAAGGACAATAACTTCATTACAAAAAGAGTGCAATCATTAAAAGTAAAAAGACAATCTACATTACAAGAATGTCTACTAGTAAACTTAGTACCAAGGTAGTCTCATACTTCATTAAAGCACCTAGTTATCTACTTACATACTTGTCATCATGCCTGTTGCCATTCATGAGTTTGAAAAATTAGGTGGAATAAATGCTCAGTTTTAAAGCACTTGGAGGTATTTTAAGCCTCCTTAAGAGGCCCTCATGGTCACAACTGAAGTTAGGGGGAGTTTGACCTAAAATCATGCAAATTGGGGCAATTTGAGGCTCTAAAATAAAGTTTTTTTTGCCTTGTATTCCCAGTAGATTGAAGACCTCATGAAAAGAAGTTTAAACTCACTTTTCAATGAACATCATGCAAATTTAGAGATCAATTCAAGTACAGTTGGAGGTGGAGTTCCAAGGACCATGCAAAGGTCAAAGAATTCAAAGAGTTTGAGTCAACTCTTAGCACCATATTTTCTCATCAATTCAACTCTACATGCACATTCAACATCTTCCACTAGGTGCAACCTCTTTCAGTTGAAGAGTTTTCTTTAAAAAAAATCATCCAACTCTTTTTTAGTTAGTTCTTTCATTCCTCTTTTTACCTTATGCAAAAGAGATGTATTGTAACTATTTTTGAGATTAATAGAGCAACAACTTAGTTTTATTTTCAATATTCTTCAAGATTTGTACAAGAAAACTCCTTTTATCAATAAAAATAAGCTTTATACATTCTCAAATTTCTTGTGTTGACTGTATTTGTCAATGATTTTGATCTAATTTTTGTGATTATGAATGACAATCCATGAATTATGTCTCATTTCAATGCATGTCTTTACAAAATAAGTAAAACCCATATAGGTCCTAGGCTATGTTAGCTATTTTTTAGTACTTGTAGCTGTGAAAACACATAGTTTTCCTTCAACAAAACCTGAAACATAACCTCCCAATGAAACTTTTTTGTATGAGTTTGTAAAAAATTGAGTTGTGTGAAGAATAGAGAAGTTTTGAGATAAATTGTGAGTTAGGACATCAAGTACAAAGCCTTTTATCATTGGTGCATCACCTCCTAGGTCAAGTTTAAACTTAAAATTTAGTTTTCTATAATTTTCCTATCAAGCCAACAAGCTTTTAGGAGGTCTATAAAGGGAACCAACATGCTCTAAAGGTTCATCTTCACCATAGGCAACCCACAACTTGAAGATGATCCCATGTTTCATAGGATAGCTAAGTTCAAACTTAGCTTAAGGGTGATATCCTCATGACAAATTTTTCAAAACACAAAGTAATCATGAGGAAATGTCCTTTACCTATATCCTAATATATATATGTCAATTTAATTTACTACATAAATATTACTTTCTCATGCATGATTCATGTAGTTTGTATGCATGCTATTTAGTAAGAGTAAAATAATTTGACCATAACCTTCCCTATAATTGATACCTCAATACTTATACCCTCCTAGATTAGATCATGGGTGTGGATTTATCCTCTAGAGCATGTCATTTTCATGTTCCACTATTTTGAATTCAAAATTTCCTACTCTTAATGCTAACCCTTTCAATTTTTTATCATTACTTCTCAACTTGATCAATCAAACACCTTGAGTATCTAAGATATTATATTTAAGGATAATTCTAGATCACTAGTAGTCATCAAAATTTCAGATCAAAAAGTCATATCAAAGAATCAAAAAGCACCATGAAGCATGTGCAACACTTTACATCAACAAAATGCATTTTGCATTAGTGGTAAAGAAACGTGCATCATTTGTATGGTGTAACTTCAACCACTATTAATATATGGATTTTGGGTGACATGTTCATTGAGTAGGAGAAATCCTACTAACCATACATTTCTACATGAGACTTGAAAGTGCATTAATCTAATGAAATCCATGAGGTTTCAAAGGGGCAGCAATCTCGTGATAGAATTGGTTCCAAATCCATAGAAAACCTATACATCATGATTTTATGCTTAGTTTTTAATATGAATTCATATTTGTATCTATATTATAGAGCGAACATCAATTCCAACTCCATGGAAACCTTGTATGGCATTTTTTTAACTTCAATCTTTTACATGAACTCATACAGGTATATATTGTGGAGGCCACATCAATTCCAACTCCAAGGTAACCGTATAAATCATGACTTACATCTGCAAATTGCATGGTTTCATTGGTGTGCAACTTGGTTACATTCTTATATCTCCATCTTAAACTCAAAATAAAACATAGACTCAAATTTTTTGACATGGCTTCATGCTTGTAGCTACCATTGCGGCCAACTCAATCATAACCTCATCATTTTTTGGCTTATCATGATACCATTTCACACAAACTTTTTCGTATAAATGTTATTCATTTCACTCTTGGAAAGAATGCAAATGTTTATGATCATGTGTTTTTGTGCCACTAATGTGTGTTTTTTAGGTACTAATAATATTTTTTATGTGTAGATTTGGAGATATTTCTCTTTTAAAAAACAACGTAATCATGAGGCAATGTTCTTTATGTTTCAAAGATGGTTGTCGTTGCACCAAAATATTGACTTGTTAATGCCTGATACAATCACCAGAGTTAATGAATCCACAAGAGGCGGTTAAGCCATGTCAGGAACCCGAGTGCTGCACTACACAACTCAAGGAGACCAAGCATGCACATGCCTTACAACAATCCCCCTAGCACAAGAGAGGGGTTTGAACCCATCACCCAGGATTTGATACAAATTGTGGCAAATATGGTTGTCGTTGCACCAAAAGATCAACCTATGAATACCTAATACAACTACCAGATTTGATGAATCCACAAGAGGTTGTTAAGCCATATCATGAAACCAAGCATTGCACTGCACAACACAAGGAGACCAAGAGAACACACCTTGCAACACTTTATTATGTGTTAATTTAATTTACTACATAAATATTACTTTGGGATGCATATTCATGTAGTTTGCATGCATACTAAAGTAAGAGTAAAATAATCTGACCCTAACCTTGCACATAATTGATACCTTAGTACTTCTACCCTCCTAGATTAGACCATGGGTGCGGATTTCTCCCCTAGATCATGTCATTGTCATGTTCCACTATTTTTAATTCCAAATTTCCTACTATCAATGCTAACCCTTTCAAGTTTTGATCATTACTTCTCAACTAGAATAATCAAACTTGAGTACCTAAGATATTATATTTTTAGGAAAATTCTAGATCACTAGTAAGCATAAAAAGGAATCATCAAAATAGCAGATCAAAAAGTCATATTAAAGAATACAAATCATCATAGAGCATGTGCAACTACATTACATCAACAAAATGCATTTTGTATTAGTGGTATAGAAACATGCATCTTTGTATGGTGTGTCTTCAATCGTTTATTAATAAATGGATTTGTATGGTGACATGTTCATTGAGTAGGAGAAATCCTACTAACCATACATTTATACATGAGACTTGAAGGGGCAACAATCTCATGACAGCCATGAGGTTTTAAAGGGGCATCAATCTTGTGATAGCATTAGTTCCAAATCCATAGTAAACCTATACATCATGATTTCATGCTTAGTTTTTAATATGAATTTGTAGTTCATATAGGTATAGCTTGTGGATGCCACATCAATTCCAATTCCAAGTAAACCATTCATTTCTATGTGAGACTTCAAGGGGAAACAATCTCATGAAAACCATAAGGTTTTAAAGGGGAAACAATCTTGTAATATACATGAGGTTTTAAATGGGTATAAATCTCATGATAGTCATGAGGTTTTAAAGGGGAAGCAATATAAGTCCTATGATATTTCTAGGAATGTCATGATTTTTATTGATGTCTTTACAAGCTTGAAACAATCGTCATTGAGTGCACTACAATCACTTAGATCTACCCTAACAACATGTGCATACCTACACTCTTGTCACAAGTTATTGATTGGTTTTACAAAGGAAAACACCATGAAGACTCAAAAGAATCTCACAGTCAAGGTTAAAACACAATCCTAAATGACTATCATCTCTTAGTGGTATGACTACCCCTTGCTACGTCCATGCTTGCAAATCACTATGACTATCATAATGACTATAATTTTAAAACCTTCAAGAACTCTTTAAAGGACTTCCCTTGACATTTGACAAGTTAACTTGTCAATATTTCTTGCAATTTACAAGGTCTTCCCTTCTTGCAAGTCAAAAAATAGGGGTTGTGCCTATAATCTCTTCATTTCTCACTACCCAACCTAGTTCTTTGTAAATGTGTAGCAAGTGCTTATGTGATTGTCATATGAAGTCATGAACATGATTATAATATTCTTCCCTATGTGACGAATAACCCTTCTTCAATGTTGTCCTTTGATCATGATTTGTCCTTCTTTGTGATGCCTCTATGCATATATTGTAAAGTTACAAGGTGGCATAATTTTTGTTTTGTTTGTTGTATGACCAAACCGACAGTTTCAACACATTTGAGTGGGTAGGTTTATGCTAGGTAAGGTCCTATTTCACACCCTAGCATGCCGAAATGTTCCAAGCTACATTCTACTAACGATTTCTCTTAAGAGACCAAAGTGCAAAAAAGTGGCAAACTTTGATGAGCTCTTTCTCAAAAATCATGGCACTTAGAAATATTTTGTCTAAAGATACAAGATCACATAGGGTCCCTCTACAATAACCTCTCTTTACTTTTCATATCTCCAATTCATTTTCCCAAGGTGACAAGATTGTGCACATTGCAAAAAGCATCAAATGCATGCAATCTCAAGTTGCAAGGTGGCATAATTTTCATTTTATTTGTCATGTGACAAAAATGAAAATTCCAACACATCCAAGTGGGCATGTTCATGCTAGGAAAGGTCTTGTTTTGCACCCCAACATGTCAGATCATTCTAGGATACATTGTACCAATGACTTCTTAAGAGCTCTAAGTGCGGACAGTGGCAAACTTTTGACAAGGTATTTCTTGAAAGTTCATGAAACTTACAATCATTATGTCTAAAGGTATAGGGTCATGTAGGGTCTCTCTACAATAACCTCTCATTTTTTCATATCTCCAATCCATTTTCCCATATTGACAAGTTTTCAATTGATGAAAAAAGTATCAAATACATTGAAAAGAAAGTTGCAAGGTGGCATAATTTTCCATTTTGTTCATTGTGCAACCAAACCAACAATTCCAACACGTTCGAGTGGGTAGGTTTATTCTAGGAAAGGTCCTATTTCACACCCCAACATGTTAAAAAATTTCAAGCTACATTGTGGCAACAATTTCTCTTAAGAGACCAAAGTGTAAACAAGTAGCAAACTTTGACGAGCTCTTTCTCAAAAATTGTGATACTTATAAATGTTATGTTTGAAGGTATAGGATCATATAGGGTCCCTAGCCAACGGATGTTCCATCTATCGGCAAAGTACAATCCCACTCGAAAGGACCACCCCCTGTTCCCCCTGAAGGGGAGTCTGGGTCTGTCATTCAGCCACTCTGCCCAGTCCCAACCTCTAAAGTCAACACCATTTGAAAGCCCCAGGGGTTTCTGGGTCTACCATCAAAGCAAATGTTCCCTCTGAAGTCACCTTATTGATTCTATAGGTGGTCTGTTGTGTCCTGAAGAAGCAACATTCCTAGATTTGTGTGGCCCCCTACTATCTATAGGGCTTGAAAAAGTGTTTTGTTAGTTGCCGACCGACCAAAGCATAATATTAAGCCACCCATAACATCCACCCAAAGAATAGTATACGTAACATGAGTTTTTGTGTTTGTGTTAAAGACCGCCCCGACCGAAGATAAAGGTAGGGGCGCCTGTGGTTCCTGAGTCTAAGTAGTATTGTTATTGTTAGTAGGCTTACTATTGCTAGTATTAATACGTAACATGAGTGGCTATATTGGCTAGAGGTAGGTAGGCCGGGGTGGGGGGAGAACCTATAGTTGCTCGACCTATCCATGTTGATGGGGGTCTAGATGGCCAGATTGGGATAGCTATTGGATCGGTCCAACCCCACTATATAAGGAGGGGGAAGGGGGGGACTTGACCAATAATGGAATTCAGGAGAAAGAGGCATCCATCCACACCTATCCATCTGATGACAATAGTTAGATCCATCCTTCTTAGTTAGAGCTGTGGGATATTAACTATAGATAGTTGGATCCCCGCACCTATCCATCCAATAGTGGGAGGCATAGTGGGTGGGGGCACCCTTTCCTAATAGTTGGGGTTGGGGTTGGCTGCACTTGACCAATGGGAGAGCCCCTACTAGGTGATATAAAGGGGCGAGGGAGATGGGAATTTATGCCCCAATCGAGAGGTTGAGGGCCTCGTCTGAGTTCTAGTTATGCTCTCGTCTGATAGGAGGGAAGACCTAGAATCTGGGCTCTTTGCAATGCACTATATAATGTACAAACTTGGTAGGTGAGGAGTTGTCTGCTCCACACCATTGCTTTCTCAGAAAATAGATCTTTTTAGATGCTCAACACCTTGACTAATCCATAGATGAATTAACCTGTACTACAAATAGTTAATTCTAAGTTCCACTCCTACACAGGTGGGCTTTTCTTCCTGTCTATACCTTTTTCCTTGGTGGAATGAAGGGTATCCCCTCCTATTCATCACTATGTTCAATCTGTGAATCACCAAATGAAAGGACTTATCCATCTAGAACTGAATGAAGGAAAGGTTCCCCCTGGCCATCTCTTTAGTTAAGTACGTTTCACCCAGAAATCGCTCCTACCTTACCTCAACTCCAATAGCATTTTCTGCACTTGAAAGTTAGGCAAGCAAGGGGAGGTTCTCTGGTTCGGGCCTTGAGATGAGTGGGCGGGAATGGTTCATATATTTATTTCGATCTGCTTTCAATCAATCATAGGCAATGTCATGAGGGATATGAACTTGTTCAGGGTTGGCCAAACATATTAGTGAGCAGGGGCTGGCACAGAATGAATGGGAAAACGAGCGTTCCCCTTCATGCATGACCCACCTTTTTCATGCATAACCTATTGTTGTTGTTGTTCTTGCTGCATGCACTAACTACATGTATGCACCACACTCACTAGGCCTAAATAGACATGGTTGGAAGAATTCGCTTCACTAGGGAACACAAGTAAATGGAATGAGGAGCTTCCTTCTTCTCAACCTCGGGAATGAAGAACTTTGAATGGGTGTTTGGATCTTTCTCTATCCTACTGTTGCTAGAGATCACAATAACCTCTCTCATTTTTCATATCTCTAATCCATTTTTTTGTGGTGAAAATTTTTTAGTTGATAGAAAAAGCATTAGATGCATGCAATCTAAAGTTACAAGGTGAAATAATTTTTGTTTTGTTCATCGTGTAGCCAAATTGAAATTTCCAACACATATGGGTGGAAAGGTTTATGGTAGGCGATGTATTTTTTTGTACCCCATCATGTTGGATCATTCCATGCTACATTGTACCGATGACTTCTTAAGAGATATAAGCACAAAAAAGTGAAAAAATTTCATGATCTCTTTCTCAAAAACCATGGCACTTAGAAATGTTTTTTCTAAAGTTAAATAGGATCCCATAGGTCCCTTTATAATAACCTCTCTCATTTTTTCATATCTTTAATCCATTTCCCTATGGTGACAAGTTTTCAATTGATAGAAAAAACATCAAATGCATGCAGTCTAAATTTGCAAGGTGGCATAATTTTTTTTTTTGTTTTTCATGCAACCAAACTAATAATTCCAACATGTCCAAGTGGGAAGGTTTATGGTTAGCAAGGTCCTATTTTGTACCCCTGCATGCCAGATCATTCTAGGTTACATTGTATTGATGACTTCTTAAGAGCTCTAAGTGTGAAACAATGACAAACTTTGAAGATCTCTTTCTTAAAAACTCTTTTTGTTTAGAGTTACAAGATTATGCAGGGTCTCTCTATAATAACCTCTCTCATTTTTTCATATATCCAATCCATTTGTCTATGGTGATAAGTTTTCAGTTGATAAAAAAGTGTCAAATGCATTGAAGAGAAAGTTGCAAGGTGGCTTAATTTTTGTTATGTTTGTCATGTGACCAAATTGACAATTCCAAAATGTTCAGGTGTGTAGGATTATACTAAGTAAGGTCTTGTTTCGCACCTTAGCATGCCAAAACATTCCAAACTACATTGTAGTGGTGATTTCTCTTAAGAGACTAAAGTGTGAAAAAGTGGCAAAATTTGACGAGCTCTTTCTCAAAAATCATGGCACTTGAAATTGTTTCATCTATAAGTATAGGATCACATAGGGTCCCTCTATAATAATGTCTCCCATTTTTTCATATGCCCAATCCATTTGTCCATGGTGACAAGATTTTGCACTTTGCAAAAAGCATAAGATGCATGCAGTTTAAAGTTGCAAGGTGGCATAATTTTTGTTTTGTTCATCATGTGACCAAATTGATAGTTCCAACACATCCGAGTGGGTAATTTTATTCCTAGAAAGGTTCTATTTTACACCCCAACATGTCAAATCATTCGAAGTTACATTGTTTCAATGACTTCTTAAGAGCTCTAAGTGTGAAAAGTGGTAAGCTTTGATGAGCTCTTTCTTGGAAACTATGACACTTACAACCATTTTGTCTGAAGGTACAAGGTCATGTAGGGTCCCTCTATAAAAACCTCTCTTAGTTTTTATATCTCCAATCCATTTTCCCATGGTGACAAGCTTTTAGTTTATGGAAAATGTGTCAAATGCATTGAAGAGAAAGTTACAAGGTGGACTAATTTTTTTTATGTTTGTCATGTGACTAAAGTGATAGTTCCAACACGTTCGGGTGGGTATTTTTATGCTAGGAAAGGTCTTGTTTCACACCCCAACATGTTGAAACATCTTAGGCTACATTCTACTAGCAATTTCTCTTAAGAGACTAAAGTGCAACAAAATGGAAAAAAATGATGAGCTCTTTCTCAGAAACTATGGTACTTATAAATATTTTGTCTTAAGGTATAGAGTCATGTAGGTTCCCTCTACAATAACCTCTCTCATTTTTCATATCTCGAAGCTGTTTGGCCGTGGTGAACTATTTTTTCTTGGCTTAAAAATTGTCAGATGCATGTAGTGTAAAGTTGCAAGGTAGGCTAATTTTTGTTTTGTTATTCATGGGCCAAACCTTTAGCACCAACATGTTCAGGTGGACACATATACACTAGGAATGGTCGTATTTTTCACCCCAACTCTCCCAAACATTTCAAACTACATTGTGTCAATGCTTTCTCTTAATATCCCTAAGTTCAGAAAAAAATGAACTTTGACACATTCTTTCTTAGAGTTAGTGGCACATACAAATGCTTTGTTTGAATCTATAGGTGCATTTGATGCCCCTCTACAATAACATCTCTCAAATTGTAAATACTTGAAACCATTTTTTCATGGTGAGATTTTTTCTATTGCCCCAAAAACTATTAGATGCATGCAATGTGAAGTTGCATGGTAGCCTAATTTTTGTTTTGTGTGTCACGGGGCCAAACTATCAAACCCAACAAGTCCATAAGGGGACGTCTATGTTGTGCATGGTCCTATTTTTCACCCTAACTCTCCCAAACATTTTGAGCTAGACCATATTAGTGCTTTCTCTACAAGTGGAGATAGTACAAGGGTATGACATAGGTACATTGGATGTCTATATGCACGGGTACTAGTTGCATTGAGCCCTTATTTCAAGAATTCTTAGTGTTTTACAATTGAAAGGTTATGGTGAGGAAGAGCTACAAGGGAAATGATTAAAATGATATTAGATAAAAGACATAAATTAATAAGGGCAGTGATTAAAATGCTATGTATTATAAAGATAAACACATAGCAATTTTGATGTGTGCATAACATGCACATATATTATAATGTGTTTATGTTATGGATCAAGCTTTTTGAGCCATTAAATTCTTGCATTATATTTTTAAGAAGTACATTATGTTTAATCACCTTCAAAATTCTTAGTGGCTACTTTTTTATCCACCTTTTCCATGCACTTATGAATCTATTTAGTATGTTAGGAGGGCCTTATTTTAGTGTTTATTAATTTTTAAATGAATCAATAGACATATATTATATATATCATACTTATTTTTATATAAAATCCTTCATATTGGTGTTGTCATGCTCAATTTGTAATATGAGTTTTTCAATTGGTACCTAATGCTAAAGTTGAACCTCAACACAACTACAATGTACCACACAGCCAAATTCTTTGACATTTATTGCATCATTCAAAATATCCAAAACTTTCTTTGTAAGTGTATTACTCCCTTGACTATAACATTTGTACATGTCACAAGTTGATTCCTTGAAGGCTTTAATGTATCATTTATGACTTTTGTTTATATGTTTATCCTTTGAATAAAATGTTTTATATAAAAAAGTCAATATGAATACCCTTAGTGTGCTCTTATAGTATGTTTTTCTTTATAGAAGTGTGAGATGAGAGCAAAAGTATTCAATGATATAATATGATAACAGTGGTAAAATATGATTTGCACTAATCAAAAATCCATAAGGCCATACAAGTTATATGTCAATAAAAATATACAATATATCCAATAAAGTCATAAAGGCTTGCAAAAAATCTATATGGACATAAAATGTCACATATTGATAGTACAAAACATATGTTCAAAAATTCCATGCAACCATACAACAAACGAACCTAATACATAGTCATTTCCCATTAGGGGTTCAGGAAATAGATCATGCATTGCCTTCGACTATTAGCTAGATGGAGTTTCCTTTGATATTGTTATCTTTCAAATGAGATCACTTGTCCTCCTCTCTTCACTCATCTGGAGATTCAATTGAACAATAACAAGTATAGATATTAATATATATAAATTTAATTGTGGAATGACATATAACAAAATAATCGGTTACGTCAAACAAATAATCAATATGCTCATCCGCAATAGCAACACATTGAAAATCTAGAGTGATATGCCCCTGTAGAAAACATTAAGATAACAATTAAACTATAGATGAGTATCATTAAAATTTTCAATAATAGACCAATAAAAGAGAATATAATGTCAAATTTAATAATCTATCACATACCTCTATCAAAGGATCAGAACTTGCTAGTGCTATAGCAATGCCATGGTCCATCGTGCCATAAACATCACTAGGGTTGTTTGATGTCAACATTTGAAAATGAAACAAAAAATATTATTTTTAATCACTTTCATTAGTTTCTTTATTTAATTAAAATACAAACTAGATGGAAATTGAAAATTTCGGGATCAAATAGTTGGGTAGAATATATCTCCAAAAAAAATGTTGATTATTGTCTTGAAAGTGGAATTCGCTGTCAATATACCACTTCATGTGAAACATGGAAAAATGGGGTCTCAAAGAGAACAAAACCTTGATACAACTAGGTCAATTTTGTACCATAAACAATTAGACTCCAGATACTAGGTAGAGGTTGTACATACTACTACATATCTTTGGAACAAGACTCCTTGCTCAGATTAGAAAGTATGCCACCTTTGAAGATTGGTTTGGATTAGGCATAGGCTTATTATAAATGAATCCTCTAGGTATAGGCTTGGGTCTTGGAATGACCCTAATATTGAGAACTTATTATATTTAGTGTGAATATGTAAACATTATGGCATAGGGTTGTTGTCACAACTATCATTGGTAAGGTTATGAAGTTGACACTTCTAAATTAGATAGAAGTTACCTTGTCAATAAAGTTAGTACTTAAGGTGTAATGTGATAATAGAAAAAAAAAAAATATAAGTAGCTAGGGATGATTATTACACTATATAAATTTTAATTGAATGGTTCTATTATAAAATAAATTTCTTTAGAGATGGACTTGTAATTTATCTTTCTATAGATATTAGAGATGTTTGTTTGGGTAATAATTTCCTTCTCTAAAATAAACTAACCTCTATAAACAATCAAGGAAATCCATTCATCTTTAAATCACGATTTAATGGTAGTATTGTTTTAGAAGCATTTTGTGTATGATTCTTCCAATCTATATTATCTTTGGTAAATTTGTAACAAGCAAGTTTAAGGTCTTAATGTTTTAAGTTAATTTTTTTACTGTAGGAATAAAAGTATTCAACCATAATAAGACTAGAAATGCAATAGTAATTCATTTTTCTTTTGTGTTGAGTGAATTTGTTATGGAAAAATTAATCTTTAACTTTGTGTCATCCTTTTAAGCAAATGTTGTTTGTAAATTTAGCCTATTCTATGCCCAAAAGCTTCCAATTTAGAATTTTTTAAACATGAATTTATACTTCCTACATTTATATTCATTTTTTATTTTATTTTTGAATGTTGTTGTTCTTAATACTTTCCAAAGATGGAACATGTGTTGATATACTCAAATTGATATAACATTAAATCAACAACTGATGCAAGAACAAGAAACCCCAACCACAAGTTTACGAAAATCACCAAGTGAAACAATAAAAAACAACTGTATGTAATTCTGAAATCTTATTCAAACAAAATAATTCAATTACAAAGTTTAATGTCAAGACAAAATCAACAAAATGCATTTACACTACTTGACTCTCTATAACAATTAAATCTCCCAACTGCCCTCCAACTCTGTCTTCAGCTCTGCTTCATCTTCCTCTTTCTCCTTATTCCCTTTTACTTCTCCTGTTGTGTATTCATAGATTGCTGCATTTTATTCTTTTAACCATTGTTGTCTTTGAACAACCCAAGAATGGCTTCATCCTCCATGCCTCTCACTATCTTCTACTACCTTTTCATGCTCCCTTTCATTGCTGTTTTTAATGTCTTAATAAAAATTAGAATGGGGTGGCTGACTTCCCCATTTCCACACTACTCTTCCAATTATTCACATGCTCTACACACCTCCTCAAACTCCCACGTAGCTGTCCTTTTCACCACACAGCCTCACACTATCTCTTTTCATTCTGCTCTCTCTCTTTATTGTTTTTTACTTTCTCATGCTTTTACCCAGCTCCCTTGACCCCCTACCCAGCCACCACTTACAGTTTTAATTGCATAAAATAAAGCCCAATAAAGTGGGCAGCCTTCCTCATTTACCACGCCTTCTTTTTCCAAACTAGGCGTTGCATTTTCTCCATATGCATAGGCCCCTTCATTTCATCATTAAGTTTCCTTGAATGAGGCGTTTCAAACCTGCCTTGAATGGAGCTAAATCTGCAGATATTAAAATCTGAAAAAGATACGAAATAATACTTCAAAGTAGCCTCTAAATAGGCGTTTTAAATAAGTGTTAATTTGGATGGTCTTTAGCTTCTGAAAAAGTTAAAATATACATATAATATAGGTGCCTTATCCTCCATTTTCATTGCTCATGTAGCTGCATAAATCAATTACAAGAAAGAATCCGGCCACACAACTATTACAGGATGTGTCAGAATACTAGAAAATTGAGTTTTTGCATATTTTTCATCTAGGAGTTCATCTTCACTTGAAAATTGATGAGTGTGTTTATAATGACTGTACGAAACTTCCTACAAAAGGATTTTGCTCCAGCCTTTAAAAATATTAAAAATTAATTGTTTTCGTGGCCATATAGAATAAACTTTCTGATTTTAAATTCTCCCAAATCTGTGAGGAGTTTGGTCATAAAACCTTCATCACATTGTGTGAAATTCATCCAATGATATATCTTCCAAAGGATTCCAACCCAGCTCTTATAAATTTTTGAAAACAATTGTTTCCATAAAACTGCCCATGCAAGCCTTAAAATTCCGATAGAGCAAAAACTCAAATTTTGAAAATTAAATCACATGAGAGATTTTCCAATGCTAATAGATGCTTGAAAATGCCACAACACACCAAAATTAAAGGGAACAAAAACAAATAATTTTGGGCAATGCAGGATTGCCTATGGACCGGGATGCTCCTTGCATCAGCAACATCCTCCATTATTTAGAGTACTTTATTGAAATCTTAATGATTATCTTCTTACTTTTGTAGGTATATCAGATTATATAAATCTAAGCTATTATTATAGATACTAGTGCCCATTTGTAGTTGTTAACCAATAATATTTTATAATTTAGTGATTATTTTTAATTACTTTATTCTAATTGCTTAAATAATATGTAAATCAATTTAAGGCGGTTCATAAACTCTCTTTATAATTTTACAATGCTAACATTAAAGTTATACACTTTGAACATTGCAAGCTACAAATCGATACATTTGAAGAAAAATACTCGATCTTAATAACACTTTAACATTAGATTATCACCAAGATAATCTTGGTATTGTATTTTAGGTTTTAGGTTTAACCATCCATGTTAACATGCTTTAATATGATGTAATTACCTTTAATTCAAAGTTAACACTACAATATGCTATAAGACTCATAGTATGACTTTTTGCACTTTGGTTTTAGTAGGAATTCCTAAATTCATGGTATGGCAACAAGAATATGTTAATTATTCATGTGATTGAAGAGGAAAAATGACGCATAGAGACATGAAATGTTGAAAATGATGCACAACTATTTAACTTTGAAGTTTATGAACAACAAAAATAATTTTGTTTGGAAAAGAGGTGTTGACAACTTTTTGGGATTTGATCTCAATGTTCACCATCTATATAAACTCCTTGTTGCACTAATTAAAAAAATTAAGGTTACTCAAAATGCACTCGCTCAAGTGGGATGGAATTATATAAATTATTAACAGCACACATCACTATCCTTGCAATTTAAACTCACCACATTGCTACTTGGGTTGTATTCCTTGTAGCTAAGCTCCTCAAGGTCAGGCTGCCCTCTAATGGGAGGTGAGCTAGTGGCAAAATTTTGATGTGATTAGAATACAATTGGAATAAATCATCAACCAAATACTCAAGTTATATGAGCAAACCAAGGTATAAATAATTTTGGGCAATCAAAGTCACGTATTGGAGTAGTTCCTTCTAAAAATGGGTATTCTTAGGTTCCTAAATGTTGTTCTATAACACACTTACAATGGGTGCAATCCATGTACTAATACAAATATTAGTAACTATGTAAATACATGTTAATATGTGGGTGCTTCTTATGGGAAATAGAATGATATACTTGGACATATAGATTATGGAGTAACTTATGGAATAGGTGGAAGTACCACAAGGACCAATGATATGAAGGATAATCTTACAGATGGTTGGCTGAATGAGGATTCATGTCAAGATTTGGACAACCATGAAACAAAGGGTTTTTGAGCAAAGAAAGCTAGGTCATTTTGATTCAAAATTAAATTAAGAAAATCAAGCCCTAAGGAGCCGTATAGAACCTTAAGATGATAGATTCATTAAAGAATAAAGTACAATTGTACAAAATCATATGGAATCATGCTAAAAAGTAAAACCATATGGAATAGTATTTTTTTCAATTACCAAAACTACTTAACATTGTTTTACAACACCATTAGTGAATAAAGGTTACCTAAGTGAAATTTGGTTGAGGACGAGAATAGCGAGGTGTTGATGTCAAAGGTCAACCAACAAAATGTTTGACATCCAAAGTGTATTATGAGACAATCATTCATATAAGGTTCAACTATTCATATGCAATAATTATTTCTTTAATATTGCTTACATACCTATGGATTTGATGACATAAACATATAAGGATCTATGTGAATAATGCATGTATCATCAACACTTCGACCTTAAATTTTCATCATATTCATTCTACTAATTTATTTATTCTTACATTCATAATAAAATTTAATAAAAATAATTAAATGAACTTGCTAAAATTTACTTGAGTATGAATGCCAAATGTTTCATTCAACAAGACATCTATCATTTAACCATTTGTTGTACAACTAATGTATCTTGTGTAGCTGCATCTTGAGCACTCTTTCCATCATACGTGCAAATAATTTTGGAAGAGTGATAAAATTGGATTGGAACTCTAGACCTTGAAGACTCACCCACATCAGGTTCTTCTAGAGGCCTCACACACTGTACAAGGATTTGAGTGAGTGACCTAATCAGGTCCAATGTGTCCACCTTGACACTGTCCTTCACAACAGAAGAAACAGTCACATGCTCCACCATGGGTCTAGCTAAGGGTCTTAGTGCCAGCTACAGATTACTTCTTGCACTTGCTCTATCATGTGTGGATCCCCCACCTCTACCCTGAAAGTCTAGATACTCAAAATAATTTGGAATCATATACTGAGGAAAAAATCACAATAGAGTTTCCTCATAAAACACTACGGAACCTTGTAGTTATTTCACGAAGGTTGGTAAAAAACCACCCACCACCACTCCCAAAAGTTATTTTTAATTAACTCATGGTGGCGCCAATGGATGAGGAACCTCATGCATGCAATTGCAAAGGTGTATTGGTTCTTGGGTCCGTGAAAAGGGTACACAAGTTAGCTTTTCTAAAAAAAAATTCTTCACTTGCACATAGGAAAGTCCACTTGCATAAAATCATTTTAATTCCTCCATCTTATTTGACCAAAAATTAAGGTGTGCACTTATTGCTCCTACATGAGATACAATCGATTGTAGGGATTCAACAATGCCTCTCCTATGAGGGTGTTTTGCAACTCAGTATCATTTAATCTTGCAATCAATTCTTCAAGATCTCTTTTGTTTTTTTCTATTCACATGATTTAGAATATTTTGTTGTGTTCATATAGGATGTCTACAAATTGAGGGAAAATTTTGATGTTCTTCTTGTTCATGAGGGTCATCATGAGGAAGTGATTGTGAATTTTCAATATTTGGAGGTGGAGATTGATTTCCTAGAAATTAAAATAAAGTTTAATTAAAAACCTAATTCAATCTACAATTTAATTAAAATTTAAAATTTAAAAAACATAAACACATATCTGAATAACATTATCAATCCTAAAATATGAAGGATGGCAGAAATGCGGGTTACAGAGCAAGAAGAAACAACAAGGGTGGAATGGGTAGAAGATGGCAAGAGACTCACAGATCAAGAACACTAATCCAGGGTCTTGGGCAAGAAGGCTAGTAGAAAGGTTGATAGAATCAAAGTAAACCTATCAGGAATTGTGGAGCCTAATGCAAAAGAACATTTGAGGAAGGAAGTTATTGAAAGGTTTTTAGGAAAACGATTCACAAGGAAATAGGGGCCTAGGTGATGAAAAATTGGAATACCAACCCAATAATAAACATTATGCCAAAAGGCTTCTTCGTGGCAATTTTGGAGAATGAAGAATTGAGAGAAAAGATAATAGATAGACTGGATTGGAAATATGGAAACACACACCTCTATCTTCAACACTAGGAAAAGAACTTTAATTTGTTGAAGTGTGAACCGTAGGATGGGCCAACGTAGGTGAGAATTTACAATCTGCCTTATGAATATTGGTCAGGTAACTGCTTAATGGAGATCAAAGATGCTATAGATATCACAATTGAGGTGGACTTGAGAAATACTGAGTCCTTAATCTACACGAGGATAAAAGGATTTCAATCAAAGAAATTCTAGAAGAGATTATACTAGTCAATGGCGAAAATGATTGGGTACAATCCCTGGAAATAGAAAAACCAACCTTCCTCTGTATAAATTGTAGAAGAAGAAACCACAACATCAAAGATTGCAGGCGACTACCAAATTTTTTTTAAAGGGTATGGAAGGAAAAACAATGAAAAAAGGAGGATGGTGAAACAAAAATGCCTATGAAAGGAAGTGAGTGGATGAGAGAGAGAAGGCTTGGATATTGGTGGTTTCCAACCCAGTGGAAATAGTTATTCATGTGACACAGTTAGAAGAAGGGGAGATTGAGGCTATGGGGACATCTTGCTCAGTGTCTAAACTCCAAATGATAGAGTATGAAGAAGGATGTGATAAGGAAATTTCTATAGAAGATTCGTATAAAGAAGATGAGGATGGAATAGATATAACTGAAGTGAGGCATATCATCCAATCTACAAAGGTGGTATCAAAAGGTAAAGTAGGCAAGAATTCTAACAAGAAAAAGAGAGAAGAGGTATTGAAAGGCAACCAACCATTGATTAAGACATATATGACCAGGTCCAAGGGAGGTAAATCCTCCCTTGGGAAGAGATGAAGATCCTTATTTGGAACATTAGGGGTCTCAATGCCCCCCAACAAGAGGCAACTAATGAAACACTAGTTGGATATTTTGAAGATTGATCTCATCCTGCTTTAGGAGACAAAACTATAAGGCGAATAGATTGAAACTTTCACAAAATTTTGCAAAAATTGGAAGGGTAAGTTTGTTGACGCAACAAGTGCCTCTAGCGGGCTTGGTGCTTTGTGGAACCCTTCAAGTATCGAAGTGAACCTGATCATGTTGAACCAACACTGGATGAAATTGGAGGTAAAAATGTTATCCTCAGCCAAGTTGCATTTACATTGTTTAATGTATATGGTCCCACAAAAATGAAAGAAATGTCCCAAGTCTAGGATGGTTTAAGTGCATCTTTAACAAAAGGCAAGATTATATCATGCGGGGATTTCAACGCAATTTTATATTTATGTGGAAAAATGGGGGTTGTAGGCATGTGACACAATCACAGAAGGATTTTTCCAAGTTTGTTGGGGTCAATAATCTTGTAGATGTGAAAATTGCAAATGGTTTGTTCACATGGACAAATTGGAAGAAAGGATTTACCAATATTATGGAAAGGCTCGATAAATATCTAGTATCGGAGGATTGGTTGCAGGAAAGTGTGCCTTAGAAAGCAACAATCAGACCGGTTTTCATTTTGGATCACTTCCTTGTTGAACTATACCTAAACATAAATTCAAAGCCAAAAAAGGGTTAATTTAGATTTGAGAAGATGTGGATGAGACATGAAGGGTTGTTGGATTTGATAAAAGGTTGGTAGGAGCAATCAATTCAAGTGCAAGGTACAAAAATGTTTTTGTTTCAAAAGAAATTGTCAAAATTGAAAGAGAAGCTAAAAGAATGAAACATCAAGTTGTTTAAAAACATGTTTTAAGAAAAAGATAAGCTGGAGTCAGAGCTGGAAATTTTAGGCGAAAAGGTGCTAAAAGGTGGCATGAAATGGGAGGAGTTTGAAGCAAAAAAGAGGTTGTTGGATAAATATAATGAAATACCGGCCCATGAAGAATGCTACTAGAAGACAAAGTCGAGGGAGACTTGCCTAGATGAAGGTGACTTAAATACAAAAAAATTGCACAATTCAAATAAGGTAAACCATAGTTGGAATAGGATTACACAGATAAAAGATGAAGGGGACAATTTTGTAATGGAGGAAGAAGTGATCCAAAGACTTGGGGTTGAATATTTTGAAAGGTTGTTAGGGGGCTAAGATATGGCAAAATTTGTGGACAACAACATACTGGATAGTTGGGTTGAGTGGTCTTAGATGAAGATAATGTTCTTTTAAGTGCATGTATCTCTATGAACGAGGTTAAAGAAGCAATGTTTCAGATGAAGTCGGAGAAAACACTCAGGACAAATAGGTTTAATGCTATTTTCTACCAAGCTTGTTGGGACACTGTGGGTAATGATTTAATTGCGGTTGTGGAGGAGTTGTGCAAGAAGGCAACCATTCTAAAGGACTTAAACAATACTAATTTCTAATTTCGTCCTTATTCCAAAGAAGGACAATTGTGAGGATTTTTCGGAGTTTAGGCCAATATATTTATGTAATTCAATCTATAAGATAATCACGAAGGTAATGGGGAATAGATTGAAGAACTTTCCAAGGTTAATTTCAAAAGAGCAAAGTGGGTTTGTTCCAGACTGGAGCATAATGGATAGAATAGTGATCACTAATGAAGTAATACATTCTTTGAAAGGTGGTATGATTGTAAAATTGGATCTCAATAAGGCCTATGGCAGGGTCCAATAGTGCTTTTTGATAAAGGTAATGGAAAAAAAATGGAATTCAACCAAAACAAGAAAAAAAAAAAAATGGATGAAGTGGACTTTTAGCTACATATCAACCCCGAGGTACTCGGTGCTTGTAAATGGTACCCCTTGTGGTTTCTTTCAAGGAGGCAGGGGTCTTTGTCCGGGTGATCCGATATCACCTTTCCTATTTGTTATCATGAAAGATGCCTTTAGTAGGCATATTTCGGAGCTATGCAGACATCAAGTTTGGAAAGGGATAAAGGTAACCAACACCTTGTCGTGTCTCACCAATTTTTTTGCGAATGACACGGTTTTATATGGGCAAGGTTTACGAAGCAAGAATAATGCACAATGTAATTGACCTCTTTGGAGAAGAAGCGGGCCAACTAGCAAATATGGATAAATCAAGTATTTATTGCTTTAATATGGGGAAAAGAATAAAGAGGGAAGTCAAAGCCATCCTCGGTTTTAATAATGGTGAATTGCCTTCAAAATATCTAGGTATTCTACTTTACGCTGGTCAGGCCAAGACGTTGTTGTGGGAGGAGACAATCTGAAAAAGTAAATGGAAAATTGGAAATTAGTGCGGAAGGTGGCTTTCTTTAGCAGAGAGAATAACACTAGTAAAATCCATCTTAGCAATAGTGCCTATCTATATGATGGCCTGTGTGGGTCTAACTAGGAAGGCAACATAGAGATTGGTTGGTATCCAAAGGCAGCTTCTATGGGACGGGGCACACGATCAATATCAAATTCTAATGGCGGGATGGGAGGTGGTGAAACAGTCAAAAGGGTTATTGGCAAGAATAGGCTGCAGGGGGACCACCTGCATGACTTAATGTTGGGACGGTTCTTGACTAATGTCCTGCATGCCACTAGAAGCAAGGCGCTGACGAAAGGTTGCTCGAATCTTTTGGCCGACATGCATGTGGAGACAACCATGAAAGCCATAGAAGCTTGTGTGGAGTGGCTGACAGAAGGCTTTGTCTATAGTGTGGTCGATGTGGCTCACACAAGAGAAAACCTGAAAGTAGGCGTTGTTGTGGAGGTGTTTAGGGCAGCGATCTTGGAAAAAGATTTATCTGATTTCTTTGAATTTGTAACTACTAATAAGAAATTATTGAGTAATGTAATAATCAGTAGTTTGACAGATGTTGGGTCGGGTCTGATAACAATCCTTTCTCACATTGTATGAATGGGTTGGAAAATATGAACTGAAATGTAATTTTTCTTTTAAATCAATGAAGTGCTATCCTCTCTGGTGGCAGTTTGTTAAAAAAAACATAAATGCGTACCTCTTTCACCTCTGCGATGTCTAGCGGCATCCTCATGAAGAATCAAAGGCCGAGAGTGGAAAAAATGGCCTCCTTATAGTGAGCCTGAGTTGCAAAGGTGAAAAATAGCAGAGGTATAAAAAGTTTGAACATTGTTTTTTATTTAGCTTTTACATTTAGCGTTCACCAAATTTGGTGCACACACCCATTTATAATCTAGTATAATAAGTTATAATATATAATCTAATATATAATCTAATATGTAATATAATATATAATATATAATAGATATTAGAACATATTAATATGGGTATGTATTAAGTTTCATATAACATATATCTATTTTGTCTATAAAATAGATATCTATTTTCTTCAATACGGGTACCCATTTTATTTTGCAAAATGGATATCTATTTTGTAAAGTTTGTTTTCACAAAAAAGTAAACAAGTTTCACAAAATGGATATACATTTTGCAAAGCTTGTTTTCACATAAGAATACAAGCTTTGGTAAATGGATATTTGTTTTTCTTAACAAAATGGATAATCATTTTAATTTACAAAATGGATATCTGTTTTACTTTACAAAACTGTTAGCCATTTTATTTGAGTGGACAAAATAGCCAAAATTTCATTTTGGGCATTCCAACGATCCCTACATGCTCTTTGTTGTCGGAAATGTCATGATTTCTACACATTATAGACAAAATTTCACTTTCTAAGCACTCTTTTACATTAAATTTTATACTTTCAATCATCAAGGTACTTGTTTGAGTTGGGATAATGGGAAGCAACAGTCATCCTAAAGTGAAAAGGAAGAGGAAATGTCAAGTGGAGGAAATTGAGGCAAGTAGGGAGAAAGATAGATTAAGGAAGAGAGTGGAAAGAAAAGGTATGTCAAATTCTCTTCAAGAAGAAGGTTCCCTTTTACCTTTAAATGAAATTGAAAGTGACATGATAGTGAATTTGAAAATATTGAACAAGAAATTTAAGTTGAAACGTTAGAACATGAAATCAAAAATCAAAATATTGAGCATGAAATTGAAAATCAAAATTTTGAACACGAAATTGAAATTGAAAGTTTTGAACATGAAATTGAGAAACAAAATGTTGAACATGAAATTAGAAATTTTGAGCATGAAACTAAGAAATCAAAATGTTGGACATGAAATACATGAAAATCTTCTTGACCAATGTGGATATATAGCCCACAAAGTTGAAAATGTACTCCATAATCCACTCATTCATAGCATTGATGAAATCGATAAGACACAAGAAATAATTAATGTCAATGTATGTCCAAATTACATAAGAAGAGAGGATATTTGCGAAGAAGAAAATGAAATCCTAAATCCATCTATTTGTAATGTCTCCAATAAAAATTCTCAACATTCAAGAACCCCAAAATGGTTGCTTGAAATATATGAGAATATAATAGAAAAAAATTATGGAAAAGGTCATCACGAACAATTCAGTTGTGGGCTACCCAAATGTTCAATGAATACATTTCCAATAAGATATTAACCAAACAATAACAACTTTGTGTACAATTGCTAAAGTCTTACAAAATGAGACCATTATTACAAAAAATCAATATTTGTGTAAACAAGAGTCTGATAAAAATAACATTATTGTTAAAAATATTTTTAATGCACTCAATTCTATTGAAAAGACTAATAAAGAAAAAATGAGAGTTTCTCATAGAGTGATAACATCTTTAGGAAGAAATCAATTAAGAAGGGCTTGACTATTTAGGAAAACATGTGTTGACTTAGGGATAAATCGTAAAACATTGTCAAAAGCACTAGAAATAAGATCAAGACTAGATAGTCCTCTTACAAATGATACTTGGGCTTTTAGTGGCAGGCTTCCACATGTTGATAAGAAGCTAACTAATACCGTAAAGGATGAAATTCAAAAAAATTGGTGCTCTAACTCTAGAGTATCACTAAATGAAAAAGATGTTTTAAAATTAAGAATTGGTGATCAAGATTGCACACCACATCCTAAACATTTCTTAGAACATAGCCAAACAACATTGTGCAAACTATTTTATGAAACACACCCAAATTAAAAAATATCACAAAGGGAATTTGAATCTTGAAAGCCATTTTATTGTTTGCCTCTTAAAATTCGTAATACATGTTGCAAATACCACATGTGGACTTTTCTTTGTATCATGAACTATTATGCAATATTTGTTCTACTTTACATACTAATGAAATGCTACAGGAGTGTGTTGTAATGCAACTACTAAGGTTGTTGAGGGATTTATTAGATTTGTTTCTATGTGCTAGAGATGATGGTTGCATTTTATATATAAATGATTTTTTAAATGAATTTTTTTTGTGATATAGTGGATTATCAAATTCTATATCATGTATTCATGAGGGTAGCAAGCATGATTTTGGAAATAAAATGGTTTAAAAAAGAGATTTGAGACAATGAGATACAATTTGAAGAGTGGAGGTGAAGGTTTCAGATGTGATTTGGTTACAAGAGAGGTGAGTATTGCTGATTTTATTTTTGATTTAATATTTTTTTTACAAGTATTCAAAATACAACCACAAGTCTACATGGTTAGATCAGCTTGATTCAAGATGTGTAAGGATTTTTTCTTGATTGGAACTATAATATTTGTAGTTGATTTCATAAAAATCTACACATTACGGCTACAAAATGAAGTCCAATCTTAATATTACAATTCAATTTAGGTTGCAATTTTTGTTTACATCACATACAGATATGCCCTTGATAGTACATAAAAGAATAGGGAGATAGTCAGCGAGTACCATTTTTTACATGAGTGATGATTGATCTCATTCATCAAAATATGTACAATACCATTTTTAAAAAATGAGTTCTTGCAAGAAAAAGATATTGCAATTGTTCAACATCTCATTTGGTCAGATAATTGCATTGATCAATTCAAGAATACTAGTATATTTTATTGGTTGAGTAGAATGCATGTATAGAGAGGTATACCTCATATTTGGAGTTTTTTTTAAAGACGGGGATGGAAAAGGAGAGCATGGTGGAGTAGTTCATGTGTAAAGAAGGCTCTACTTAAAGAACAACTAAATATTAGAGGTGTTGTTTCATTCATTAATGCAAGTTCAATTATTGAGTTGTGTAACTATGCATTGTCACAAGGAGGGGCAATTGATTCAGAATTGTGTAGGTTCTTCTAGTTTGTTGATGAAGGTAAAGTGGGAGAGAGATTGGATTGTTAGAAAATTAGGGAATCGTCAAAGATCCATTCATTTTGAAGCTCAAATGCAAGTACATGGACTATTTAGACACAAGATTTAGCTTGTTTTTGTCAAAGTTATATCAAATGTGAGTGGTATAGTTGTGAGTCAAGTGAGTGGGTAGATACATGTATTCTAAAATATCTAACCCATCTATATGAAGCTCATTCATCTCTATTCATAGAAATGTAAACTCCATTTGACTATGACCATATATCAGACCTTGTACAACCAAGACATGTTTATGCAGTTGTTGCACCATATGAGAATGAAGAGAGATCATAATATTGGATGGTATGATGTGTTCATGGAAAAAAATCTAACACAACCTATGATATAGGATGATGAGTTCACATATCCTACAAGATCAGTTGTTATTGTTAGAACTTGGTTGCACACATATATGATTACAAAGAATAAAATTCCTACATTTGAGGACTTTGAGAAGTACAAAACCATACTCATACATATTCACACCTAGTTGTAGAAATTAATATTAAGTTATTGAAGCATCATTCAAAAACCAAGAACAAAATAACTATGGACAATTACTATTGTTGATCATGAGGCAATATTGGAAACTTTGAAGATAAGAGATGACCCCTCAGGCACACTTGAGTAGCAGATCTATTTTTTGTATGGGACATGTATGATATTTTCATTTTATTTAGATTCATGTTATTTATATGGATTTTATTATAAGTACATTAAAATTTTGCATAACAATTAACCAATATATTAAAATGTAAGTTTTTGTAGAACAAAGGTATATTTTCAAGTGATTCAAATTAATACATCCATGGTTGTGTAATAAGTACAATGAGGTAATGATGGTAATGCATCAACATATAATTCATAATTAGTGATTCTTAATATTGCATCATATTTAGTTTGAGAGAATGCTCAATTAAAACTTTGTAGTTCATGTTGCTTATGCTCAACTATTTGTCTATATTTATATGCAAGTTTACTGCACTCAAGTTTAGAGCATGATGAGGTTACAATCACAATAAATCCACCATTGTTGAGTTTCAAATAGTTCTTCAAGATTGATTTTATTAACAATTCACTTCTTTATATGTGTAGGATTTTTAGAGAACAAAAGTATATTTTCAAGTGATTTAGATCAATACATCCATGGTTTTGTTATCAATACAATGAGCTAATTATGGCAATGCATTGACAAATAATTCATAAGTAGTGTTTCATAATCTTGCATCATATTTGGTTTGAGAGAATTATGTTTAGTTCAAAATTTGTAGCTCATGTTGTTTATGCTCAATAATGTTTCTATATTTATAGGTAGATCTACTACATTAAAGTTTAGAGTAGGAGGAGAATACAATAAAAATAAATCCACCATTGTTGAGTTTCAAATAGGTTTTCAAGATTGTTTTTATTAATAATTCACTTATTTATATGTGTATATTTTTTGGAGAATTTGAAGTGGAAGAAATGATATTGATATTAATAGAGCCCTTCTCTAGCACTTAGTTTCCCACTTGGACATGTTAGCATAATGGGTTTTGGTCAAATAAGTAAAAAAAAAATGCTTCTTTCCAAATTTGCACTGCTCTCTACTAATATTTTTTGCAAGTTTTCATTCAATGATGGCATGGTCAAACAATGTTGAGTTTATCAAAGCTAAGAGAGGTTAATGTTGAGGGATGTCAGATGGAATTGTACGTGTAAAATAAACATTGATAGGTTCCACGAGCTCTGAGAATCACTCTATTATAGTTTGACATTTTTTGGCTCTTAGGGCTCTTGAGAGACTACATCAAAATAACACACTCCAAAATGATCGAGTGAATTGGAGAAAAAATAGAGCCCTTCCCTAGAATTTAGCTACCTACTTGAACATTTTGGCACAATTGGTTTTGTTCCATGAAGCAAAAAACAATAAATACACTCTTTCCAAATTTGCGCTACTCTCTACTAACACTTTTAGGAAGTTTCCATTAAATGATGGCATGGTCAAATAGTGTTGAGTTTACCAATTCTAAGAGAGGTTAATGTGGAGGGATTTCATATGGACTTGTACATGTAAAGGAAACATTCTTAGGTTCCACGAGCTCCTAGAATCACTCTGTCATAGTTTGGCAATCTTTTGCTCTTAGGGCTCTTAAGAGACTACATTGAAATAACACACTCTAAAATGATTAGGCGATTTGGAGAATGAACAGAGCCCTTCCCTAATATTTACCTACCCACTTGGATGTGTTGGTTTATTTTAATTTAGTCTATGATGCACACAACAAAAAATATTCTTATTACCAAATTTGTACTGCTCTCTACTAACACTTTTTGTAAGTTTGCATTCTAAATTGGCATGGCCAAATGGTGTTGAGTTGACCAAAAATGAGAGATATATATGTGGAGGGATTCCATATAAAATTGTACATGAAAATGAAACATTATTAGGTTCCACGAGCTTCAAGAACCATGCCATCATAGTTTGGTATTTTTTTTGCTTTTAGGGCTCTTAAGAGACTACATCATAATAGTGCACTTTGAAATGATTAGGTGATTTGGAGAATGAACAAAGCCCTTCCCTACCATTTACCTGTCCACTTGGACATGTTGAAATAGTTGGTTTTGGTCTAGAATGCATGAAAGAAAAGATGTGTTTATTTTCAAATTTTCACTTCTCTCTATTGACATTTTTTGTAAGTTTACATTCTAAGTTGGCATGGCCAAATAGTGTTGAGTTGAAAAAAAATGAGAGAGGTTTATGTGGATGGATTCCATATGGATTTGTATGTGTAAATGAAATATTGTTAGGTGCCACAAGCTTTGAGAACCACTATGTCATAGTTTGGTTGTTTTTTTCTCTTAGGGATCTTAAGAGACTACATTAGAATAGTGCACTCCAAAATGATTGGGTGACTTGGAGAATGAACAAAGTCCTTCCCTGCTATTTATCAACCCTCTTGGACATGTTGGTGTAGTCAGTTTTTTTCCATAATGCAGGAAACAAAAATATGCTTATTTCCAAATTTCAATTGCTCTCTACTTACCATGTTTATGAATGATAGTTATTACTTTTATTGGTTTCATTTACATTTGTTAAAAAAAGAGATTTAACATTATTAGTTTAGTTTATAATATTTTTTATTATGATTTGGAATTGAGTAATCACTTCAATGTATCTAGAGAGGTTAAGAAAAGACATAATGGGGGTTATCAAGGTTTATCATTCTTTGAAATGATTTCTTGACATATATTTAATTATTTTATAAACAAGGTAGATGTACATTGCTTAGCTTGGATATCCCTATTAGTGATTATCTCATGGTTATTCTCCTTGATCTTGACACATTGATTGGTTGAAGGATTTTGACCCATACAAGTCTTATGGACTCTATGAAGTTTGGACCATAAATATTTGGTTCATTTACTCTCCCATATACATTTAATTATAGGGATATCATCTCTAGGGAGATCTTGGAAATTTTAAATATTCTTTGGATTAGTAATATTCTTACATGATAGCCCTTGAAATTGGGTGGGGATGGTGTTATGAGGCTCTTGGGTAATCTTAATGAACTTGAGGTTGGTGAGGCTATTATCAACAATTCCAAAGGACAATGATATGAACTTGACTTTTGGATTAAGGTTGCATTGATTGAACTTTGATGATTGGTCTTGTGGGATAGGAAAATTTGGGTCAAGGTAATGTGATGGTGATTGGGATTGGAATGATAAGGATTTATTCAATTTAGATTATTTATTATTTATATTAAAAGAGATAATGAATGGACCAAAGGGTGTTTATAAGGTTATTTCCTTAAGTAAATATTTGGGATGATTTTTGGGATAATGTGGATAAGATATTAGTCCCTAAGGGTGATTAAGTGTACTAAATATAGATTAGATAATTTGATGTAAGGGATTCAAATTGATGTGTAAGATCCTAATGATTTTCCTTTGAATTTTAGAGTGGTGATTCTTAAGGGGATAAAAATTTGGAGAGGGGGTTGGTTTGATGTTCAAGGATGGCCTAATGATCTAAAGGATCAAATATGATTTGATGTTTAAATCTTGTGGGATTAATTTGGATGGTGATTATGGAGTAAGACCCTAAATATCAAGATTGATTTTATGGACTAAGATTTCAAAGGGGTTTATAGATCAATGTGATACTTAGGGAATGGAATAAATTTTGTATGGATTTAGTTTTTATTTGGATGGGGATAAGGTTTGATTTGGATGGTTTCAAAATGGTTGAAGTTTTATATTGCTTTAATTTAGTATGTGATGAGCCTATTTTTTGTCCAATTTTGGGTCTATAGTTTATTTGCTGGTAGATGTCATGGACTTTAATGTTAAATGTTGGTATTTTCATAATGTTTCCCTCAAATGATCGACATTGGACTTGATCCTATCTCTACAAGATTTAATGACATTTGGCATATTATGTGGATTATTTATATTGATTTTGCATGTGGTTAATGAATGTTCCTTAAGGTGGTTATAGATGTGCAGTTATTATGCGTACTGACATTACCATGTAGATTTAATATGCTAAGTTGAGGAAGACACTATCGGTTGGGCACACACCATAACGTCCAACAAAGGAATTGCTCCAAGTCAAAGGAGGCCGACGATAGAAGATTCTTCATGCAACTAAACATAACCACCTTGTAGTGGACTTTAATGATCGAGCATGCACGGGTGTTATTGTTGTGTTGAATCTACATTTGGACCTACATGTTTGACTAGATTCTATGCACATGTAACTGCCATCACTCCATTTTCTATATTTTCCCTAAATGGAATCCTCCCAATCATGGAGTGGACCACCTTGTTTAGCTATTAAGATAAATAATGATTTGATGCTCCTTCTTCAAAGGTTGCACAATTTGATATTGTACTTGGACTCTCCAGTTTTCAATAATATAAATACACTACTCTTTTGTACTCATGATTTATAGTGAATAAAATAAAGTTGTGAGTTCAACCATCTAAGTTCTCATTAGTTTTAGAGGATACTTATCCAAGGGGGCCCACTTAGTGAGTAATCTGTCTTCTTAGTTTAGCATTAGTTTAGTATTACTTGTTGTTTAGTACTTAGTTAGAAGTCTGGCATCGACTGTTCCTACAACCACTAGAATTCCATTATGTGACTATTCCTGCAGCCAAAGCAGACAAAGTAGTTTCCTATTTGTTGCTCAGATTTTTATTCTTGTTATGCATTTTAGCTTAGCATAGTTGTTGATTGATGTTCAACATTTTTCTCATTCCTTTTCAAGAAATTTACTTTCAGTATTGTGTGTTCCTTAGCTGTAGAATGAAATGGCTACTTTGAGTTCCTAGTGCACATACTATGCTGACCCATTTCAAGTTCATGTCCCTGGGTTGACAAGTTAAATGCACCTTAATGATGATTGAAATAGCTATTCAAGTTAGATTTCCAATCTCTGAATCATGGTTGTAAAGGCTTAGTTATTAAAATCATTGTAGGAGGCCAACAGTATGGATGGGATATTTAGAATTGATTTAATAGTTTAAGAATGGATTAAGGTTTGAGTTGGATTAATTGGTATAGAGAGATATGGAATGAGGTTATTATGGACTACTTTTATAATATTATTTTGAATCTTTCTTGATAAAAATATGTTATTTGTTAATTAATTATAAATGAAGTATGGTTTGCTCTATTGCTTATTTATTCATGTTACATTATAAAAGACATATGTTGTTTGTACAATACATGCATCTTATGAAAAACACTAAATTCTTTGCATGCTTAGAAAGTAATGTATCTTGCATTTAACTCTTTTGAATATATGGCTATCATGTTGTGTGGTGTGTTTATCAACATGTAAAATAAAGCCAAAATAATATATTTATATATGTTTTAATGTACCAAAATTTGCATTACATGTCCTTCATTTTGATGCACTAATTTAAAAAGAAAATTTTAAATTAAAAGATACATCATTGCTAAAGGGGAAATCTAGCTTTATTGAAAGGATAAAAAAATGAAACTATAGAGACTAAGGATGTCAAGAAATCAAGAAATCAAAGGGTAGGGGATGTTGCGACTATAGAGACTAAGGATAAAGGGATCAAATTTGGTGAAGCTTCTCAAGGCAACCAAATTTAACAGTAGTATAACATGAGTGAAAATGATATGTCATTCATAAACTATTAAAGTGAAAGATTTCAAGAAATAAATAGATATAAGATGTTATTCATCGTAGCTCAACCATTATAAAGTGATTAAACATTCAAAATTTAATTTTCAAAATAGGAAAACATGTACAAAATGAACAAATATTTATATCAATATCAATTTATATATATATATATAATTGTAGAGTAATTGTGTGCGTACATATACAAATTTGGCATATGTGCCAACTCAAAAAAATATTTACAAAATGTGGCATATGTCATCTCAAGGTCTATATACAATGTATATCTCAAGAAGTTATGCCATGTCAAGAAAATCATAAACTTGTGTTGGATCATCAAAATGTAGCCTCTTTACACCACCTAATGGATGAGAAGTTGGTTGCACAATAACAATTTGAACCACAAATTAGATTAATTAGCTCAATGGTAAATAACTTAGACTACTAAATAGAACCTTATCTAATAATTTTTACAACATTCAAAGTAACATCTAATCACTATCCTAAACTATAATTTCTCAAAAATATCAATTAAAGCCAAATTTAGTTCTTTATTACCTCAAGACTTTTTTTTTGCTGACAAACATTTAGCAAATGATGGCCCCTTAGGATGATCAGGAGTCCTACCATATTGAAATGGTAGAGGATGCACATACATGGATGGGAAAATAATCTATAAGAAGAAAAATAAAAATAACAAAATTAATATGTAATTATTGACAAACAAACATAAACTAAACATATATCTACATATATATCTAGAGACTTATATATCTACTAGATATAAAAAAGCCATATACCTGAATGGTGATGCAACTAAGATTGTTGTAAACCTCTATTGTAAGTGTTGTATTGAGCAGGGATTAGTGAACTTCCTTTGGTTAAAGAACATAAGTACTTGTTGTATAATCTATTTTATTTGTGAGGCTAGATTTGGAAAGTATATTCAAGCAGCTTGTTCATTGTGGTTTTTCCCTTGTAGGGTTTTCCACATAAATATGATGTTATGGTTGCATGATTTTGTGTTCTTCTACTTGTCATGATTTAATTGGTTAATTTTTGATGTTTGAAATAATTTCAAATCAAGTTCCGATTCACCCCCCACTCTCAGTACTTCTATGTATTCTTGACACCAAGATGCACTTTACAACCACTATGCCTACCCAATGTTTTGAGCTTTACTAAAAAAATTATTATAGTGTAGGAAATTATATACCTTTACAATTTCACACTATGTTTGGGTCCCTTAATTAATTTGACTTAATTAAACTTCTAATTTTCTAAATTATGCATTCCAAAGCCTCATTTTACCCATTTCTTGAAAGGGGAACCTATATTTAATTAATGAAAATAATATTTTATGCACCCTAAAATGAATTTGTCCTAGAATTTTGGGTTAGGAACCATTTTCCCAAGGGAGAATGGGTCCTCTTTAAGTCCTGGATCCCAAATTTTAATATGTTTTCAAGGTGGTATTTTAATGATTCAAATTTCATCTACAAATGTCAACTTTTGGAATCTAATTTTTAAGAAATTAGATAAAAACTTATAAATACATAATTATTTTATCAATTAAAATCCAAGACACACTATCAAGAGTTTACAAGAGAAAATATTATTGTTAGGAGTATTCAAGAGTAGATTTTCAATCATTTTTTTGGAGCATCCAAGGTCCTAGCATCATGTTCGAGATTAGGTGTGTTCATGTCATCTTATGAAGGCTAACATGCATTATTGATCCTAAAGCATCCAAGCATTTTCAAGTGTCCAATTAAGAAAAGAAAGATTCGATTTCCTTGGAGTGATATGTTATTTTCAATCATGTAAGGGAATTCATTAAAGGTTTGGTGAGTTGTAACAAACAAGTGTTCATTCATCATTCCTTCCATTTATCAATTGTCATTATCTTTCTATCAAGGATTAATTATCAAACATGGGGTTTGAATAAGGCAAACCCCCATTCAAAAATAAACATTTTTTCCTCTTTGTATGTGTATATTTACAAGTGAAAGAAGGACTGAAAAAGATCTTAAGGAGTAATTTTGTAATATTATCAAAGTTGTCACCATTTTTGTCAAATCACGAAAACTCAATTGTGGATTTTATTTCTAGATTTATGATAGTGGGGCCTATACAAAAAAAAAATCTTAGATCCAATACCTGAGGACTACCAAAACTAATTTTGGATCCCCCATTTAGGACCCATTTGTCCTAGGGTGAACTTGTCCTCCTACAGTGCTTAGATCTAAATTTTTATGCTAGGTACATGTATCCATACCCTTCTCAAATTTTCCTACAAACTATCAATTTAGTTTTTGTAGCTTAGTAAGTTGCATTTTATAATCCGCATCATATAGCTCCACTAGTTTAGTTGCATCAAATCATTTCCAATTAAATCTAAATCTATCCATTGTCTCAATCAACCAAGAGATCCAAGGTCTGATGAGCTCATCTTAGGGTTGAAATTCAATCTCTACACTTTGTGATCTCCTTTCCTAATGAAAATTGAGAAGAGGGGACACCCCTTTGTTCCTAAGTTCTTTGTATGAAGGACTAAGGACATCCCCCTCTTTTCACCATTTCATTTTGGTGAACCCAACATTTGTGCATCATCTTTTCTAATTTGGAGATAATTGAAACCCTAGATTTATGTTTTGCATTATCTATATTTTACATAATTTAGTTTTGTATTACATTTAGGGTTACAATTTGCATAATTGCATCATTTAAAAATATAGAAATCTAAAAATATTGCATACATTTTACATATTAGATTGCATAAAAGTGTTTTTTAGTCATTTAGATCAAAATTTCATCAAAAAATTTACATTCAAAAAGTTGTCATTTTGTCCATTCATTGTCATAAAATTGCATTTACATTTCATATCAATTTCTATAGATACTATCATTGAATTATTTGTTTGCAATTAAGAATAGAGAGCTTAAATATCATTCAAAAATATTCAAAATTTAAATTTTCAAACCCCTGTCCAAGGACTCATTCGACCTAGGGCGAACCTATATTTGTATAGGCATTTTTCTAGATTTATGCACATTTATTTGTCTCTATCTACTTTACTCTATTGTACCATCAAAATGCAATTTCAGATTCAGAAATTGCATTTTTCTATAGTTGTTTGCATCTATTTCAATTAGTGAAAAAAAGTGCATTATTCAAAATCAAATTTTGTATTCTAAAGTGATCATTTTTTCATATTTCTACATTTAAAATCAGTAAATTATCATTTTCAAATATGAAAATTGCAAATATCTTCTTCAATTCTTGCATTACAGTGCTTCCTAGTTCTAAGTTTTTACTATCTTTATTTAGTTCTTTTTGTCCATTTTGGGTGCACTTTTGGCTTTGTGAAACTTGTATGAGTATTACAACCTAGTGGACCCTATTGCCAATACTTCATTGAGATGTAGTTCAAAATTCATGGCAGCCCATGCTGGTATATCCATTGTGGATCTTGGGTTTTCCAACTCTTTCACTCATAGTGTTAACACTAGTCAACCCATGTTGGAATCCATCCCTGAAATCACATGTCCCATGACTTCCAATTATATTGATGTTGAAACCATTGTTGCTCATGTACCTCAATAGAAACTTTAAAAAATGGATAAATCCTTATAAAAACTTCAAGATTGTGTGACGATAGATTATATTGTTAGTACTATGGTTCCTATCATAGATACCATGAGAAGAATGCTTGACAATTAACATGGAAAAAAGATTGTGTGTAGCCTAGCTCACATCATTGATAACCATATTGGACTATAGTGGCTAGATGTGTGAAAACTTTGGGTTACACCCAAATTCAAGGAGGAAATCAAAATCCTCCCCCTTCAACCATAACATCTATTCCTCCATACACTCATTCAATTGTCACTACAACAATGCAACCAACCAACAATGCCACGCCAACAAGTTGGGTATTTCCACTATGAATCCTTTTATCTTTGTGAATTCAAATGTCATATCTCCAAATCCCCCACCTATCACAAACTTACAATTCACTTTTCTTCCCAGCACATGTACACCTCCACCATATTCCCCTCCATCTCAAAACATGACCAATGATTCCATCACAAACCAACTTTTACAAAATTTCACATCCCTCCAACAACACATCATAACATTTAACCAAAGTCAAAATGGCCAACCTTCACAATATGTCAAAAGAAACCCATTATCCTTGGAGATATTGAGAACACAAGTGCCACAAGACATAGAGATCCCTAGATTTGAGAAATATAGTCGTAAAGGAGATCATAGCAACCATGTTTCAACATACATATCCTTATGTAGTGACTTCATTTTCAAAGATAAAATCTTGACTGAAATTTATCCTAGATCCTTGAAAGACACAATCTTACAATGGTTTTGTTCCTTACCGAATAACTTAATCAACTCATTCAATGAGATTTTTGATGCCTTTCTAAACCATTTATGATGTAGGAGCATCCCTGGAAGTAAATCAATCCTCAACCAAAAACACATTTCTTTTCTTGCATTTTAGTCTATAGCAGTTTCAACATTTCGTTATGTGTTTCACTGTATTATTGTTTCTCAACTTGCAGAACAAGATATAGCATCTACATGAAGTCATCTACATCATATCTATATTTTAGATCATTTTCATTTTATGAAAAGTTATCACTCTTAGTATTCAACTGTAATTCACATCCAAAGCAATTAGGGTTGGCCTTGTCTAGAATCATAGTGCAAACCTATTCTAGAGCATGTGGAGCTTAGTGGGACATCATACAAGAATTTTGGGTCCAAGAGGATCTTTCTTGGAGATCTACAATACATGAAGGATTACTTTCATGTTCTAAGGTCGACGTTCACATTTGATCATATATTGGGTTTGTAAACCCTTGAGGATGATGCAGACCTTTATTGGAGCTAGAGAATCATATTTAAGGTGATTTGTAATCAATTGGAAATAAATCATTCAGTTTGTTAGATATATTTTTTGAACAACCCCACTATGGATCTACAATAAGGTCTTTAGCCATTTGTAATGATAAATGCCCTTGTAGAAGGCATGTGAGCCCTAGTTATCTTCCTATGAGGCATATGATGCATGTAAGACTGTCAATTCAATAAAGATCTATGTTTTTAGAGTATTTTCTTGTGTTATTTCCATTGTGTTGACTCTAAGATGCACAGTTGGACAGTTCTTTTTGGACCCTCCATACGTGACTGCACCAAGTGGTATTAGAGTGAGGTTGTGAGTCCTAAAGGAATTCCTTGTGGTGAAAAGATCACTAATTGGAGGTGGAATGCATATTTTTTCAATTGATCAACGGATAATGAGGCAATTGGAACCCTTATATCCAGAACATTGAATTGATGTAGTTGCACCAAATTCAAGGAGAGTGCTTACTATGGAATTTAATGTTGTTGGAAGAATGTAATGTCCCCATTGTGGAGGTAGTTGATTTAATTAATTTAATTAATTTAGTTGTCCAAAATAATGATTATTTTCATGACGATGACTAATTAGTTATTTTAATTAAATCAATAAGTGGTATTAAGTTAATTAATTATAAGGTGACCTTATATTTAATTAATTTAATAGAAAGTGACTTGAATTTTAAAATATATTATATAAAGTCACTTAAATAAAAAATAAAATAGTGTTCTAGAAGCTTCTGGAGAAATTGAGGAAAAAGAATAAATAGACATCTTGGGCTTCATTCTCAGCATGTAGATTTGTTGTTGTTGATGTTTGATGTTTTTTAGTTGTGGAGCCTAGGGTTTCTACAGTTGTCCTTGGCCATTGAGAATGAAAACTCTCAATTGGTGAGCAATTTTGACAGTGTGAAATATCACTTGAATTATTGTAGCTGGGAGAAAGTTACTTCAGACTTTCTATTTGAGCTTCATTGTAAGAACTTTGTGGCCTTTGGCCAAGTTATTGTATGATTCAATTTGATAAATTATTGGAGAAATTTTGGTGATCAAAGTCTTTATCTTTTGGCCATACTAGGGTTTGATTTGCAACATTCTTCATTTCCAGATTTCTAATATATTTCTTTCAGTCATCTTCAAGTCTACATAAAGCCACGATTTTGCTCATTTCTTGTCCCTCTTGCATCAATTTGGCAAAGCTATACCTTCACTTCATTCTTGGGAACTCGCTAATGGGATTACATGCTATTTGAGGCGAGATTGTGATGATAATAATTTGTTACAGAGATATGATAATAAGTGCAAGGGGCGGCCAAGAATAGGAGGATGATTTCATGAAGGAGGCATCGATAAAATCTAAATAAATTTTGGAACCATTGTTAATGCTTAAGGAGGCTAGGCGCTACTTATTTGGTGGCAAACTCAACAAACACAAGGAGGAATCAATTATTTCAACCAGGTAGCCAACATTACCAGGTTTACATCAGTCATTAAATTTCAATCATTTAGGCATGTGGTCTACATATTAAGTCTTGCAAATTTAGTCCTCTAAGCATTGTAAAATCAGTATTTCCTTGTTGCATTGGTTTACTTCAAGTTGCTGCTATAGATGATATTTGTAATTAGATTTTGAACACTATATGAGATCTATATTATGAGCCAAGAGTCTTGGCATGATTACATTGTCATGTATTTGTGGGATTGCATTTTAATAAAGGATTCTAAGATTGGAGGAGTTCATATTAATTATCATGAACATTTAGAATAGTACTTAGAATGCATGCCAACTGTTTGACATAATTTCAAGTGGTTGTAGATGTTACTATCAGCATATAGGTTGCATACCAAGTGTTTGTTAAAATACCAGTTGGTTGTAGGTGCATGTTTTTACACTTAGAATTCATTAATATGCATTGTAGATGATTTATAGAAGTCATTCTCACCTTGGAATGTTAGTTTATGCATAGTAGTATTGAATTTCAAGCATTAGAAGCATTTAATAATTAATTTTCAAGTAACATATCAATTTGATCACACAAACCAGCAAGCTGGAAGTTTGCATCAGAAGTGTTTGACGAAATTCCTTGAGCTTTCAATCAGCATTTTGAGGTCAGATTTGAGCAGGGTCATTACAAAGAATGGATGAAATGTTAAAGATGATGCAAGCAATGCAAGTTTGATTAGATGTAGTATAAGAAGATCAATGGTGAGGCCTAAACCCTAGACATGAGGATGAAAGCAATGATGACATAGATCATGTTGCAAATCAAATTGAACAAGCCCTAGACATAGAATCTAAGAAGAATCAAATTAGATGAAGATGTTGAAATCTATTTCAAAAATTGGTAAGCAACATAGATTTGAAATTCAAAATTACGCAGGAAATTTAAACCCTAAAGAATTGATTGAATAGATCAATGAAATGGAGGAATACTTTGAATATGAAAAAATTGAAGATCCGAAAAGAGTAAGATTTGTGAAAACAAAGTTGAAAGTTCATGCTATTTTATGGTGGAAAGAAGTTCAATTAGATAGCAATAGAAGAGGAAAGGAGAAAATCATAAATTGGGATATGATGGTAACAAAGTTGAAGAATTAATTTATACCTACAAATTATGAGCTTGAATTGTTGAAAAGATTACAGAACTTGAGGAAAAAGGAGAAATCTATGAAGGAATACACTAAATAATTCTACAAGATGATCATTAGGACTGGACATAGTGAAGCAAGCAAAGAGAAAGTGACAAGGTACATCAATAGACTGAGAACCAACACTCAAGAAGATTTGAGCTTGGTGAAGATGACATCAGTTGAAGAAGTATATTAATTTGCACTGAAGGTTTAAGAGAAGTTGAACAAGAAGTTTGAAAAAAGATAGAGAAGTGCAAGAGGAAGATTCTAGAGGAGTGAATCACAAACCAAATAAAGAAAACCTTATATGTAGATCATAACAAATATGGGAAACCCTACCAAAGTGAAGAGAAGGACTGTAATTCATACCACAGAGGAAAAGAAGATAGAATTTAATACCAAAGTGACATTAGGACATAATTCTTATCACAATGATGGATACTGAATAGATGAAGGAAGATCTGAAAGAAGACCATTTAGAGGAACATGTTTCAAGTGTGGAGGTGAAGGGCATAGAGAATTTGAATTGCATCATGGAAGTACCAGAAAGAAGACTAAGCATACCAAAAGAACAACTTATGTGGGTGAAGAACTTGTTTAATCCCCTAATTTAGTTGGGAAACTAGAGAAAGGTGAATCATTGGTAATGAGGAGAGCTTTGATTCATGAAGAAGTGACCAAGGAACCGCCAGAGAGGAAGAGCTTGTTCAAAACAAGATGTAAGTCTGGAGGGAAGGTATGCAAAGTTACCATTGATAGCAGTAGCATTAATAATCTAGTTTCAAAAGAGATGGTAACCAAGTTGAAATTGAAGAGATTGAAAAATGTAAACCATTATAGGATAGCAAGGATTAAGGATGAGCATAAGATATTGGTGAATGAGCAATTTTTGGTGAAATTTCATATGGGATCATATACCTAGATGAATTATTGTGATATTATGCTTATGGATGCATGCCATTTACTATTCTAGGAAGACCATGGCAATATGATAGGAAGGAAATTCATGATGTAAAAATGAATACTTACATTGTGACCTCAAATGGAAAAAGAATAAATTTGATACCTTTGGAGGAAGAAGATAAAAGTAAATTTTGTAGCACTCCCAAACTATGTTTGGTAGATGGAAGGAAGTTTTTGGATGGGTTGAGGCATGAAAATATGTGTTTTTAATTAATTCTAAGGAAGGGTGGTATTTTGGAAACAACAAAGGATGAAGATCCACCACAAGTAGAAGTAGCAGAACTATTGAAAGAGTATGGATACATCATATCAATGAATGTACTAGATGGTTTACCACCAGTTCAGAGTATCAGTCATCACATAGATCTAATACTGGGAGCAAGTTTACCAAACAAGGCAACACATAGAATGACACCAACAAAGAATGCATAATTGAATCAGTAGATACAAGAGTTTTTGAAGAAAGGATTGATCAAAGAAAGCTTAAGCCCATGTACGGTAACTATTGTACTTGCACCAAAGAAGGATAGAGAGTGGAGAATGTGTACAAACTCAAGAGAAATCAATAGGATCACTGTCAAGTATAATTCCCATTGCCAAGAATGGATGACATTATGGACTATTTGAGTGGAGTAAAGTATTTCACAAATATTGATCTCAAGAGTGGATACCATCATATCAAAATCACAGAAGGAGATGAATGGAAGACTGCATTTGAGTCTAATGAAGGATTTTATGAATGGTTAGTGTTGCCTTTTGTATTGACTAATGCACCTAGAACTTTCTTGAGATTGATGAATGAGGTACTAAAGAAATTATTGGGTAAGTTTGTCATTGTTTACTTGGATTATATTCTAATTTTTAGTAAGACTAGAGAAGAACATTTGTGGCATATCAGACAAGTATTACAGAGGTTAAGAGAAAAGAAGTTGTTGATTAATGTCAAGAAGTATAGATTTATGAAGATAAATTTGGTGAACTTGGGTTTTGTCATTTCTATTGATGGATTGAAGATGGACTTTAAGAAGGTTAGAGTAATAGTTGATTGGCCTACACTGGTAAACATTGAAGATGTAAGATCATTCCATAGATTAGCTAGTTTCTACTAGAAATTCATCAGAAGTTTTAGTAGCATTTGTACACCTATGATGGAAACAATGAGAGGAGACAAGAAGGACTTTAAGTGGAAATCTAGAGCACAAAGAAGTTTTGAATTGTTGAAACAAAAAGTGAAAAAGTAGCCAATGTTAGCATTACTGTATTTTGACAAGGTGTTTCAAGTTGATTGTGATGCAAGTGGGAATACAATAGGAACATTGTTGAGTCAAGAAAGAAGGACAATAGCATATTTCAATGAGAAGTTGAATGATGTCAAAAGAAGATATGGAGACAAGAATTCTATGATTAGGAATTTTATGCCATAATTCAAGCCTTGAAGAAGTGGAGACATTATTTTTTACTTTTTACCTAAGGAATTTGTGTTGTATATTATTCATCAAGATTTGTAGTATTTGAAAAGTCATGGAATGTTGAACTAGAGACATGAGATGGGTTGAGTTCTTATAGAGATACAATCAAAGATTAAAAACTAACTCAAATAAAGCATGATGATTAGATCCACCTTCACCACAACAACAATATGAGCATACAATGGACATTGTCATTAGACCTCACATTGTGATTAACTTGGATGATGATGATGAGATTGTTAAGATTGATGAGGAAGTGCATAATGAGATAAATTTGTTAATTTCATCTTCCATGAATCTAGATGGGAATAACCATGATGATCCTCCTAATAAGTGTGCACCGCCATATTTTGAATCTGGTGATTATCCTAGTAAAACACTCATTGTTTCCCCTTTGGCTAGTTATCCACCTTTCGTATACAATGAACAAGATTGGGATGTGAAAGACTTGCTTTAGGTTGGTTTGAATGTGTCATACTTTCTTTGTTATTTCTATGTTCTTTGTGTGATTGTATGTGTGTAATGTGATCCATGTTTCGTGTTGCTTGGCATGTCTTTATGTTTGTGAGCTTTCTTTGGATGACTCTTGTTACTCTATTGGTGCAAGGATACAAAGAAAGTGAATTTGTTGTAACATTATTCTATTTGTATCTACATTCTTCTATCTGACATAAATATTTTCTTTTCATTTTTCTTGTGTCTTCCTTTTAGGGACGATGCAAGGTGTTGAGACATGTAGGTCTCTTCCATGTTGACCCAAAATATTTTCTTTTTTTTGCTCTCTATGTGTCATTCATCCTTTGTGTTCATTGTTCCACAAAGTATTTGGGGAATGATGAGGATTCCAATCTCTATTATATCACTATAGAAAAGACATATGCTGACCCTGAATCCATGGATCCCTTATGTCTTATCTTAGGATTGCATGTTAGGGTAACCTCCTTTTCATGAAGCGGCTTTATTTGGAAACATATGTTTGAAATAGGGCTTTCCAAATAAGCTTTCATTACCCTTTACTCAATTGGTATTTATCATTTTCTACTTTAAAGTAATTTATCATAGGATGGTGTTTAGTAATTCTGCTACTCCTTTAATATTAATGTACACCGGGTTATGAATAGTCAACTTGTGGCTATCTTAACTCTCTATTAAGTCATATTATCATTAGTATATTGTTATTTAGTCATTTAGGTCGGCCTAAGACTTATATCTAGGTGTGTCTAGGTTGGCCCAGGTGATACCCTAGGCATAAATAGGTATATATATGAGGTTGTGAGTCTTATTTCATCATCAAGTTGTGAAGTGTGTTCTCATTAGAGATATTTGGAGGTTTTCCCCCTCAAAATGTCTTGTCATTATCATTTATTATCAAGTATTTTCAGCATATTTCATATCATATTATTCTATTGTGCAAGTTATTTCATAACAAGATAAATAGGTATATATATGAGGTTGTGTCTTATTTCATCATCAAGTTGTGAAGTGTGTTCTCATTAGAGATATTTGGAGGTTTTCCCCCTTGAAGTGGCTTGTTATTCTCAGTTATTATCAATTATTTTCAGCATATTTCATATCATATTCTTCTATTGTGCAAGTTATTTCATAACAAGTGGTATCAGGGCATGATCTTGGCACTGTAGAGGCAAGTTTTTTTCTCAATTTTGGAGGCAATTTTGGGTAGAGCATATCTTTCAGATTTTGGAGAATTTTTTTCTTATTTTTAATTTTTTTTTGAAGAACATCTTAAAGAATCTACAGTCTATATTTTAGAATAATTGGAGCAGAATTCAACGAATTATTGCAGAATTAGGGTTTCTACACACTTTTTTTGGATTATGCATATCTCACACATCTTGTTGAATTTGAGTCTTATTTTTATTGGGTTTTTGAAGACATACTAAAGGATATTAAAGTAAAAAATTTGATGGAATTAGAGCATAAATAAGAAATTTATTTAAAAATTAAAATTTTCACAATTATCACTCTCCATGTTGCAAATTTGCTTATTAGAGATTTTTCTAGGCGAGAGTTATTTTGGCCCTAGTAAGTTACAACAAATTTTTTAGAGAATTTAAGTTTCATTTGTGTGATTTATTTCAAAATTAGTGGTTCCCATCATGACAGGGCCTACAACAAGGGGAAAAAAGAATGTTGTCACTCTGGGGAAGACTCCTAATAAGGATGGGGTAACAATAGAGGATATTAATCCTAATGAGGAAATCAATAAGGTCAAGGAATAAATTTCCTCAATGAAGATGAACATGTGTGACCTAAGAGGAGATATATCAGACATACGAAACATGTTAAGCACCTACATGGCTAAACCAAGAAAGGAGTTCTCAAGCGACCAAGGTGAAAATTCTAGGTCAACTACCATTGACACAAAATTTAGTACTCCTATGGGATCTAATAATTTATTTCAAATGGTGGATATTCACAAGTTTGATGGCAAGGATCCTCTAACATGGATAAACCAAATGGAGATTTTTTTTGAAGTACACCAAATCCCAAATGGACAAAAGGTCACAATGGCTTCCCTATATCTAGAACCAAATAAATTAATTTGGTATCATTGGATTTGCACTCATCGAAGGAAAAAGGGGCTCAGTGTCTCATGGTCAATTTTTACGGAGGAAATCCAAGCACAATATAGCAATAGCATGACAGACAACTTCTTTAGCCAGCTGGCTAAACTTCAACAAATAGGATCAGTTAAAGATTATATTTAGCAATTCCAAAATCTATCCTTAAGAGTGGATACAATTATGGAGGAAAACTTAAATGATTTATTCTTAGGGGGTCTGAAGGATCACATTCAACATGAGGTACACATGTTTATCCCTAGCTCCATAAATGAGTCTTTTATCTTAGCACGTAGGGTAGAGGAGAAGTATTTGATTCCTAAGAAGTAAGGGGCTAATGTGACAAGAGAGAAAGGATATTAAACACAACCTACTAGGTTGACTCCACAACAAATTGAGGAGAAAAGAGCAAAAGGGTTGTGTTTCAATTGTGATATTAAATATAGTCGAGGACATAAATGCAATGAAAAGAAATTGTTCTATATTGAAGGTCCAAGTGAGGAAGAAGAGGAGGAACCCATACTAGAGGATGAAAGGGAGTCAAATGAGGAATCACATGATTCTCAACCAATCATTTCTTGTCATGCACTCTCAGGTTTCAATGCTCTACAAACTCTCAAGATAGTGGGGTTCTTAAAGAAGCAGAAGGTAACAGTGTTGATCGACTCAGGTAGTACTCATAATTTCATCAACAAAAAGTTAGCTACTCATCTAAATTGTTTTATATATCTAACTCCAGAGTTTCAAGTTTTGATTGCAGATAGTGTACAATTAGTTGTTCAGGGAAGTGTCATAGCATTAAATTATACATGGGAGATTATCAACTTGATACCCCAATGTATGTGATATCCATGGGTACAACAGATATTGTTTTGGGAGTACAATGGCTTACTACATTGGGAATGATTAAGATGAACTTCCAAGAACTATTTGAATGAGATTTCAATCAGAAGGAAGGGTAGTAGAGATAAGGGGGTTGGAGGAAAAATCCCCACAAATGGTAATCTCTCATCAAATGAAAAAGTTTCTTAAGAAAGGAGTGGATGGATTTGTGGCCCAACTATGTTCATTAGAAGTCTATCAATCTAATGCTCATACTCATCCAGATTTGCAAGCGATAATTGATCATCACTTAGTTGTTCTTGGAGATATGTCTAAAGGATTTATTCATAAGATGGATCATGATCATGCCATACAGTTAGTTCTAGGGAGCCAACCATCGAACATCAGGCCTTACAAGTATCCACACATACAAAAGAGTGAGATAGAAAAAAAATGTTGAGGAGATGCTAGAGGTAGGAATTATCAGGCATAGCTAAAGTGCTTACTCCTTGCCTGTGGTGATGGTACGTAAGAAGGATGATAATTTGCGCGTATGTGTCCAGATTATAGAGTGCTCAACATGTACACCATTAAAGATAAGTTTCCTATTCCAGTCATTGATGATTTGCTAGATGAATTGAATGGACCTATGTATTTTTCCAAGTTAGATCTTAGATCTGGTTATCACCAAATTCGGATTAAGGAGGATGATATTTGTAAGACAACATTTCAGACTCATGAGGGTCATTATGAATTTTTGGTGATGCCATTTGGTCTTACCAATGCACCATCTACATTCCAAAGTTTGATGAATTCCATTCTGAAGAAGTTCTTGAGAAAGTTTGTGTTAGTATTCTTTGATGATATATTGATTTATAGCAATACTTGGGAAGAATGTTTGCAACATGTGGATCAAGCATTACAAATACTTGAAGATCATAAAATCTATGCTAAGCCATCCAAGTGTGCTTTTGGTCTTACAGAGCTGGATTATTTGGGACGCATATTTTCACATGAAGGAGTAAAGGTGGACCCTAACAAAATTAAGGCTATCATGGAATGGCCTATTCCAAAAACCATTAAGAAACTGAGGGTTTTCTTGGGATTGATAGGGTACTATAGAATATTTGTAAAGATTTATGGTTATATAGCAACACCTCTCACCACTCTATTGAAGAAGGATTATTTTCATTGGAACAAGTATGCCAATACAACATTTGAGAGATTGAAGTAAGCTATGTGTACAACTCCAGTGCTTGCCACTCTTGACTTCACCAATGAATTCATTATGGAATGTGATGCTTCTGGAAATGGGATTGGAGTAGTGCTCATGCAAGAAGGTCGACCAATTTCTTTTGAGAGTCTTCAATTAAAGGGTAAGAATCAACTAAAACATATTTATGAGAAGCAAATGCTAGCAATTCTCCATGCAGTTAAACTATGGAGTTCTTATCTATTAGGTAGACACTTCAAGGTTGAGACAGATCATGATAGCCTAAAATATTTTTTGGAACAAAGACTATCTTCTAAAGAGCAACAAAAATGGGTCACTAAGATGTTAGGATATGACTTTGAGATTGTATATAAGAAAGGGAAAGAAAATATTGTAGTAGATGCACTTTCAAGGAAGGAAGAGAAAAATGAAGCCTTATTGTGTGCCCTTTCAATATTACAAGAAAATTGGGTGGAGGAAGCCAAAGCAGAGTGGAAAAATGATGTTGCGACAAGTAATCTCATTGAACAATTAAAAAGTGTTTGTAGTAGTTTAGATAAGTTTTGTTGGAAGGGAGATACTCTTTGGTATAAAGAGTGTTTGTATCTCTGCAAGAATTCCACTCTTAAATACAAGATTCTCATAGAGTTGCATGAGTCTCTAGTGGGTGGTCATTCAAGATTTTTGAAGACATATCATCAATTCAAGTAAGATTTTTTTTGAGAAGGGCTAAAAGGTGATTTTCAAAAATTTGTGGCTGAATGTTTGGTTTGTCAAAGGAATAAAGGGAAGACAATTAAGACACTAGGTCTCTTGCAAACCTTATCTATTCCTATCCAACGTTGGGAAGAGGTATCCATGGACTTCATCACAGGGATCCCAAATCTAAAGGTCATAATTTCATCATGGTAGTAGTTGATTGCCTCACTAAATATGTACATTTCATTGCATTAGGCATCCTTTTATAGCAAGTGTAGTGGAAAAATATTTTTTGGAGAATATCCAAAAGCTACATGGTATACCTAAGGTTATTGTTAGTGATCATGATCCTATCTTCACTAGTCACTCTTGGAAAGATTTATTCTCATGTTTGGGTACTCAATTGGTTCATAGCTCTTCATACCACCCTCAATCAGATGGGAAAACTAAAGTTGTTAACAAGTGTTTGGAAGGATATCTACATTGTTTCACTTCAGAGAAATAGTCTCAATGGGTAGATTGGCTACTACTTGCAGAATTGTGGTATAACACCTCTTTTCATAGCTCATCAAAAATGTCTCCATTTTTGGCACTTTATGGATATCATCCTCCTTCCATCACATCATCAATAAAGGTGTCACCAAGAGTTCAGGCAGTAGAAGACCACTTGCTTCATCAACAACAAGTACTTTCAGGACTCAAGGAGAATTTAGCCATGACACAAAATTGAATGAAACAACAAGTAGACCAACATCGTAGTGAAAGAAGTTTTGAAGTTGGGGATTGGGTCTTCTTTAGATTGCAGCCTTATAATCAAATCTCACTAAAGCAACCAATAAAGAATAATAAGTTGTCTCCAAGGTTTTTATGGTCCATACCAAATCATGCAAAAGATTGGTAGTGTTTCCTACAAGCTAGAGTTGCCACCAACAACAAAGATACATCTAGTTTTTCATGTTTCTTGTTTGAAGAAGGTAATTTGGCATAATATTCCCACTCAAACAACACTACCAGAGCTTGATGAAGAAGGAAGAATCATTTTGGAACCAAAGTGCATTCGTCAAACCCGCACAAAGAAGTTGAGGAATAGAACTCTCACTAAGTATCTCATCCAATGGAAGAATTTACCAGTTGAAGATGCCACATGGGAGGACAAGGAGTTCATTCAAAAGAATCCAAATTTGATTAGCATTGAGGACAATGCTTCTTTGAAGAAGGGGGGCATGCTATGCCCTTAATATTAGTGTACATCGGGTTATGAATAGTTGGCTTGTGGCTATCTTAACTCTCTATTAAGTCATATTATCATTAGTATATTGTTATTTAGTTGTTTAGGTTGGCCTAAGACTTATATAGGTATGTCTAAGTTGGCCTAGGTGAAATACTAGGCATTAATAGGTATATATATGAAGTTGTAAGTCTTATTTCATTATCAAGTTGTGAAGTGTGTTCTCATTAGAGATATTTGGAGGTTTTACCCCTCGAATTAGCTTGTTATTCTCAGTTATTATCAAGTATTTTCAGCATATTTCATATTATATTCTTCTAATGTGGAAGTTATTTGATAATAAGATAAATAGGTATATATATGAGGTTGTGAGTCTTATTTCATCATCAAGTTGTGAAGTGTGTTCTCATTAGAGATATTTGGAGGTTTTCCCCCTTGAAGTGGCTTGTTATTCTTAGTTATTATGAAGTATTTTTAGCATATTTCATATCATATTCTTCTATTGTGCAAGTAATTTCATAACAAATTCCTTTAAATTGGGGGGATACATTGACATTATTATTGACATTTTTGGATTAAAAATTGATGCCAATAGTGGAACATGATAGATTCTAGGCTTGAGAGATGCACTTCTCATGCCATGAAATGACTTATTTCCTAGTGTTCCCATCATCAATCTTCATTAGCATATTGATCATGTTGTGGCACCTTATCGAAGTTATCAAGGAATATAACTTTTGATATGGTTGATGTATGGAAGGCATGCAAACCTAGCATGAATTTTCCATCTGCAACTTGTTGTTATGATTTCACACCTTGTAGGCCTAGTGTATGTTTCTCATTGTTTCCTTGTGGGATCACCTAGTGTATATCAGACTGCTCTAGCCCTTATGAGCATGTTTGATGGACATGGCATAATACAACTTGCTAGTTCATCCCTTTTTGCATTATCTTTAACATTGTGTGCTTGTGTATCTTGTCTTGTTGCATATATCTTACACATCTTGTGTATCCCTTTGTCCTTATGTTGGTTTTCCATGGGATCTTAGATCCTAGGGGCTTGGCCACCCCCTGATCTTTTTCATCCTATATTTCTAACATTTGTACACTTGGACCTCTCTTGACACATATTTTTCTACTTTAGTGTGACTTTGAGCATGGGCTCATAATCTCACTAAAGTGGTGGCTAAATGTAGTTTAGGAAAGTGCATATCTTTACAATTTCACACCAAGTTTGGGTCCCTTAATTAATTGGACTTAATTAATCTTCTAATGTACCAAATTATGCATTCCAAAGCCTCATTTTTCCTATTTCCAAAAAGGGGAACCTATATTTAATTAATGAAAATAATATTTTATGCACCCAAAAATGAATGTGTCCTAGAATTTCAGGCCAAGACCAGTTCACCCAAGGGAAAATAGGTCATCCTTAAGTTTCAAATCCTAAATTTTAATATGTTTTTGGTGGTATTTTAAAGATTCAAATTTCATATAAAAATGTCAGCTTTTGAAATCTAATTTTTGGGAATAGATAAACACCTATAAATACATAGTTATTTTATCAATTCAAATCTAAGACACACTATCAAGAGTTTACAAGAGAAAATATTATTGTCAAGATCATTCAAGAGCATATTTTCACTCATTTTTTTGCAACATTCAAGGTCTTAGCATCATGTTCAAGCTTATGTACATGTTCATGTCATCTTGTGAAGGTTAGCATGCATTGTTGATCCTAAAGCATCCAAATTTTTAAGTGTCCAATCAAGCAAAGAAAGATCTAATTTCCTTGGAGTGATATGTTGTTTTATGTCCTCTAAGGAAAGCCATTAAAGGTTTGGTGAGTTGTAACAAGAAAGTGTTCATTCATAATTTCTTCCATTTATCAATTATCATTATCTTTCTATCAAGGTTTAATTACCAAACATGGGGTTTGACTAAGGAAGACCCCTATTAAAAAAAAATATTTTTCCTCATTGTATGTGCAGATTTATAGGTGAAAGAAAGATTGAAAAAGATCTTAAGGAGCAATTTTATAATATTGTCAAAGTTGTCACCATTGTTGTCAAGTCATAGAAACTTAATTGTAGATTTTATTTGTATCTTTCAGATAGTGAGACCTATACAAAATAGAAGCTTGGATCTATTACCTAAGGACTACCAAAATTGATTTTGGACCCCCCGTCCAAGACCCGTTCGCCCTAGGACGAGCGTGTCCTCTTATAGTGCTCAAATCCAAAATTTTATGTGAGGTACATGTATCCAGACCCTTCTCAAATCTGCTACAAATTATCAATATTAGTTTATGTAGCTTCAAGAAATTGCATTTCATCATCTAGGTCATATAGGTCCATTAGTTTAGTTACATCTTGAATCATTTCCAATTAAATATAAATCTATCGATTGTCTCAAGGAACCAAGAGATCCAAGGTCTAATTGACTCACCTTAGAATTGAAAGTCAATCTTTACACTTTGTGATCTCCTTTCCTAATGAAATTTGAGAAGAGGAGACACCCCTTTGTTCCTAATTTCTTTCTATGAAGGACCTAGGACACCCCCCTATTTTCACCATTTCAATTATTTTCAACTATAGGTCATCAAACATAAATTGTTGGGACATATGGTGTAGAAAACTATCAAGGTCTATGTCTACTAATTTTTTTCTTGTGATAGTTAAAACTATCTTTCTTATAGGGTAAAAGTATAAAGTTTTGTCACACTTTTATAAAGGAACCAACCAACACTGATCTAACTTTTAAACTTGAATCACTAAAAAGTGATATATATGTTTTGAATTTTGAAATGATGTAAACTAATTAAATATTTATTTTTTTATTATATTTTATGTTTGTATTTTTTTTGGAAAAATTAAAAAAATATTTGAATATATTTTTTTATAAATTAACACTATAATTTAGTTGCTAGTAAAATGTTGAAAAATGAAGTTACACAAGACATCAATCTTTATATAGTAATTATTTTTTTTCTTTCAATATTTGTGTGTATTTATAACTTGAAGCTTTAGAGCATGGATATATTTATTTCCAATTTTGATAAATATATATTAAAATGTGCATGTATTAAAACTTAGTTGTTTCCAGTCGACATCAACTTTCATATTAATTATTTATCTAAAATAGAAAGAAAATTATGCCATCTTGATTTAGATTCTTGTGTCTAGGGCATCATAATTTTTTCAAATTTTTCTAATATTTTTTACTATTTTTCCTTGACATGGTAATCAACCTAATGTTTTGTGTTGATAACCTACATTTACTAAAAATAAAAAGGAAAATATAAATAATAATTAAACTATTAAAATATATACATTTTTTAAAACTAAACTTATGGATCTATAAAAGGGTATTTTTATGTTTTTTTTAAAAATACTTTTTACATGAGTAGAAGTTGTTGAAACATCAAATTTTTCAAATAATTCTTTTTTTTTGGTAAATTGGACTCAAAGTGGTGCTAAATATGCATTTAGCCAAAAAAAATTAGCTGGAAAAGTTGTGGACATATATAACTTAGCTAGAATGAATCTTACAAGATCATATGTTTGACCAAAATTAATTTTTAGTTAAAAATACTTAAATTCACTTGTATTGATAAGTTGGCCGAAAGTGTGACAACTTTATGTTGATACCCTCTAAAAAATGCAAAGTAACATTAGACATAATTAAGACATGGATGGGTATTATGCAATGGGTTTGTGAAAAAAATATTATAGTAAACTAGGATAAAAGAGTATAGGTCAAATATTTTCAACCCAATAACAAGTTCTAGTTAGAGTAAGACTCAAGAAGCCTAAATCTATAGTTGGTTTGTAGGTTGACATATTTGTAAGGATTCAAGGCCTCAATCTATACCCAATATATAGTAAACTACAAACAAAGAGTGTACTATAGGTTGAATATTTTCAACCCAAGAACAAGTTCTAGTTAGAGTAAGATTCAAGAGGCCCAAATTTATAGCTAGTTTGTAGGTTAAAATATTTGTAAGGCTTCAAGGCCTCAATATATACACAAGTGACATGATAAAATTATGTAAATCAATCAAATATAAAATTTCTAAGTATTTTAAATAATTATTTTGGTATGAAGTTCTTTTTAGTGGATGTTTTATGTTATCTAAGTGGCAGAAGATCTTAAATAATTGGTAAGTTGGAGTCAACATTCCAATTATTAATGGTGGGAGCACATCCCCTATGTAAACAACTAGTGATTTGACTCTAATGTTTCGTCTCTTTATGGGATGTGGAAAGTGGTCAAGTATTTGTCAAGGAGCTTCGAGTTTGGATGTCCCTTCATTGGGACGTCCATCCTTGACTATATCAAATAATCTAAAGAAAATTTCTAGTTGGGTTTGGGTGTCAAGTTCACCAAAATGGAGAGAAATAGAATAAAGCTACCTACACTAATTAATCTAGGTCTACTTAATGATAAAACAACTAAAAAATTTATTCCTAAATAAATGAGTTAAAACAAAAACATGTAAATGATAAATAAATGACAATGGGGAATTATTATCTATTTTAATGTGACTATTGGTTTTTCCCTTGAATAGACATTCATTATGATGATACTAAATTCATGCTTAGATGATATAATAACTAAAAGAGAGTTTTCTAATGTGAAGGAGGAATATATATCTATGGTATAATCCTCTTGGCATGGTTGCATCATATTAGTGCACAACTATTCTTTGCACAATTTGTTTATTTCTAGAACACATTCACATGTACTCACACTAATGTCTAAAATTTGATGGTATTGAAAAACACCTTTAGCAAACATACTATGAACAAAGAAAAATAGTTTGAAATTACTTGATCAAATCAAGCCCTTATGTTCATGTACAAGTTCTAAATCAGTAAAGATATGAGTTTCCTAGATGGTGATGATGTGCAATTAGTAGTATTTGATGATGTGATGTTGATGTAAATATTATAATAATTTATAGTGATGTGAATCAAGTCTCTTATATTCTTTGATTGTTCCACTAATTATCTATGGCATTTTTTAACTACAATATCCTAGATACTCAACTTAAAGTGTTTTTGTACACAAGTTAACAAACATTAATCAATTTCTAATTTTTCATCCTTAAAAATAGTAAAATAAGAATTTGAGAAAAATAAGAATCTAAGAAAATGAAATAAAGTGAGATATAAAAGATTTATATCCACTTTCTAATTTAAAGAAGAAAAAAAACATTTTATTGAGAAAACAATACTCAAAATAGTAATTATAAGATTTTAATTAATTTATATACAAAACAAAACAAATTAAACACTATGAAATTATATTTTATGAAAAGTAAAAATAAAATAAAATAAAACACATGTATATTCTACACAATTAACCCATCCAAACTTTCTTAATCAAAATAATATTTACTAGAAATAAAGAAACTTTCAAATATCTTTTCCACCAAATTAAGATGTAAAATATAACCTTATTCATTTTGTTAAATAAAAAATAAATATTTATACTAACCAAATATCCAAAACAATACAGAAATATTTCAAACAGCATCCGCATAAAATATTGACGTTGACATGACTGAAAATTTACGAGCGTAATTGCTGGTTTGCCAGGGCATCTTTCAATGTAATCAAATCATTGCGGGTTTTCTTAGACTTTCGTCTTTCTACTATTTCTCAAGTTTGTGGAAATCGATAGAGGAGGGAGGCCCAAGGCTGTCAAATCAATACGCGTGGAGCCCAATGTGTTTATTAATTTTGTTTCTTTTGACTTAGCAATGTACAAGATTTTTTTTCAACCACTGTTCATATAGAAATAAGTGTTCATTTGATCTGATATTTCCATTATATTATGATTTTTTTTCTAATTATAATTAAAATGAAAATTTTGATATAGAGGATGAGGTGGGGTTTATTTCGAATTTGACAAATGATATCTCTCAATCTTTTGACTTTCAGTGAAAAAATATTCGATCGTAAAGACCCCGTTCTCATTTCAAATAACTAATTTTATTTGTGAATGATATAAAATCTTTTCATTTAAAAAATTGGCAATTTACAAGTTAATAAGTAGGAGGTATTTTCCACAGCGTGTCAATTTGTGATATTGCTATCATGATACAACAGTGCAGTTTTACAAATCAAACTCGTTGACCCATGTTTCCTGAGTAGTGCTTCACAAGAACCCTTCTCTCGTGATAGTGAATGGTCCACTTAGCACCCATTGCATCTAGGTGATGCTCACAAGATGAAAGAGTGCTAAGTGGACCATTCACTATCACGAGAGATGGATTCTTGTGAACGACTACTCATGAAACATGGGTCAATAAATTTGACTTGTAAAACTACACAGTTGAATCCTGATAACGATAACAATTTAAAAGTTAAACAATTCTCTACAAAGACATGGTATAAGTGTGCTGAAAATGTCAGTGTGAATATGCAAAATGAGATTAAACAACGTTAACAACCACATACTAATAACAGATGCAAGTATATAGAAAATCCTTGAAGCTCCACTTTTTTACACCCATCTTTGGCACTTGCAAGCTTTAAGCGCCGCGTTTTAAACGATTTACAGCTTCTTCCCTCTTCAAGATTTATATATCAGATAGTTTATATAAATCAACCGATCAATGGGCATAATAATAATAATGAAACCCATGCTCTACAATGCTACTGGTCAAAAAGCGTGTTAGGGATAGTTGTATCGGTCAAACGCAATAGTTCAGCTTTGATCACAATGGTGTCAATCATACCTATCAGTGCACTGTAGTTTTAATGGTACACAAATCTTTTCGGGTCCAGTCCAACTTGCCTTCCTTTTCTATTGGTATCGATAAAAACACTTTATTTCCCTGTAATAGACTACGGAAGGTTGGGGAGTTGGTGGAAGACAGCTTAGCTCTCAAAGATGTAGACAAAAAATAATAGTTGGCACTCGTACATTAGAATTATAATGTGAGAACCGTATATCCAGATGCTTTTTTCATTACACTTGTCATAGAAGAAAAACAAATTTATTGGATTAAGAAAAGTTTAAAAATAATCACTGCCAAGCAGCATTCAAAAGACTGAACAGCCAAAACCCCGAAACCAACTCTGATCACAAGAAGCAGAACTCTTAAAAGAAATTACAAAGATAACCAGACTGAAGTGTAGAAGCCAAAACAGCAGAGGGAATTACCATAAAAAAGAGAGTTGAAGCCATCCACAGAGCTGCTAAACATAGCAATAATGCAGTAGAAACAGGGTGCGGCCGAAATAGTGCTCAAACTGGAGCAAACCCAAGAAGAAAAGAATAACCTCCACAAACAGTCATTCAACTAATCCTTCCAAATCACTGTCATTCGAATACCTCGGGCTAGGAGTGTAAATCTGTTCTCGACATTCACTTTTCAGTGGTAAAGAAGAGGGGTACATACGTATGGAACCCAAAGCCTTTTAAGTCTTTCTTTACCTGTTTTTTTCACTTAGAATTCAAGTACTGTCTACCTATTTTTCGCCATCTTCGCAAGAAATACAGGGACATCAGAATCATGATCCAGCAATAGAATTTAGCAGTTTGGTTTGTTCATTGTAATTTCAATTTTGTAATCGTATTAATAATTTTTTAATCGAATTATGATGTAAAGAGATTCACCATTGAATTAGAGACTCAGTGATTGTTTCTAGAATTTATTGAAATTTATGTTTTTTTTTTTAATGAAAACAATTGGATTCTATAGATATCAGTATCTTTGTTTTTATATAGTAGATTATAGTAATATGAATAAGAAAACATCTAAATTAGAAATCATCTTTAACTTAAGCAGTCATACGTAGGGGGATCTCATCCATCAAAGTCACTCCACTGTCAAACCTTATCTGAACGCGTCTTTGGGGGTTTGAATTTTGGTGGATAATTTTTTTTATGCGCATACCATTATTCTCATCAATTCTGCTCAATCAATTGAACTACAACCAATTGACATGTCTGCTAATTTTAACAATTGTTTATAATTACTCAGAATTAGAAAAACTACTACTATTACATGCTATTTTTATAGTGATGAGTCAAACCAAGTCTTATAATACTGAGAGAGGCCTTTCAGATTGTAAATAACAGTACTTTCAATTCAATCAAAAAAGAAAGTAATATGTAAGTTCAGTTTTTTAATAAAAAGTGGTTTCATTTTTTTTTATTTCGATGTTCTCTCACAGTTCATAGTTAGGTAATAACTTGTAGGGACAAAGTATATTTGTTATGTTTCATTTTGGGTATTTTATTTATGTGATCTTTTTCTCCTTGGTTGCTCTTTTGATTCATCATTGAAAATAATATTATATGTTGTGTTTTTTTTTCTATATATTCTAAGTTAATAAGTTAAGACATTCATTATACTTTTTCTTGGTATTAGTTGATGTGTGTTGCTTCCTCTCTGTTTATTTTTGTTATTTTGAAACTGTTTGTAGTTTGAGAGTTATTTCTTGTACACAAGGCACTTTTTGGAGTTCAAGGCATTCTAAGATGTTGGGAGTAGAGAATCCATGACAAGAGTTTTTTAATAGTTAAGAGTGCAGTTATAGCAATGGTTATGGCTGGAAAGATGGAGTTGTGTTATGATGTGAAAAAGAGGACAATCAAGTTGAAAATAAAATAAAAGCAAAAGAAAAAGTCTAAGAGATGTATATATGAATGGTATGATGATGAAGAGGAAGATTAGAATGATGAGGAAGAAGATGAATGGGATGAAAATATTAAGTTGTGTTATCCCAAGAAAAGAAAAATATTGAAGCTTGAAGTGGGGAGAAAAGTAGAGATCAGAAGATTGCAATGAAGAGGAATGTAATTTATCATAAGAGGTGGTCAAGATAATGTAGTAGTGGATATCACCCACAATGTGGGAAGCTACAACAAATATGGAGATCTTTGGGAGTCCCATATATAATGAAATCTTATTAATTTTTGAAAACATAACAACTGAGTAGCTGGAAAGATATCCTGAAAATCCTATAATTAATAAAATAAAAGATTCCTATTTTTTTTTTGAGAAGAAATTGAAATAAATAAAGAAAGTAATAGAAACATTTACATTTGTTGTAATGAAAGATAAAATAATTATAAAAGTTACTTATTCATTTAATCTGATTTATGTCTTTAATTTTAGAGGTTGCTTATAACTGCTTAGCCTTTGGAGAAAGAGAAAAATACTATTATCACATGGTATTTTCAGAGTGATGAGTCAAACTAAGAATCTTATACTTAGGGAGGCCTGGGGTTGTAAACAGCAACACTCTTGGTTAGATTAAAAATTGTAGAATATATGTAAATTATGGTCTGTAATAAAAAGAGATAGCGGCATATTTCATAGCTAGGTAATAACTTGCAGTGATAGAGGATATTCGCTGTGTTTCATTATGGGTATTATTTATTGTGTTTTTTTTTCTTTTGGTTGTTACTGTGATTTGTCACTGTAGATCTTGTATTGCTGAGATTTTTGATTTGAAACTGTGTGTGATTTTTAACATCGACATTTCAGATCAAACTCTATGATCCATCATCAGAATTGCAATAAAAGAGATTTTTATATACTATGTTCATTTTGTCAACTGTTAAACCTAATTAATAAGTTGTGACATTCACTGTGCTTTTTCCAGGCATCAGTTGAAATTTTCTGCTATTCTGAAACTGCTCATATTTTAAATGTTAATTTCGAGATACAGGGTTGTTTTTGGAGTTCAACGTGTAGCTTCAAAGAAAGTGCATCAAATCATCTATACTTCATTTACCAGATTTTTACAGCAAGTGATTGAGCACATTCGTTCTCATATGTTTAATCTTTAAAAATTTAAAATGTTTTTGACATTATATTAAATATGCAAAGTCTCTGTATTAAAAAAAAACTAAATTATTTTAAGAAATAAAAATATCATATTTCAACAAAATCTGACGAGGAAATAGCAGACAGACAGACCTTCAGATGTGTTCCTTAAGCCTGTGTACACTTTACATCTCTGCCTGTATTATGAAAACTCTACCTGAAAATGGCCATCTCTTTTTTGAAGAAAAAATTGAAATAATTAAAGATAGTAGTAGAAGCATATGCATTTGTTGTAATGAAAGATGAAATAATAATGAAAGTTATTTATTCTCTTAACATGATTTATGTTTTTAATTTTAGAGATCGCTCATAACTGCTTAGCCTTCGGAGAATGAGAAAATAGCTATTATTACATGGTATTTTCAGAGTGTGATGAGTCAAACTAAGAATGCTATAGTTAGGGAGGCCTGGGGTTGTAAACAGCAACACTTTTGGTTAGATTTAGTAGTGTAGAATATATGTAAATTCTGGTCTGTGAAGAAAAAGAGATGGCTGCATATTTCATAGCTAGGTAATAACTTTCAGTGACACAGGATATTTGGTGTGTTTCATTATGGGTATTTTATTTATTGCGGTCTTTTTCCTTTTGATTGCTAGTGTGATTTGCCGCTGTACATCACTTTATATTCTGTGTTCATATTTCAACTGTTAAAGCCTAAGTTAAATAAGTTGTAACATTCACTGTACTTAATTTCGAGATACAGGGCAGTTTTTGGAGGTCAACGTGTAGGTTAAGAGAAAGTGTATCAAATCATCTATACTTCATTTATCAGACTTTTCATGAATAGATGTCAGATAATAAAATAACACATTAAAAAAATAATACGAAATCACCTGAAATCCAACAGAAAGTGATTGAGCACATTCAATTTCATATGTTTAATCTTTAAAATTTTTAAATGTTTTTAACATTATATATAAATATGCAAAGTCTCTATTAAAAAACTACACAAAATATCGTATTTCAACAAAATCTGATGAGGAAATAACAAACAGACAGTTCATGTGTCCCTTAAGCCTTTGTACACTTTTTAACATCTTTGCCTATATCATGAAAACTCCTCTTGAATATATTAAATCTCCAATGTTTCTGAATAATTGTTTTTTATTGATCAAAACTATTTTTAAAAGAATTTAAAACAGTGCTTTATCTCTGTAAACTATGACAACTTATCCTATATGGAAGTATCCTGCAAGTAGCCTGTAACCAAGAGAATTACAGCAAAGCAATTTACCTTGGACTCAAAGTGTTAGGAGGACTGTGTGATATCACTGAAAAGGAAGGCTCAGGGGTAAATGAAGTGTGAGCATATGATGGTACAGGCATTGTTGGGGGAAGAATAGGTGCTGCAACTTCAAAATTCAATGACTTCAGCACTTGCCTCATTTTGGGCCGATTAGCAACGTCTGGATGAGAACACCACAACCCCACCAACATCAATCGTTCCATTTCTTCATTTTCAAACTCTCCATTTAATCTCACATCTGCAGCCTCCAATAGTCTTCCTCGACCATACAGATCCCATACCCATGCTACAAGCCGCATGTCGAACTCTGCCAAGCTCACATCTATTGCTCTTTTGCCAGAGGCTATTTCCAGAGCCACCGCCCCAAAGCTGTAAACATCAGATTCGGGGCTAGTTTTTCCCGATGCCACACATTCAGGGGCCATATATCCCAATGTCCCTGCAGCCCGGGTAGTCTGAACTAGACGTTCATGTCTCACCATGCGCGCTATGCCGAAATCCCCAAGCTTTGCACTCAAATTGTCATCCAGCATAACATTGCTGGACTTGACATCTCTGTGCACAACACATTCATCCCATTCTTCATGAAGATACAACAGTGCACTCGCTATTTCACTAGCTATTTTATACCTGAAACTCCACTGCAGCACTTGCTCTTCTTCTTCTTCTTCTTCTCCTCCTGTGGTGAAAATATGTCTATCCAAGCTTCCATTAGACATATATTCGTAGACCAAAAGCAACTGGTCTCGCTCATGGCACCATCCCAAGAGTTGAACAAGATTTCGATGTCTGAGACGACTAACTATACTCACTTCTGAAATGAATTCCTTAATCCCTTGCCTTGAACCTTCTGAGATGCGCTTTACAGCCACAATCTCATTTGTTTTAACAAGATTGCATTTGTATACTCCTCCGAATCCTCCCTCCCCAATTTTTTGAGCTTCTCTGAAATTGTTAGTTCCGGCAACGAGATCATCCAGCTTAAACCTTCGGGGAATGTGGTGTAGAAGCTTGTCAAGATCCATGTCTGCTAATTTTTGTCCTCTGATGGATGCAGCTCTCTTTCTTCTGAGGAAAGAACAGTAGCCATACAGCGCACCTGCGAGACAAGCCACAATGCCAGATCCAACACCCAGAAATATTTTTATAAAAGTGCTTATTTGTTTCCTGCCTTTTCCCTTTGAGCCTATCTCTGAACCATTTGCACTGTTGTTGAAACCCGCTGAAGTATTATTCGAGTACAAGTTGCTGTTGAAGCTCCATGAAAAGATTCTATGGATCTCTTTCGAGTTTACAGCTGCAGACGAAAAACCCATCACAAAATTTCCTCTAAAATATGAAGACAAATTTACATTCTGTGATAAAATGCAATTTTTGGGGGACTTAGAACTTTGAGAACCACTAGCAAGATATACATCGAGCATTTGTGCTTCGCTGTTGTAGTCAATCCATGCATCCCATACTCTCCCCTTGTTTAGATGAAAAACACTAGCGTTTTGCAAATAATGATGATCTGAAAAACTGCGGGCAATAGTTCCCACAATATTCCGCCTGCTGTCAAATGCTACAGCAAATAAAGAAGGTATCACATCGAGGTTATCTCCAACAAGACCAAACAATCCCTCGTCTTGGAACTGTGGAATAGTGTAAGCGTATCCTACATGTGTGATAAAGAAGGCTATTCCGTCGCCCTGAGAATCATTTTTATCAGAGTACATAGCAAACACAAAGTGCGTGCTGAAATTGGCTACAGACGAAAGCTGAATCGTCAGATTATAAAAAATTCTGCCTGATGATGGAACCTTGCTGCTATTTGTAAGATGGGCCACATTATAGGAGACTCCAGCGTCACCCACAAAGGCAATTCCATCTCTCTGGGACTCTATGAATTCAGGAAAATTGAAGCTTGGACCTCTTTCTGATTGCCCGCTGGGACCCGAAATACTAGCCGTGTTTGCATGATAGAGTAAATAGGCCACACAAAATAATTCAGAAAAGAGTAATTTTGCCATGGACGAGGAAAGAGCTTCTGCGCCCTATGGCGACGGCTGCGGGCCAAATTGTAGAATATTAAGTTTGATGTAATACATATGTTTATATAAATAAACTTGATTGTATGGTCTGCGATGGATAATTTCGGTGTAATTTTGTCCTCAAAATCATTTCAGGTCCAACTTGTCCTCTCTTTCTATTCGTAGCGTACCTTTGGCACTTCAAGATTTAATTTCTGCAATATTTGCGTATTTGAGGATGTCATATTCCTAGCCCCGTGGTAATTTGTAGATTTTATGACCATATTAGGTGAGCTAATTGTTTATGTTAAATATTTTAAAATGAGATAATATTTAATTCTTTTAAGAAAAAAAGTTAGATTTGTCTAAGTTTATTTCAATTATTTATCATTTATTATTAATTGTCTAATCTAGTTATCTACAATTAGAATTTGTGGCACATAGCGTCCATACGTACCCATGCACAAACGTGTACTCTCTAACATATTAACATGCATATAGTTTTATATCAATATAATCCTTGAACTTTCTTTAGGTGCAAGTGCTAGTTTGTAGATGCTAGTACTAATGAATGTAATTATTGTTGGAATATACGCTCCAAATAAAATTGTGGATGTGTCAATAAAGAATTATAGAGGTGTCTTCAGTTCCAATTTGCTATCATTAGATGTCTTGTCACTATAATTAGCATGATTATAAGAAGTATGTTGTGTGTTTGGAGCTATATATTTGTTTTATCTATTGATGAATAATATCATTGTAGTTTTTAAATATTTTGTTGTACACATTCTATTTTGGTATTAGAACTGCTAGTTTGTGTGGGAGTATAATTTGTTGTTCCATGTGTAAGGAAAGCAGAGGTGCGGAAGCAACTTTCCTAACGTCAAAACCACAGGGAAGTAGGAGACAGTACTTTTAATTTTCTAATTACAGTCCAATTAAGACACACATGAAAGATTTATAGAAACAGAACAAATACACAAAGACAAATGAACACCAGATTTAAGTGGGAAAACCCTATCGGGAAAAAACCCACCACACGAAGCTGAATCTCTTTGTATTACAGGGCGGGTGCATGAAGTTGGTCGCACTTTTGTGGCCAAATGCAAAAAAAATGGGGAAACACATAACACGGTCGCGTTATAACGCGAGCGCGTTATGTGCTTTTAAAAGAAA